>VZRH01001413.1:752656-902969 GCA_013397555.1 Urocynchramus pylzowi
TTTTTTTTTTTTTTTGTGTATTACCATGTAGTTTAATGCTGTGTTAATAGTAGGAAAGCCCTAATACTGAAATGTTGAAAGAAATAGATGTCATACCTCTAAGCACTACTATTGTGGTTTAAGAACAGGTCTCAGGTGAGAGAGTTAGAAGGCTGAGATCCTGAGTTGAGATCTTTTTCCTGCTTCTGAAGGAGTGGTTGTCAAATTGTGCCTCTTACCTGCATAACTGCCTGACATTCCAGCTTTCACTTCAGTCACTTCCAGTATTCATTGTCACTTCGCCTATGATAAAATTACTTAATTATTATTTCTGCTTCTGTGCTGTCCTCTTCCTCCACCTCCATGCCAGATTATACCAGACAGAACATGTATGCTGCTTGAGCGTAATGTGTTTCATTCCAATAAACACACTGGAAGTAAATTCAAATTCTGGTCCTTGGTGCTCCGGGAACACCAAGTCTTGCAGACAAGGGTTTACTACTAGAATGCAGTTTCTGGAGCCAGCTGGTCAGAGCAAAGGCAACTGACTCCATCAAAAAGGAGCATGGGGTTCTGTTGTAGAGCTGACTGCAGTATAAGCTCAGGTGTGAGAGACCTGAACTTAAATTTATCTAAGTGCCTTCAGGCATTTGGTTGAGCAGGATTCAGCTGAGTACGGCACAAAAATTTTCCTGTTACAAGTTAACTAAAAAGGAGTGGATGGATGTGGTGGCTGCTCTGTCAGCTGAGGTGTTGCCCGAGCTCCTCTTTTATTGCATCTGTCCAAATTTAAGCAGCTATGGCATTGCTAGCTATGCCAAGAGTGCAGGAAGAACAGCTAGATACTATTGCTCTAGTCCTGAAATTGAAAAAATGAGTGTCATCAAGAGGTTTGTTTGCTCCCCTAGAACTGTCCATAGTAAAGGACATTTATGGTGCCCATTATTGCAAAAGACTATTGAAATTTATTCTGAAATTTATTATTTAGTTGCCTTCATCATGTAATTTCAGAATGCATATTTATTATTCACTGCGGTAAACTTCACCCTATATTATTGTTCCCTTCATTTTACTGAGTTTTATTTACTGATAATCCTGGAGAATATACACTGTATTTAAGAAATAGAAGTTGGGCCCACCATGAAGGTGACTCAGTGTTTGCAGTGCCTGAACTTCCTATGTGTTGCCTTTCATGTGCTCGCCTGCTGACCTGGGATTCCTGTAACAAATTAATCACAATCTGCTGTGTGATCTCTAGACAAATGCTTTTAAAAAAACCAGTCAAAAATATTTCTTTATTTTCAGAAGGATCTTTCATACCTTTGCCATTGAGATAAAAAAATAAAATCAGATAGTGCTTTTTTGACTGCAAGAGGCTAGACAAGAAATAAAAAATTAGATTATTCTATATACTTAGCTAGATAAAATTTTTGTATAATGCAACACAGCAGTTTTATTTATTTATTTATTTAATCATATATTTTACTTATTTTTGTAGTGCTGCTATTTGGCTAACTAAGAAGAACCAAAAAACCCCACCCCTAAATAGAAGATGCCTGAGAAAGCTAAACATGCTTCAGAAAACAGTGTTGCTTAAGCTGATTGATGTACCATAACACCATTCAGGTGAATGTTCTTTAGTACTTCTCAGGTGAAATTCTAATTTGAATGTTACATTGATATAAATAATTAAGAGTGACAGGTATTTAAGAGCACCTTTCTTCAGTGCACAATAGAAGACATCAGTTACTTCATTCATGTGCTGATAGCTGCCCAGCTAGTTCTGAATAGCTGAGGTCTCTAGAGTTTCTCCAGATGGTTCCTGTAAGTGATTTGAGTTATTTTGAAGACAGATACTGAAAGATCTCATAGAGAGTTATGTACTCTAATTTCAGTAGAATCTACAAAACTGATGCCCTGACCTTTGTTATTTCCGTTTGCAGATTTCTTCTGCTCCTATGCTGCACTGGGTCAAAATTTCTTTTTGCTTTGCAATGAGACAAGATATATTTATTTTGATTGCTAAAAAATTGGAGTGGACATTTAAAAATAAGCACAGAACAAAAATTGTTTTCAAATGATTTGGGATAACAGGGGTTTCACACCAGTTGTGTTCCAAGGATTTTCCTGAATTCAAGCATAACTTCATGGATTTTGTCTAGGAGCTTACATGCAGGCCAGTGGTACCCTGGCTTGTACCAGTAACAGTGTGGACCAGGGCAGTGATTGTCCCCCTGAACTCAGCACTGGTCAGGCTGTACCTTGAGTTCTGTGTCCAGCTCTGGGCCTCTCAGTACACGAAGGACATGAAGGTGCTGGAGCAAATCTAGTAAAGGGCAGCAGAGCTGGGGAAGGGTCTGGAGCACAGATCCTGGGAGGAGAGCCTGAGCGAGCTGGGGGTGTTTAGCCTGGAGAAAAGGAGGCTCAGAGGGGACCTGATCACTCTCTACCACCACCTGACAGGAGGGTGTAGCCAGGTGGGGGTCGGCCGCATTCCCAGGCAGTCAGAGACAGGACAAGGGCACTGTCCTCGAGCTGCAGCAGAGGAGATTCAAGTTGAACATCTGGAAGAATTTCGTCATTGAAAGGCTGGCTGAGCATTGGAATTGGCTTCCCAGGGAAGTATTAGAGTCATACCCCTGGAAGTGTTCAAAAGACATGTGGTTGTGACACTCAGAGTTATGATTTTAGAGGGGAAGTAGTGCTGGGTTAATGGTTGGACTCAATGACCTTAGAGGTCTTTTCCAACCTAAATGATTCTGTTAATCTATCCATTAAAAAAATGTTATTACATTGTTTAAATTCTACATCTACAATGCCTGTAGAGGAACAAGGAAAAACGTTATCTGTCTGTTTTCACTGTGAAGTGTACAGTTTGCCCCTCAGTGCAAAGTAGCCTTGACATAAAAATGCTTGTACAGCAAATGAATGGTATAAAATATAAGATGGAGTATGGGAATTATTTTCAGTATTAAAGCTGTAAAGCCTTAGTATATTCACATAGGTCATAGCTTTTTCTCCCACCTGTAATATTTTGGAGGATTAAAAATTATCCAAGAAGATAAGTAATCTTGGAAGCAAAATGAAAGATTGAGGATAGAAAATAGAATTTTTTTTTTTTAATGAACTCTTCCACTTTTCAATAAGGAAATATTCTGATGCCTCTTCTGGGAGATATATTTCAAAGCTTTCCTTTTATTACTACTCTTTGAATGCAACAAGGAAGTTCAATAACACTAGGGTTTTCATATCTTCCTAGTAGTTTGTAAAGGTCACAAGACATTATCTAATATGTGGTTGATTTTCAGAGAGCTTGATAAAGAGTGCAGTGCATTTAGATGCTGAAGAAAAGAGTGAAATTCAAGGTTCTTACACCACCAAGTTAGTTCTGTCCTATGACCTCCCTGCAGTAGCTGATATGGAAGGGCTGTAACCTACTTTTACTGCAAATTGCTCTTGTAGCTGAAAGCTTGTGAGGACTGTGACTCAAATAATACGAAAGAGACACAGTGCAATCATATATATCTATCTATATCTCCATTCCTCAAAATCAGTTATGTAGATATATTAATAAAATAAAAACTTGGGACAACCTTCAGAAACTGTCATCCCTTTCTACAGTAAGTGCCAGTACATGCATCAAATTTTTATAATGGTCTATTCCAGTCCTTTTTAATGTGTGCCTGAAAACTTTACTGAAACTACTAATGAATTAATTGAAACTTCCTCGGGCAATTGCTTAGGATTTTATTTTAGCAGCCCAACTTTTTTTAATGAAAGCTTTTCATTTAACAGTTGGGGGGAGGCTATGAAGATTATGTTGATCAGGCACAGTGTCCATGAAGTGGAGGGCCTGTTTCCAGGTCAGGATTACAGGTACTGTTGCAGAAAGACAGATATGAATCTAGCATATCTCAAGAGACAAATTCCTAATATATCCCTTTACCTTTCAGGTGCTTGCTTGGATATAGTGCAGGTCAGGACTGTTAGATGTTTTTTTCTATAAGACTTTCTAAAAGAATGGTTGTAAGTAGCTTCAAATTGTTCAAATTCTCACAGGCACACCTTGCAGCATCCTACAGCAAAAACCATAACATGCTCTCTTTGTAGCATCTGAATTAGTAATTTCTCATACATCATGGTTGAAGTGTGTAATGCATGTGGGAGAACAGATCTTTTCCTATTGAAAAGATAATTTCCTACTGACCCCTATAAGAATGGTGATATTAAGCCTAGAAATATACATTTAAAAGACCCTCAAAGTTAGAGTTTTGAATATATATGCATATGGCACTTACAACATTCAACAGTTTTGTGATGTTTAATTTATTTATATGTATATGATATATAGATGTGTTGTATGTATATATGTTCAGAACTCTAACCTTGAAAAACTGTTTTATATATATGCATAAAGATACCATGTAGATATATATTTGTGGTTTATGTGTATATATTTTAGACTGTCATACTATTAGTTATTTCTCCCCCTTATGAGAATCAAAAACCAAGATGATCATATGAACAACTTCAAGCTTTACCAAGATTTTCTGTAGCTTTTTTTATAGCTGAAACTATTCAGAAAAACCTAGTTACTTTCAGCTGCTTTGAAACAGAAGGTTTTGCAGGCTATATGACTCACAGAAGCATTTTTGCCCAGTTTCACATGCAAAAACAGATACCAGTTTTGCACAGACTGCATCAATGACTTCAGTTCCATAGTTTGTTTATATTTATACAAATTTTTATCTTTAAGACATTAAAATATTATTTCATGTATTTCAGAACTAGAATCAGAAAGACATATGTATTTAATTTATTGCAAATCTTTTCCAAAAAGATTAATAATTTCCTTTCCTTTTCCTTTAAAAAGATTTTTAATATATCTTGCTAGCTAGGGAGTTGGATGTTCATAATGGATATCTCCATTTTAAATGTTTAGACTCATCTACTATCTACAAAACTATAGTTCCTAATCCTGTAGTTTCAGTGGAAGTATGACAGTAGTTCAAAACCTGAATGTAGGAGGATACTGACTGGTCTAATTCTTTACCATGTATGAAGCTTAGCCACAGCTATTTGCTGCACATCTGCAAAGAAAGCATTTGAAATTACAACAAATCTGAATGGATGTAAAGTGGGTTGACCCTGAAAATCTCTGTTTAATCTTTTCTTGGCTTTCATCAACAGATCAGTTCCTGTTATGCAATAAGCCTGCAGAGTTATCAACTGGGATTTCATCTGGTGACTGCAGACGTGCCATATGGGAAGAAAACAAGTATTTAGTGTGCAGTTTTTAGTCTGTACTATATATGTCATGCTTATAGTTTCCTTTTGTTACATTGTCCTGACATACTGCAAGTGTAGTTCTGAGCCTCTGTTTTTTACATACTTTTTTAATCTGTCTTTTGTGTCTGTGAGTGAGTGTGTGCGTCCATTCATCACCTTTTCTTTATTCCCCTTCAGTAGCACTTCCCTTGCATACTTTTATATTTGCTTTCCTTTTCAATCTTTAGAGCAACCTCACAGCAGAAAAAAAACAAACCCAACAAATAACTACAAAATAAAGCTTGAAAAAGAGAAGAAATATCCTTTAAATAAAATAATAAAAAAAAAAGACTTGTGCTTTCATCATATTGTCTAGTAATTATATAAAATATTCTCTAAAATATTGAAAAAGCCCAAAAACCTATTTTTTGGGATGGAAACTTTGAAGTTTTTTCCTTGCTTAATAGAATTTTTATTTTTCTTTCTTCAAAGAAACATTTTCTTGTTTACATTTTGATAACTCTGCACTAGATGCTCTGTGTAAAATACCAATTCTTAAATAAATTTGGGAGTTTTATAATAGGCATGTGAATCTAGATTGCAGAAATCTATCACTGTTGATTCTGGGGGAAAGTGTTCCCTGTTATCAGGATGCTGTCTATTATATACATATATATAGATATCTGTATTTTTAAATAGAAATGCAGTAAGTAAGGAAAGGCTAGCCCAACCAAAGCCATTATACAACATTATTTTTTTAAAAAAATTATTCTTATTGTATCCCCCAAGAAAGGGAGGAATTTCAGAACAGAAATTTCAGAAGGAATCTGTCTTTTTGCCAAGATATTTTTGTCATATTCAGTAGTCACCTTGCCCACCTCCCTAAACTCTGACCCCCCCTTGTAAAGTTTCTAGACTGGAATAGTAGAAATTTGTTTAACGTTGTAGCAGAGATAGTCTATTGTGTACAGGCATCAACAGAAGAGCAACATCTGCATGGATAGATTTGCAACTATAGCCTTCTACTGTTGGAACTCTGAGGTCTTTCCAGCTGATAAACATCAAACCTTCCTAGACAAAAAAAAAAAAAAAAAAAAAAAAAAAAAAAAAAAAAAAAAAAAAAAAAACACAAAAACAAAAAAAAAAAAACCCAACCAAAATCATTTTTCAAACTTTGTTAATAATAGATTATATAGGGAAAAAAATAAGCAAGCTTAATGGGAAGCATATTTAAGATTAACCTAGGCAGAAATTTTATTTTTTAAATGGAGACTCTGGTTTGAAACAATGGGGTTAAAATTATTATGATTGTCCACCAAGTTGTCACAGTATTTGTGTGAGATACTGCAGTGAGCATGGTGTGCATGCTGAGGTATGATCTTTTCTCCTTCATGAGGTGGTGTGTATAATCCTCTGCCTTCAGCTGCTAGTTAGAGCTTTTTGCACTTTGAATAGCCTAGACAACAAGTGTTAGTCACTTACATGTCTTACTTTGGCCACTGATGTGTCTGTTCCCCACTGTCAGAAGGCTATTGAATATATTTCCTGAATATTCCTGAATATCTTTCATGTTGGTTTATATAATACATATTTAGGAAGTAGTGTGGGGAAAAAAATTTTTTGTTTGAAATTAGTAAAGGCTTCAAAGATGAGAATGTCCAGGGATTTCTTGAAAAGAATATTTATATAACCCTACTTAACTTTCCCTTTACTGTAAGTTTCCAGAAGCTTCTCCTGCATATAGTCTCTGATTTCTACTTGAACTGTCAGTTATAACAGTGAAAATAACTGGTTGCCAGTCTGATGTTCTTAGCATATCTTTCACTATATACTGACAAAGACTTCTTGAAGTGGGAGATTTTTTTTGCAATAGCCAGAGTATCAACTGTTATTCAAAAATTTAAGTTCTAGACATAAACAACTGGAAGAAAAGTTGAAAATATGAACTAGACTCAGGTGAGCAATCAGAAAAATTTAAACCTTGCAGTTAAAACAAAGCCTGCAGTACAAATGTGTAAATTATTGACCCAATGGAGGGAAGGGATGCCATCCAGAGGGACCTCGAAAGGCTTGAGAGGTAGGCCTGTGAGAAACTCGTGGAGTTCAGTCATGGTACCACACCTGGGTCAGGACAAGCCCAAACACAATACAGGCTGGGCAGAGAGTGGGTTGGCAGCTGATTTGAGAGAAGGACTTGGGAGTGTTGGTGGATGAGAAGCTGAACATCAGCTGGCAATATGCACTTGTAGCCCAGAATCATATCCATATCCTGGGCTGTGCCAAAGGATTTGTGAGCAGCAGGTCAAGGGAGGAGATTCTCACTTCCTATTCTGCTCTGGAGAGACCCCACCTGGAGTGCTATGTCCTGGTCTGGGGCCCCCACCATAAGAAGGACAAGGAGCTGTTGGCATGAGCTCAGAGGAGGGCCATGAAGCTGATCCAAGGGATGAAGAACCTCTTCATCACTCGATGAAGAAAAGTTGGAAAGAAGGAAAGGTTGAGAGAGGTGGGGCTCTTCTGTCTGGAGGAGTTTCAGTTGCAACTTCTAGGGACACCTTATAGCAGTCTTCCAGTACCTGAAGGGCCCCTACAAGAAAGTTGGAGAGGGGCTTTTTCAAAGGCAGGTAGATGGGACAAGGAGGAATGGCATTAACTGAAAGACTATAAGTTTAGGATGTTAAGAATAGATAAAAGAATAAATTCTTTGGTGTGAGGCACTGGAACAGTTTCCTCAGAAAAGTTGTGGATGTCCCATTCCTGAAAGTGTTCAGGGGCAGATTGGATAGGGCTCTGAACAACCAGGTCTAATGGAAGGTGTCCTTGTCCACAGCTGGAACTCAACGACTTGTCACTTCCAACCCAGGCCATTCTACGATTTTATGATATCATCATGTGTGAATGCAAGCAAATCACCTTATTCTTTTCTCCTCTATCCTGATTTTGCATAGCTGATTTCAATAAAGCCAAAATCTCTTTGTTAAGGGTTTCCCTGGCAGAATAAGTATGTGTCACTACAATACAGTCGTATCTTGTAGTATCTGCGTACATGTATCTCTTTGATCAATCTGTCGTGTATATTGTATAAACTGTAACTTTTTATTTCTTTTCAAGCCTATGAAGACTAGCATTATTTTTCAGTTAACCACAAATTCTCTTACAATAGCAGTAGAACAGCCCATAATTTAATGTCGAGGGATTTAAACACAAAATGAAAGTAATCCTGAATGAATCTTGAGAGATTAACTGACAGCTTGAATGAGGAAAGATGGCATTTGCAGTCTACAAAAGCTTAAGATGAAAAAATGTAGTATGATAGCATTTCAGAATACAAAAATGTTGCTATGGCAACTGTATGTTCTTCATAGGCTGATCTTTCTAAGAAATACTGTATGTGGGTGCATGCTACAAAATTCTGTGTATGGTATAGACAACAGAGAAGAATGTAAATCATGATTCACATAACCAAGAAAATCTGCTGCAAAAAACAATCTTTTGTACAAAAATGTGAGTGATTTTGAATGATTGCTTAAGCTTCTGATGAAACAGATGTCAGAAAAGATTTATCCATAAGCTATTCAAGTACCAGTTTAACCGTGATTTTCTTTTGTTTAATAATACTTTTCTTGGAAGTATTAAAAATAGCTCCTTTGTCTTAGTTCAACGGGGGACTACTACTGTCTGCAAATAATCTAGGAGGAGACTTGTTTTTATCTGAATATTAGAGTAAGATATGAGTTGATAGGAACTGTGAGAGAAGAAAAAACTCTGCTTCAAAAATGCATCTTTAAAGTTTGCTTTTCACATCATCTTGCAGTATAAGGTGGAAAAAGGGAAACACATGACTGATCGAAACATGTGATGACATGGAGAGAAGCAGCACTACGTTAAACAGCCCGAGGCAGTACAGACTTATGCCAGCATTTCTGGGTCACTATGGGTACACATCTGTTTGCAAACATGACAACTCAACAGCAGGCCAGGAATTCAGAATCCTGTCAAAATATAAGCAAATGGCAGAGATACTCACAAAAGAAGTAAATAAATTCAATCAAAAGAAATAAAATAAAACCTAGGACTTTGTCCTAAATTTCTTTTTTTTTTTTTTTTCAACAGCAGGCTTATTTTAAGTCCTACAGAATTCCCTAACTTGCTTCAATGATTAACTCTACCAAATTTTGGAAATGAAGTTGTATTTTTCTGCTTCTACATAACATTAACACATGTCTAGCCACACGGCATCACATCTGTTCTGTATTCTTCTCCAAACAGATGCCAATTCTAGATAGTCTAGGAGGGAGGTGCAAAATTTCATATATAGATGTGAGAAAATCTGCATGTTTATTCGACCTCATGTCACCAATTTATCTTTCTTACTTACATAATGCATTATGAATCATGTGGTTTATTTTGTTTCAAACATTTTCCCTAAGCCTGCACAGTGTTTCTAGTAGTAGTAGTATTCTGTCCCTCTTTAAACCTTCCAGGACTCTTGATCTCTAGCTCTTTCTGTGATGTATAGAAATTTACAAGCAGAAAAAGGAAGAATTAAGACATCAGGGGACACAGTGATCCATTTTGGCATGTCCTTTGATAACAATTGAGAGATTAATTCAAGAGGCACCACTGGCCTGAGATCAGACTGCTTGTGTGTTGCCTGATTCGACCTTTGTTCTCTCACAGCCCATTGGGTCAAGGAGGATGGACCAAGCTCTGGCTGAGCACTGTAACAAGTATCATGTGGTATCAAAGACTTTGCCACACGTGAACTTTGAAGTACATGAAAAGGATAAGAAATAATATAGCCACATGTATGTGTGTGTGGCTCTGTGTGTGTATACACACACACACACACACTCACACACACACAAACACACACACACAGACACAGACACACACACACACACACACACACACATGTAAAAAAACCCCAAAACTTCTTTATCAGATAACCTACCATACATGTCTTCCTCAGACATGTATGGTAGATTATGTGATAAAAAACCTCTGAATCCCCACAAGTCACTGTAAGCAGCCTCCAGATCACATTTCAGTGTGAGGGGTGTGTTGCTGCCCAGGAGTGGGGGATGCACTGTGGATGCAGGGGGGAATGCGTTTCGGGATGAAATAGGGTTTATTATGGGATTTTAGAAAAAGAGAGAGGAGCAGGATTAAGCCCTCAGTACACTGTGTGTCCATGTGAGTGCTCTGGGTGCCTGTTTAATTCATGTGGCTGGGTGTGTGTATTCGTAGGGATGTGGCATGTACACGTGCTCTGTGTACATCTGCCTGCTGGGAATGTGTCTCCTCACTGCTGGTTGGACCCAGGGATGTGGAACTGAGCAGCTGTGACTCTCCCAGACTCTCAGATATAATTTTTCTCTAACTGTATTTGTGGAATTTTTAAATACCCACATACATGCAGGTTATAAGGATGCGTTAAAGCTAATTGCTGTTCAGGCAGCAGGTAGTGCTCAGTTACACAGTGTGAATTTCCCTGCTCCACAGAGGCTGTGTTGATGTATATGATCATCCTGTGTCTCCAAGAGGTACATTTCACCTTGGAATGTACAGTATGTATTTGCAAAATGCTAGGTCATTAGATGATTTCTTTGGAAATTCACAGACACATCCTGGAGAATGAGAAAAACACTACCAGACCAGCAAATAGCTCACAACAAACATTTCAGGTGAGGAAAAGGCAGGCACTAGGATTCTGGCTACATGAATGAGAGGTATTGATGTTGTTGTATTGAGTTGTCCAACTCCTATGATTTTTTTTTTTTTCCCTTTGGAAATATCAGTCATTTGAAAAAAGTAAGTTTTCAAGTTTTTTTTTTTTACGCATGTCTTTATTTTATTTACTTTGTGCTTCTCTTTCAATTTCGTTGTCAAATGAAAACAGATTTTTTTCATGCGTAGTGTTTCATTATTTTGAAGATGAAACAGCAATAAAGCAAGATGTGTAAGGCAGTCATATATCATTTGCTTAAAAATCTGTGGCTGGAATAAGGTGAAAGCCTTCCAAAGAGGGGGGAGGAAGCAGAGAAGGGAAAATGGAGGAGCAAGAGAGAAAATTAAAATATGACAGAAAATAAGGACAGAAGTACCATTACCAGTCAATCATGAAGCATCCTTCAAGATACAGACAAAAGGTCTCTATGGAAGAATGGAGCAAAGATGCATTGCATGCATGGATTACCCAGACGGACAACACCATGAGTACTGAAGATTTGGACCAAAAGTTGCTATGGAATAAAATTGTGGGATCTATAGATCACAGACTGTTTTAAGAAAATGAATAGAAGCAGCTAGAATACTGCAGGCAAGTTGTGGGTCACAGGATGGGGGAGGTGAAGCTAAGCCCCCCTAGTCACCAGCAGACTAACCACAGCACCAGTCTTGTTGATCTTCACCAAACTGCTCTTTTACCTCCAGTTCATGCACTCTCAGGAGAAAGTGGGGTAGAGGCAGTATGTGAAAACTGGACACTAGGCTTAGCAGTGCCTGAAAATGCAACTCTTGTTTCCACCCACATTTCAAAGTGCTTCAGGGAACTGTACAGTTGAAATAGGCTGAAAAGAAAAAAAATCCACTCTTAGCACTGAAAGTAGGTTGTTTAGACATGTTTCATCTTGGCTTTTGTTTTCAACTTAAAAAAAAAAAACCAACCTTTTTAATAAATATACTTGTGCTGTTTATGAGAAAATGAATATAATAATACAGCAGATAAGAAAATGGCATGTCACTATATCCCTTTGTATGCCAAAAAGATTTAGGCTGCACTGAAATAGAAGCTATATATATACACATATATAAATAAATATTTTGGCAGTTGCAAAGAATGAATGAAAATATATACTTTTATATTTAACTGCACAAGAACTGATTTTTTTTCACAATGCCAGGTACAGAGGTGTGGCGATAGTGGGAATTATATTTCAGTAAATATCTCTAACACAATTAGCCAATAGGGATAAAAGTGTTCTGGAATGCAGTTAAGAATAAATATTTACCCCAGTCCCTACCTTTTATCTTTTGCATCAATTCAGTTTCTATAACAAATGTCTCCAAACTGTAGTCAATTATTAACCTTGTACTATGTTCACCTGAATTGCATAGTTTGTAGTCTTTATTTCCACTGAAAATCTGTCTCTGTGAAACTAGTTTTATTTAGGTCCAGGGTAAAATCAGAGTTACAAAAATGGATTGTAAAAGTATTTAGCCCATGCGTTCAAAAAAATCTAATTTGTTTATGGAACTTCTATTGTAACATAAAATTAATGGCAACAACTATCACAAGCAGTAGTAATAAAAATTAATTTTAATTATGACACCTGTTTTTTGATTCAGACTGTCCATTGGCAGATATACTGCAATTGTAAAACAACAAACTTAAAAAAAAAAGCTATGTAATTTGTCTTGCAATGATTTGGATTGTAAATCAGGTATCTTTTTGTATGCTTTCTCTAGCCTACTGTTGACTATATTTGAGTACTTGACCATAGTTTATTTGAGTACTCTTGTCTCATAGTCAAAACTGGCTTCTGACTTGTTCAGATGTGAATGTTTTCCTATCTGAGTTTGGTTTGAAACTGGGTACTGGAAATAAAATTGAGATCAAGGTAGGATTTCAGAACCTATTTGCTTTTTCTCTTCAATGTCTATAACCTCCATACTCCGTACTGAAATGCATTTACAGGGCTTTTTGAATAGGGTCTGTTGGGGAAAAAGATGTTTTATCAGGCTTCAGATTTGTGACTGGCTGAAGCCAAGTATGAAAGAGGTGCCTCTCCATGCAGAAGTGTATGGTGCATAAAACCCATATACACATTTAGTCTGGGTTGTGCTTCCGTAATGACTTTCTTCTGCAAAAATTTTAGCAGGTCAACTGGATCAATTATGAGCTTGAAAGTACTCAAAGCCAAGACTTTCTAGAGTTCACATCAGTTTGTTGGAAAATAATGTTAAGTTCTAATGGTCTTGTTCTTTTGATTCATTTATTCATTCAAAACACCTTTGTACTCTGTGAAAGTAATCAGAATTTGAATGCTTTGCTACTTTAGTCGAAAACTGATGTCTCTTATAAAGATGTGTTGCACAGATGATCATTTAAGTTTCCTAGAAAAGAAGAAAATGTCATCAAAATTCTTCTGGGAATGTCTGCTGAATTACTTGGAAAATGACAATAGACAAACAAAATCCCATGTGGAGGAAGGAATCCACAGAAAATTCTCTGGGGCTTGCTGCTTCACTCCATTACACCAGGTTGGACCACAGCCACCAGCAAGAGGGTACAATGGAGTCAGACCTGAGTTATTTCTGTAGGCTTGGAAGAACAGCATGGACTAGAACAATAAATTCAGAGCTAAAATTTCTCTGATGAGAACAAATGGCAGGAAAGTAGCTGTGGAAGAACAGTAATAAGTGAAGACCTAAATGTGAGATAAATCATCTCTCTGCAAATGATTGGATATGTATTTTCCAGATAAGGCCTAGTCTGAATTACCAGGGGGTGTTTCAGAAGATAAAGGAAGCTGGAAAACTGAAAGCCTTTTTGACTGATTTTCTGAAAAATCCATTACATCTTCTATATAGGCTTATTAATGCAATGAGAGTAAGGACAGATGAATATATAAAGTTAAAGAATAACTTTACACAGGATCACTGTCTCACATGTTAGAATATATCATCACAGATGATGACTCAACAGCCAGGTAGCTTGTTTGGGATCTATGCCCAGGGTCAGCATCACAGAAACAAGCCAGGATCAGAGTCCTGATCCATGGCTGAAAGCAACCAGTGTGGCTTAGACTACAGACTTAAGTAACAGACCTCTAAATTACCATCATGAAAAGTTGTATCAGAAGTAATTGTAAATCAAGCAGGAGTTATTTCAGCACTACATTCAAAGTAGTGCCCTTGAACATTTCTTTTCAGGATCACAGATGGAAATTGCATATAACTGTAGGAACCCTGGATAAAGACATTGTTATTGAAAACACAGTGTAAAGCATAGGTCAAACAATATTAGGACTGATGGATTTGCTGAGATTATTGGATTTATATAATTTCATCAAATACTTTTAAAATCTCAAAATAGGCTGGTGTTTTCACACTGTCTTTTTAAACCAGCCTCCTAAAATGTGTGTGAAAATAAAAATACTTATAAACCTGTTATTAATTCCAGCTTGTTTGAATTTGGAATTGTTGATCCTGGATGTGACTCTTTGAAGAAGAGATCCATGGACTAGATGTGCCAATATGCTCTGCCATTAATTAAGCTCATAAAACATACTATATTTATAGGACAAGTGTTGGCAGAAGTGTACATGTTGGAATAGGTGGAAGACACTGCCATTTGCAGAAAGAGTGTTACATTTTTGTAAGCCCATGGACTTTATATCAGGGCCTCTGCAGCACTGCTTAGTCTGTTTAGGTAACTTGGGATCTGTTGAGCATTCTCAGCTCTCTGTACTTGCACTTGAACTATTGCTCTTAGGGTACAGTGAGAAAAGGGGCAGGCAATGGCATGAAAACCAATTCTTATGCCCAAATTATTATGGCATATTAATATTGCCATAATATGGAAATTATATTATTATATAATTATTATGCCCACCTATAAAGGTTATGTGGATTTACTTCTACATAACAGTAAATGTGGTGAAAGATAACATTCTGGGAATGTCATCTGTGAAGATGAACTTGTCTAGTTGTTCATATAGGATGAGTCTCTTATATGGTTAACATTTTCAGAACCCACTAGCTCTGGCTGGCCCACTTTATAGCTTTTATTTTTATACATACATGCAATCTATGACAGATAAATGCTATCTCTCCTGAGAGCTCAGGGTAAAACCTCGGATCTACAGCACCCTTTAAAACATTAAAGACTACAGTCCATAAAGGCCTATGACTAGCTTATTTCAGGACATGTGCAAGTTCCTTGTACCTCTCTGAGAAAGCAAGAGAAGAAGAACCTGTACACATTTACACTGTGGTTTGCAGCTCTCTGCAGGAAAAGGTTGGGTTTGCTTCCTGGATTCATTTCTCTTCCTACTCAGTGTAGAGAGCATCATTGCAGCACAGCTGCACTGCGTGGCACTGCATTTTTCTCCCAAGCCACAAAGACAAAGCTTTTCTTGCAATTTGAGCACAAAGAAGGCAAAAATAAAAATGGAAGAGAGTCAAGAGAAATGAACCTTTTTTGGTGTTAATTACTCCATAAAATACTTGCTTACAATATTACATACAAATTTTCAGGTGTTAGCTGTAAGTTGCTTACGTAATAGTCTTGTTAACAAAAGACACTGCATTCTGTTGACTTCCCACATAACAGCTAACTCATTGGCATGAAGAGTTTTTTGTGTTTCCATTTCAAAAGATTATGGTTTGGAGGGTGAGTGGGGCGGTTTCTATTTTTCAAGGTGTAAAATCAAGTACTCCTACTCTTCTGACTTACTGACTTATTTAGCATTTCTTCAGTTCTATGATTGCCCGGCTTATGTGCTCCAGCTCACCTCATCAGATTTAGTTTGTTCAACACAGGCTGATGGTAAATTGAAGGGTCATTATGGGTTTTTAAAAGGTGACTATTTAGTAACTTTAATTGAAAAAGTTTGCTTGTAAGGCACACTGTGCTCATGACCTCAAAAAAACTGCCAAGAAAGCAAAACCACTGAAAAACGAGTTGTGCCAGCTACTATTCTAACAAAGATCACTTTATGACTTAATTATATGAAATATTGAGGGATAATGTCTATCTGTTATCTGATGGGAAAGCACTTTTTAAAAGTAGTGTATTCATTCTAATCAGGGCATTAAGGTGAAAGACTGAAACAACAAAAGCCTCTGAGATAGAAAATATTTTGGAACATATTAGATAATTGCTGGACAAATGTTAGTATGGGAACTAAAATGTTAGTTTGGTTTATTCTGTAAACATAACTTACTGCAAATGCCATGGGACAATGGAACTGAGTTATATCAGGTCCTTTTGAAAGCACATCAGAAGATAAATGCTCCTAATGTGGTGTTTTATGAATACCATATCTTATTATCCCAAGGGATGTTTGAGATAGCTGTGTTTAATTTATGTTGGGAATAGTGCTCAGTGAGTAACCCTAGCTCAGCCAAAGGTAAAGTGAGTTCCCATTGACTCATTTTTATGACTCAGCCCACAACCACATGCTTATTTCTACCCCCACTAGCTAGAGCACTTGTTTACATTGATCAGCATTTAACCAGAGAAGACATTAAAGTGGACAGACTCTTAGTATTTCCTGATCAATACAAAAAACTGGAAGTATTCTCTTTTTTTTTTTAGCCTTTTCTAAAATAAGATAATTCAAGTTACTAATGGATTGTCTGAATCTGCAGACGACTTAGTCCTCACATAGCTCTAAAAATGCCTTTCCCAGGACGCTTTCTCTCTCTGTAGTCTAATATTTAAATTTTAATTGAAAAGGATCTTCTGATTAGTTATATTTTTTTTTTGTTTTAACTCGCTTAGGCTTTTCTGCAATTATAACTCTTACAGTGATTCATTGAACTGCTCCTTTTCCTAGCCTCTTGTAATTCCTCTGTTCAAAGGTCACTGTCTGTGGGGATTATGGAGACAAAATGGATTTTACAGGTGGGGTTTTTAAAGGGGTGTATATGACTAGACCATGCAACTCTCAGTGGGTGCACCTGCATTTGGAGTGGTGCACAGAAGGAAGGACATATTCACACCATCTTTCCCAGCAATGATGTTCATGTTTTCAGGTCCTAAATATGTGCTGTGGATGTGCAGAGCACTAAGTGCACATCCACACTGCATCTCTAGCCTTCTCATTGGTGCCTTATGTGCACAGCTCCAGCCTGCTTTCATCCAAAGCAGAACTTCTTGAGACTCACCCCTGGAATACTCCAGAGCACCCCATCTAAAAATAGTTCACATCAAAAATAACAGCCTACACATGCACTGACTTGGTAATACAGATCGACCAAGCTGAGTAGCTACAAGAGTCACAAGAAGGATTTAGGTACCTAAACTTAACAGATTTTAATTTTAGGAGCTATTTTGATAATTAATGGAGACATACAAACTGTACCCTGTCTCTGAGTAAGAATAGTTGAAAGCTGGGAGAGTACACAGAGAAGCAGCATCTGTGCTGGCTCAGCTCATCTGCACTTTCCTGCACTTCCCTGGGCACTGGCATTTGGCTGATGCTGAGAATTGGGTCTTGTCACTCACATCCATCAACATTTCAGCTATCTGTTTGGATAGAAACTTTAATATGTATTCAAAAGCTCAGGATCTAGGGGTAGAAGTAAGTTAGCAGTGAAAGTTTAATGCCACATATAATTAAATATATCTAATCTTCCTGTGTAATTATTGTAAATTTTGTATAATCCTGGAGACAGAAATCAAACTGAGGTCTTTTCTTTCCCAGCTGATTGCCTCAAATGAAAGATTCCAGTAATTTTCCTTAATATTTTTTCGTCTCATGAATTTTAACTTCTGTCTTTTACTGTGCCACAGATTCAAAAAGAAGGAGTGGGTTTTGACTATCCCAAACCCTGAAAATGACAATGTTATAGAGATGGGACATAGAATTAAATCCCTTCAAACCAAAGAGACCAAGAACAATTTCTGTCTCCTTGCTGATTGCTTTTACCATTTTTTTTTCTTTTGCGGGGGGTGGGGAATAAGGCATGTGTTAACACCATGGAATTTTTCAAAGGTCTAAGCATCATTCTGTCTTTCAAAAGATTTATTTTCTTTCATTAAAATATATATATATATACTCCCCCACACCCTTCAGAGAATTTGGTATTCCTAAATGATTGATCTGTGTTGGATGGAGAAGATAGATTCAGACATCTAAGCTGTGGAAAATATTAGCAGTTCAGATCTAAATGATAATTTTATAATTTCCTTGAAAACAAGCATGCCAAGCTTGCAGGCTATGTGGGCTACAGCTGAACTAATATGGTTGGGATTTCAGTTCTCTACAATAGTCATAGATCTGTACAACTTGGAACCTGAAAGGAAGGCAGCCTTCTATTTTTTTGGACAATTTCTATTTGCAGTTTTGCAAAAGCATACTTAGACTACTCCTCAGTCTAAGCACCTGTCTCAGAAGCAAAAAATAAGCAAACAGATGCCCATGTTAAAAAGTGCTACTCCTTTTCAGTACCATGATTTTTTATTTAAAGCATGTATTATTCTTTAGAAGGAGTGGGTGGGTGGATTATTGAGGAGCTGTAATGGCAGTTTTGGAAGAGATATTGGTACAAACATCTGCTTTTGGGGAATAGAGATTATGACTGAAACTGCCATTGATTTACCTATGACACAGCAGAAAGACATACACCCATGATTAATCTAAAATTGCTTCAGGGTGGGTTTTTTTTTTTAACATTTTGCTATGCTGCCCACTGAATTAGTAGGAAGGTATGTTACTAATTTACCATCTACAGCTCTAATAACTAACATCTAGGAATCTGACTCTAGATTTTGCTTTCCAGACAGAATAACCTCAACTACCTTGGAAAGTGCATTGTAGTAAATTCTCTGAGCTCTGCAGGCATCTGTAAGATTTGTTTAGTCCATATTGTCTCTATATCTCTATATATCTATACAGATATATATGTTATGCATAACAGGATATCCCACTTGATCAACCTGTGGGTAAAAGCCATTGCCAGAATTCTGTCTTTTTTTGACCATAGGGCAGTCAGCACCAGGCCTGCTGGATGCAGATGGGATCCATCTGTCTAAAAGAGGGGAAAAGAATTTTAGCCCATGAGTTGGCAGTGCTGAGGGGGCTTTAAACCAGGTTTGAAAGGGGAAAGAGACAAGACCAGGCTCACTAGAGATGAGCCTGAGGTGACACACCTGTGTTGGGGGTGGCATGGAGAGCCCAGCTGAAGTGCATCTGCACCAATGCACCCAGCAAGGGTAACAAACAATGGAAGCCACTGGCAGCAGGAAGCTGTGATGCAGTCATCACCATGGGAATGTGGTGGGATGGCTGGAGTGCTGCAGTGGATGGCTACAAGCTCCTCAGGAGGGACAGGTGAGGAAGGAGGGGCTGTGGGGTGGCTCTGTACACTGGGGAGGGTTTTGGCTGTACAGAGCTCAGGGACAGTGGGGATAAGGCTGAGTGCCTGTGGGTGACAGTCAGAGGGATGGCCAACAAGGCAGAGATCCTGCTGGGAGTCTGTCACAGACCACCCAGCCAGGATGAAGTGAAATATTCTGTCAGTGGATGTTTCATGATCACTAGCCCTTGCTCTTGTGGGAGACTTTAACTTGCCAAATGTCTGCAGGAAACTCAGCATTGGAGCGGAGGCAGTCTAGGAGGTTCCTGCAGTGTGTGGAAGGTAAATTCCAGACAGAGTTTATAAGAGAGCCTACCAGGGCATGCCCTGCCTGACCTGCTGTTCACAAACAGAGAAGGGCTGTGGGACAGGTGGTGGTCAGAGACCATCTTGGGCACTGTGACCATGGAATCAATCACAGAGTTTAGGATTCTTGGAGAAGTGAGCAAGAGGGTCAGAAAAATGCTTGGACCTTGGACTTCCAGAGGGTGGACCTTGGCCTGTTCAGGGCACTGGTTCAGAGTGTCCCCTGGGAAACAACATTTAACAACAAAGGGTTTAAGGAAGGCTGGACATACTTAAGAAGGAAATCTTAAAGGTGCAAGAGCAGGCCATCCCTATTTGCTAAGAGACATGTCAGTGAGGAAGATCATCCTGGCTGAATAAGAAGCTTTCAATGTAATTCAGGGGGAAAAAAAGAGAGTTTACGACCTCTGGAAGATGGGGCAAGCAACTCAGAGTGAGTGCAAGGATTTTGCTAGGTCATGGAGAGAGAAAATTAGAAAGGTGAAAGCTTAGCTAGAAATCAGTTTGACTTCTGCTGTGAAAGATAATAAAAGTGTGTTTACAAATACATTAACAAAGAAAAGAGGTACAAGAAAAATCACCATTTATTGGACACAGGGGTGCAGGAGGAATATTGTCACCAAGGATGAGGAAAAGGCTGGGTTGCTTGATTCCATCTTTGCCTCAGTTGTTAACAGAAAGCCCAGTTATCCTCAGGGCAGCCAGCCCCCTGAGCTGGCAGACAGGGATGGGGAGCAGAACAGACCCCGTGCAGTCCAGGAGGAAGAAGTTAATGACCTGCTGTGCCCCTTGGACACTCACAAGGGCATGGGACTGGATGGGATTCTCCCAGGTACTGAGGGTAGGAAGAGCTCACCAAGCCACTCACCATCATTTATCTTCATTCCTGGTTAACCAGGGATGAAGGTTAACCAGACAACTGGAGGCTGGTCAGTGTGATGCTCATCTACAGGAAGGGTTGGAAGGAGGATCCAGGGAATACAGGCCTATCAGCCTGACCTCAGTGCTGGGGAGATTTATGTAATAGATTATCTTGAGTGACATCAGGCAGCACTCACAGGACAACCAGGGGATAAGGACAAACACTGAACCACCCAGAGTGGTTTTGGGAAAGGCAGGTCCTACTTGACCTCCTGACCTCCTCCTATGACTGCCTAGGGGGCTAAGGCTATCAGCTGTAGCATGGCCCATAGGTTGCTTGCTGAGAGCTTTTTTGCAAGCACACTCACGAGTAGCAGCTGTCTGTGATGTGCTCTGACCTGACCTCACCTGGGCACTGTGGGTGGCAGTGGTGGCTCTGTGTTGAGTACTCATTGTGCTGGCACTTAACAATTTCTCATCATGTGCTGGCACCTCGACTACCCTCTAAATAGTCCTGGGGCTTCCCAAAACATCTGTGGCTGCTGGTTTTTGTGCACAGGTCTGCATCTGAACAGGTGTATGATGCTTACAGTACACTCATGGGTTTTGCTTTATTGAGAAGTAAATAACTTGTGAGCTAATCCTGCTTTGTTCAGCTGTAGGAGCCAAAAGTTCACAGTAAGTGTGAACTTTGAATATCTTAGAGGTCTCATTTTGATTTGGCAATTATCTTTACTGTAAGAGTTGCTATTTGTTTATGTTGTTTATTCACAAGTTTCACTATAGTGATCTGGCAAAAAGCAAAGGAAAATAGTTGTGTGATTATGGCTGTTATACCATAGAGCACCAAAGAAGTATTTTGTTTTGCTTTAGATTTTGTTCAGTTCTGTAGATTGAAGTTAATGAATGTCATGGAAGATAGGGAAGGTCAAGAAGAAATGTTTATTTTCTCCTGCTTCCTTCACATTTTTTTTACTGTTAAAAAAGGCTATAGAAATTATCATTAACCTTTTAATTAAAAATTACTTAAACTAGAAATGTATTATACATTTAATTAGGCTTCCACCAAGAATGAAACTTAAAAACATGCCAGTGATAAATTATTAAGAGAAATAATTCACTAGCAATTCCAGATTTAAAACTGCTATTTTCAAAATGGCTTGTTTAAATGAATATAAAAATAACAATTGTGCTTCTTAGACACATGATTGACTTCATTTTTTTATTGTTAGTCACATGAAGATAAGCAATCTACGTGTAATACTTGTTTTCATTTTCTTTGTTGGCCTTATGTTTTTAAAATAGTAACATAAGAGGAGATAATTAATCTTCTCAAAAAAGAATCCATCTCACTGATTCAACAATTACACATAGTGAACCTGTTCAAAGGCATGTAGCTGAACTGAACTCTAAGTAAATATACAGTGCCTCCTTAATATATTCCTCACACAGAAGATATAGACTGTATCGTGCTAGTAAAGCACTGGGACAATGCTGTTGGGATGTGCATGTCAACTATTCTCAAAGTGCAAAAGAGATCACCAAGGTTATCCTACAAGTTTACATAAAGTCTAATTTTCAATAGATTTTTACTTCCCAAAAACTTACCTTTCCAGAAAACACAACTGATTTGTTTTCATTGATTAGCTACTGTGTGACTACTTAATCTGCATTTACTGTGTTCCCACTAAATTGGGGTCAGAAGAGGATGATAGAGCTCTTGCCTTAGCTACTGTGATAGCTCTTTTTAACTGAGAATATGACTTTATTCAGAATTTCTTTTTGTCTTCAGTCTGTTACCAGATAATCTGAAGAGCAGTACCGAGTCGTTGTAGTTGGTCCCTTCCACACCTGAGCCTTTGCCTGCAAGGGGGCTTGACTGGTTTGGCTAAGATCAGCCTTTCTGAAATCAGGGACAATTCCACTACAGGTCACCAAGTGACACCCCAAATTTTTCCTTCTCCTGCACATTGAGAAGCCTCTTAGCAAAATGTAGGTAGGCTTGGGTAGGCTGATGTTACAAAAGTACAGAAACAACCACTGAACCAGTAAACTTCCACATCTGACTGAGGGCAAGTATCATTTGCACAGGGAAGTGTGACTGCAGCTTCAAGGCAGCCAGCTCAGATGCACAATAAGCACATAGCTGGGGTCACAAGTAGTGTGGGGAAGGCTGTCCATTTGGAAAAATTTCTGACCAGATCCCTACCACCTTCAATGAGCTTGATACCACTGCTAAAGTTAGCTACCGTATTATGACACAAAAGGCAATCATTCTGTTATCTGCATCTACATGGCTACAGAATGAAAGTGTTACTTGTCTTTATTCCTATCTTCTTTGATATCTCAAGTAATGAAGTCTTGCAGTCTCGCAAAGTACCTGCAGCTTGACAATTCTCAAGCAGCAGAAAGATAAAAGGCGCACCCGAGTTGGCACTTCTCTTATGCTTATCAAGTGGGAATTCACTTGACATAGTTATCTCATGGGAATACCTGGGGTCATTTAGCACTACAATAAAAAAGACTGATAATCATAACACTGTTGTCAGCATCTGGTCTTCATAAAGTGTCTAGACTATATCTTCTACCAGTCACAGAACACTAAATCTTTTTTCCTCTGGTTCCTTGTCTTGCCTAACAGCTGTGTAACATTTTTGAGGGTTGTTTTCCACTAGAAAACAGACATTCTTCAAAACTAATCTTTACACTGTGTCCTTTTTTTTTTTTAATACAGCATAGCACTAATCCCTGCCGGAGGTATTTTTCATTGCAACAATGAAAGACTAATATAGAATTTTGTGAGCTTAAGTAAGATCTGGTCAGTTCCTGACTCATATTTTGAAAACAATACTGTGAATTTTAATATGCATCATTAGTTATGAATTTTCATAGCAGAGGACTGAGTCTTGTAGATTATTACAAAAAATTTGCAAGGAGAGTTAATAGCTTACATTAAGCCAATGGCAAACTTTGACAAAGAAAGACAAACAAGTTCTGGAACTTATAAATCTTTATCCAGTTCTACAAAAACATTGCTTGTAAATGTTGTAAACTTTGTTGGTAGAATGTGCAATATTCTGCTATAGTTCTGAGGACTGCTTGTGATTTTATTGTTTCATTATTTCTTTTTTTAGTTTATTTTATTCAAACTGATTCTAACATATTAGGTGGCTTGAAATAGAGAGGATGACTAAAAAGGGGAAATACCTCTTTTAAAGTGTTATGGAATATTTTTTCCATCACTGATATATTAATTCACACATTGCATATAAAATATGATTTATTTTTACAGAACTCTTCCTCAAATTTTTACATTAGTGTATTCTCTTCTAAGTGCCTTTTACATATTTGTTGCATCTCATAATGTGTCTTCCCTCAACAGATGGTATTGTTGAATGCATAGCCATGTTTTTTTAGCACCGGTGAGAATGGGCAAAAACATACTGTCCCAAGAGATCCATAACTGCCACACAAAAACCAGTATATTAAATGAAATGGATACAGGTACAGCTTTGTTTTTAAATCAAGATCCATTCTATGAGATTTTGAACCAAGGTTATCTCTTATAAAAAATCTATGACTGAGTCTGTGTAACATTCCTGGCAGACACTGATGATGAGTTAGGTTAATGAAGGAAATGATGGTGTGAGCAAACACGCTCATCTCTTTCTTGCAGAGAGGTAGGGACATAGACATGGTGATCTGTTTTGGCTTGGTTGACAAGTGATATGTCATTAAGCCATGGTAACTTAGTTACTTTCAATTATTTCCCCTTAAAGTTTGTGCAGAAGCAGCTTACTTTAGAGGAAAACAGGATCTAATCAACCAAGTGTCCACAGGAGACTTCACTTTTCCAGGTTCCCCTTATATAGATAAAACCCAATGAAATCACTGTCTACACTGGCAAATTTTGTAGAATTGTAACCAGAAAAAAGCCCTGAAATGTTTACAAGGCATCTAGTTTTGTGGCTAAATATTTACTCCCTCAAGCCTGAAAAGGAACAATAAAGCCAGCTAATAAGCTAGCTAGGTTGGTTGTTATTATTGTTCTCTATTATTAAGACAGTGAATAAGGATCATTTGTTGTACAAGCAGTTTTGTCTCAGCCATTCTGTGTTCACTGTCATTAAAATTTTCAATGCAAATGTGCAAAACCGGAAAACTATTTTTTAAAAATAATTTTAATACAGGCAAATGAACAAGCAACCTTGAATTTTGAGTTTGCTTTTTGAAGAATGTGAAAGCAGCCTGTAACATCTGCAATTTATTTATCCATGCAGAATTAAAACATTGTTCCTTTTAGGTACTTAAGAGACTATTTATTACAGGCAGTCCAGAATGTGTAGGTAATGATAGAATAACTATGTCACACATGTTTTTTCTCCTTTTGAGGCAAAGCACGAGTTTACAGCAATCCAGCTGTAATTGATTTGTAAAGTGATTAGTGCCAGTTTTGCTTTTACTAATTTCTGTGTAACTTTTAATCAACACTTTATTGTTTTATGAAGCTAACAATCTGATTTGGATATCTTCTCATTGTGCTTCATAGAATTCATTGCGGTTATTTGCTATAAGGAAAACTGAGATTAAGAGTCAAGACAGATTTTTCAGTGAGGAACACTGAATATTTTTCCTATTTTGAGCAGAAGTCCCATGTTTACTGTTTAGACACACAGCAACAAGACTGCTGGTGGTGCTATAAAAATCTGGGTGAAAGAAGCACACCCTGATGTCACTGCCTCAAAAGCAGTGACCTGTATTTACAGATTATATAACATTGATGTAAACACTATGTACCAGAAGAGCAGAGAATCTTATTTTAAAGTGTGTTCCCTCAGCAGCTTTCAGAAGCCAAAAGTCTATGTGTGGTAAATAGAATCACAGCTGAATTGAAAGAGACCTCCTAGGATCATCCAGTCCAACTCCAGCCCCTGCACAGTGCCATCACTAAGAGTGCATGTGCCCAAGAGCATTGCTCAAAAGTTTCTTGAACTCTGGAAGGCTGGTGCTGTGACTACTTCCCTGCAGAGCCTGTTCCAGTGCCTCATGTTTTTTGTAATGGCTTCTGTAGTGGACTGACCCGGGGTGTATGCCAGGCACTCCCCAAAACTGCTCTATCATTCCCCTGTGCAACTGGACAGGGAAGACAAAATAAAACAAAGATTCAGGATTTGAGATGAGGTTTGGGAGAGATCACTCACCAAATACCATCCTGGACAAGGGACTCCTCTAGGGGCATTAATTGAATTTATTACTAACAAAATCAGAGCAGGATAATGAGTAGTAAAATAAATCATAAAAATGCCCTTTCCCCAACACCTCCTCCTTCCAAGATTCTACTTCCTACCAGCAGCACAGAGAAAGGGGAAATGAGGGCTACATTCAGTTCATCATATGTTCCTGATGCTGCTCAGGGAGAGGAGTCCTTTAACTACTCTGCTGTGGAGCTTCTCTCATGGGGGACTGTTGTCTATAAACTTCTCCAGCAAGAGTCCATCCCATGGAAACTGTTCTTCATGAACTGCTCCAACATGGATCACTCTTTCACAGGGTGCAGTCCTTCAGGCACAGCCTGCTCCAGCATGGGTCCCCCACAAGGTCACAAGTCCTGCCAGGAGATCTGTTCCAGCCTGCACTGCTCTCTCCATGAGTCTGCAGGTCCCTGCCATGAGCTTCCCAAGGGCTCACAGCCTCTTCTCAGGCATCCACCTGCTCCAGCCTGGGGCTCCTCCATGGGCTGTGGGTGGATCTCAGCATCCCCATGGACCTCTGTGGGCTGCAGGGGCACAGCTGCTTCACCATGGTCTGCACCAGGGGCTGCAGGGGAATCCCAGCTCCGTGCCTGGAGCACCTCCTGCCTCTCCTGCTGCACTGACCTTGGTGTCTGCAGGGCGGTTCCCCTCACATATTCTCACTTCACTTTTCTTTGGCAACAGCAACATCTGTACTATAACCTTTCCTTAAACAACAGAGGTATTACCACAATCTCTGATTGCCTTGGCCAGCAGAATATCCATGCTGAAGCCAGCTGGCAATGGCTGTGCAAGAGGAAGCTTCTGGCAGCCTCCCACAGAAACCACCATTGTAGCCCCCTGCTACCAACCCTGGGATTCAGTCAGACATCAGAATAGTTTTCAAATATTTTCTTAGTATCTCTAAAATTAGTGGTTTCATACTTGAAAAAAATTCAGTGTTCTAAGATAACATCATTTATTTCCATATGCTGCTTACCACAATATAATTAATGTTCAATGGCACTTACAGTAAGAAGTGAAAATATACTAAACATTCTGAAAAACTTTCTGATTTTAACAAGGCTTCAGAGAGCAAATACATAACAAACTGACATTGATTACTGATTCTGTCTGACATGAAGTTTTAAGATTTTTTCTGTTAATGAAAAATATGAAGTGACACATTCAGAAACAGTTTCTCTACTAAAAGCCCACACAATGATAATTTTTTTGTTTCTAAAACAAAAAGTAAAATACACCTCCAAATTAGATTATTGCAATGAAAAACACAAATATCTTTCTACATTGTTTTTTACATTAACACCACTCTCCAATATCTAAGTTATAATTTAAATGAAAAATTAAGGAAAAGCTGTTTCATACATTTGAGTTACCAACATGTACCTCAGATACGGTTATTTCCTTTTCTATGACTCTCAGGTTATTTGAATTGATTTTAAATCTGATTTTACTTAATCTTGTCCTAACCAGGCCTTCTACTTGATCATGGGTGTTCACCCATGCCAGTTGAAACTGCTGAAGGAGAATGATTCAAGTAATTCCTACCAAAAAAACCCAAAAACAACAAAACAACAAAACAAAAAAAACCACAAACAAACAAACAAACAAAACAAAACAAAACAAAAAAAAAAAAACAAAAACAAAAAAACCAAACCCAGACACTGATAAAAGATAGCTTATTTAGAAGAAGGGGATTGCAGTTTATCAAAAATCTAAGCAGCAGCAGGACAAAGTTTGTCCAGAAAAGTCTACAGTTCCCTCTGAACTTTGATGAACTTAGTCAGGACTTAACCAGAAAGCTTCTGATTTGTGAGAAAATGAATGGCATTAGGGCTACTTCATGTCAGAATCCCAGAACCCTTGGGCTTTTTACAGAAAAGTCTCATTTTATAATGTGTATGCCTTGTACTCTACTATCTCTTTCCTTACTCATTTAGTAAGAAAACGTTGACTTGCAAGCATGTTAAATCATAATTTGGAGAGCTAGCTCAGCAATTGTTTTTATGGACTACTAATTATAGAATACCTCCCCACAAAATTTCACACTGCTTTCTGCAGTTAGACACTTGAAAAGTTGTAATGTCCTGTACCTTAGGGAAATTTAGCTTCTCAAGTGCAAATGATTACATCTAGTTTCTAAGCATAATCTTATACTTTCACACTATTTATTCATAGAACATATACTGAACAAATCTAGAAGAGAAATTAACTCTACACTTTCAAAGAAGGGTAGGCTGGTCCATGATAGGATTTAGCATTGGTATTAATTGTAAAAATCTTGTCCATTAAAATAAAATTGTTCACTGAAATGAAAAAAAAATTAATTATTTTGAAGTCTTCTGAACATTATTTTTGAATCTTATAATAAAATCTACATGTGTGTTTAAAGGAGATGGCAATAGTTAATGATTTTAGATATAGTTGAATCTGATTTCTTGTGGAGGCAGTGGGGATAGTGGCTCCTCAGCAGGTAGTTTGTAGTTCTTGACTCTCTGGAAATACCTTTTGGAAGACTTCCCACCTCCCCACACAGCAACAGCACAATCAGAATTATTCCTCCACCTGGCATATCTTTTATACCCAGAAGAAGAGCTCAGCAAAAGCAATTATGACCTGTACCCCCTCTCAGGTTTTCCACAGCTGACATAAAGACCATGAAGACAATAATGCTACCTGGCAAGAACCCATCCACTGCTTTTCTCTCCTTTATTTATTGAAACTGAGAAATGAGGTCCTATTTTTAAAATTAATCTCAGGGAGGAAGAGGTTAAGCATCAAGAAAACTTAAAATATCAGAGAAATGTATCTAGCTTCAACTTTGTAGAATGAATCAGAGCATTCTGATTTACAGAATGTGTTAAAACAAAATGACCATTTCTGTAATAAAATTTCATGCTCCCAAATATATGAGAAGCATTCCTTCTGCATGAAGGCAGTTTATCTAAATAAATGGATTTGGAAATACTTCAATAAATAGATCATAAATCCAGAAGTGAGAATGCAAAGCAATGGGATTACTGCAATGATAGTATCAGAGTCCTGTTATAGCACATTGCACAAAATATGGAGTACAATCTAAATTTTCCAATATAATCTTAAAGGGCCTAATTAGTCTGTGAAGATAGCATTGCTAAACACTTTTTATACCATGTGACTATTTCTTCAACATACTGATCACCATATCTATATTTTTTGTGTACCTTATAGTATTTCTATGTTTTATACCACAATCCCCTCAGACATTTTCAAGCAAGAAAAGTGTAAATTTGTGTGGAATCAGCTGTAACATATCCATTACAGTTTGGCAGAAGTTCTTGTTAATATTAGTTCCAAAACTGTGTTTGGATTTTAAATTATGTTAGCTTTTTTCATACTGTCAAGAGTATTTTAATAGCTTGTTTAGCAAGGAACTGTTAGAAAATAGTATTGAAAATTTTCCTTGTCCCTGAAAATATTTTACTAGTTTTCCAGTTCCAGCTCACGAAGTAAGTAAAGTAAAACTTTGTAAGTAAAACTTGGAAACATTTTCATAAAGCACTGTTTACTCTGGCTCATGCTAGGTTTAGAGCTGTCTCTGTGAGGACCATTAGGCTGTGGTTTAGGCTAGTATGGACAGCAAACACTCTGCCATGTTTAAGGCTAAACAGATGAGGCCTCTGAGAAGTGCTTGTGTTCATCCTGATGAACAATGCACTTATGGCTTTGAGGAGGAAGCTTCATTGGTGCATCCATTGGAGGATCCACAGCACAATCATGCTGGAAGTGCCAGAATGTTTACCTGCTTACTGTGACCCAGACTGCAAGGAGTTGTAGGGTCTGAACAAAACTGAGGCAGCACTGTAGCCACATTTGTCATTGGATCAATACAGACTCATGAACTGTTTTTGCAGCTTGTCTCTGATGTGATAAGCAAATGAGGTTTTGAGCTAAAGCCAGCATAATTTTAATTTTCATAGTTATGCAGGTTAATAGATCAGAGCCCTGAGGATCCAAGTTGAGGTCAAAATGCAGAAAGGCTCACTGCCATTTATACTCTTTGACAAACATTGCATAGATATCTTGTTCCGTTGTAGCTTAAATGTCACACATAGACTTTTCAAGTATCTCCTAATTTCTGTGTCATATATGCTATGTATGTGGAAGGTCTGATTCTGAAGACTTATTTTGGTGAAGACCTTATATGGTTAAGTCTGAATTTTCACTTTCACACCAGGGAATGCCCTAAAATTGTTATTATAACAATAAAGACCACCTTAAATTGACTGCCCTTCCCCTGAGATTTTTCCCCAAAATGCCAATTACTATCACGGGAAGTTTTCTCCTTTACGATATCCACAACCAGGGCCATGAACTCTGCACAAAATAGTTTTCTAACCAGAGCACTGAAGATTGACAATCTCTGCACCTGGTGACATATGGTGTTCAGGTTTTGTCTATCACAAGGCCAGGGTATTCATTGCACACATTTAGCCAGTAAAAAAACAGTTCATTTTTTTTGTTGGTAACAAAGATTGCATTTAAAAGATACACAACAGAGCTATATTATATTCAGCTAGACAAGCTGAATACACTGCTAGAAATAAAAAAGTCTTTGCAACATTACATTCCATATTTCTAAAAGGTTCTTGAAATAATTTACTGAATACAAATGCAACATTTCTTCCTGTTTCTTGCTCCATGCATTAGATTATTTTTTGTATATTTTATTAGGAGACATCAATGCATCTAGCTTTACTTGTCAGTGAGATGCAAGCTGATAATGCCACTGCTTTCCATCAGTAGAAGGAAAGCAGTTTTAATTGTCAGCAAGTTTTGGAAGTAGGCACAGTGTTTTTAGGTTCTGCTTGTGGCAAAACAAGATCAGCACCATAAGCAATAAGAACAGAGATTTAGCAGAGACCTGAAGATTTAACAGAGCTTGTCACAAAGTATCCTGGTGGAAGAATTAGTAGTGTAGGTTGTCTGAAGGACCTAAGAAGGTAGGTAAGGGATTTTTAGGTGAAAAAAGAATTTCTTCCCTGAACTGTCAATTCTGTAAGTCTCTCAAATTATGACTGGTTCAGTTTTATTTCCATTAATTTTTTTACATAGAAAATATAATTTAAGTGCCAGGAACTCAGTATTCAGAGCTGACCTTTCTATGCTGGAAAGCCAGAGTTTAAGATGTGAACTGGACCTTTAAAAGAGGTAGAAGTCTTCACACATGGAAGCAAAATAGTGTAACACACTTTAGTGATAGAGGTTAGGCTGCCAACAGAGATATAAATAATTTCACTCCAGAGTTTAATTTCCAGTTTCCCTCTCTAACTCTATAATAACATGTATTTGATGCTATGTTTTAATTGGAATTATTTACAAATATAAAGTTTACCAGAAATCTTTGATCCATGGAAATTTCTGTAAATGATATTCACATAAGAATTTATCCATAATTATGATGCACCATTTTTCCTCTTATGTGGACCTACAAACCCTGTAGGATTTCCAGGGATAAAATTAATTACAGTTAATTTCTTTTTCTCAGAAAAGGGTTACTATTTCAAATACCAATTTGTGCACTTGCTTAGCTTTAAAAACAGAAGTAGTAATATGGATAAGAATAAGCTGAATACTGTTTGTTGACAAGGACGTTTTTATTCCATTTTGACAGACATGAATAACAACAAAATCCTCAAAAATAAAATTATTGAAATCAGATTATTCAGGGCTCGATTGTGCTGCTCTTATTCATTTTGTTTTGACTGGTTGGAGGAAGCTGTGTTACTCAATGGGAACAAATACAGCATGGCTAAAAATAAGAGCTGACTTTGAGGATATTTTAGTCAGTTTTTAAAACTATTAATCTTTTTCCCATAAATCAAATGTTTAAGTAAAACAAGCTCCCTGAAAATATATTTTACTGTGTTATATTCCAAGTGGAATGAAAATGAACTTTAGTACTTAACACTATTTAAGAAAATTTAGCATAACCTTTGATATGACAGAATAAAATTGCATATACCAGCATGCACATATTATGTGCTGATATATATGTGTGATTTGGATGTGTATTTGAAGCCAGAAATACCCATCAGAGAGGTCTATTGTATTTTAAAATTTTAAATTAATTTCAGTACCAAAACTACATCTGTCTGTTTGTCTGTCTATCTATCTATCTATCTATCTATCTATCTATCTATCTATCTATCTATCTATCTATCCATCTGTCTATCTATCTGTCTGTCTGTCTGTCTACCTGTCCAGCTTACAAAGTAATTGCTGAAAAAGGAAATGTAGTGGCTTCATATTTAAAAACTACATAAATCCTTCTAATTATGACTATATTAATGCCTTCTAGGCACATCAATCTTCTCTTCACCCTGCTTATAGGCTTGCAAAAAGCATTTACTGTTACAAAGCCAGGACCTGGTGAGAAAGGAAATTTTTACAGTGGTCCTTGAACTGAAAAGGATTTATGTTCAGGGATATTGGGAAGGAAACACCTACTCTCTCTGTTTTGTCCTGAGAGGTTATGTGGAGGGAGGTCTTGGGCCATCACTCCAAGTTCTACATTAACCACTCCAGCTGCCAAATGAGGCAGAGCTACTGAAACAGACTGTTGGACTTACAGTCAAAAAGCTCAGTAAAAAGACTTGCTGCACTGCATTTCCAGTATCTCCATGAAGTTACCCTACAAAGCTTGTATCTCCAGAGGATATCTGTACTATGGAACTCCAGAATGTAAACTAGAAACTCTGCCCAAAGGTTTTGTTGAAGAAATTATTTCCTGTCCCTCAGCCTCTTGTGAATTTCTCTTTGCACTGCTAATTATTATTCTGATACCTGATTGCAGAGAAATGTTATGAATGATGTCCCATGTCCAGCAAAAAGTCATGGCTTATGATTCATTATAATTTGGTTTTACTTCTAGCAATTCTTAGATAACACTAGAACTCATTCAATAATAGCAGTTGAAAAATGCTCTGTTCAAATGACCACACGGTCTACCTATGAGTTTTTGAGGGATTTTTAAAGTTCTCAGCTTTCAAACTCAATTCTTTGAAACAAGTATTTGTGAGAAGGATGCACCTTGAATTGGTGGCTGTAGCTAACGGATACTGGGACTAGGAATCAAGCCTGGAGAAATTCATTGTTTTTTGACCCTTTTATCCGAAAGTCTTCATTGGTATTCCCACAGAAAATGAGAGCTTTCCAGGGTTTATGGCATATGGGGATGTTGGAGGCTTTACCCAACTTCAGGTGCACTGAGTGACTGCAATACAGATATCTCTGTCTACTCAGGAAAATGACAGAATTTTGCCAAAGAAAGCATGTTTGCCACTTACGTACTGGGGAGATCATGGGCTGTAACTTCCACAAAAAAGGCTACAGATGTAAACAAAATATCCCTTCTTTGTATATTGTTCTATGTATTTTTCATATCTAAGTGATTCAAATTTTCAAGGCTACAGACCCATTTGTTTTGTTACAAATTTATTAAAATATGAAAGCATCAGTACATTCAATCTGTCCATAATTATGAAATTATTGTGCATGCATTAGCATACTGACAAATAGATACTGTATATTTAAATAATGCCCCTCCTAATTTAATTGAATTGTGCCAAATTATTGGCCAAAACTGCAGAGAGGTTTAAGAAGTAGTCTGTTTCCCAGGGTGAACTTGGGATGAGTGACAATGTGGGGAGAATCAGCCAGACAATGACACATAAGAAGATGCAGCATAGATGAATGGAGCAGCTTAGCTCAGTCAGTATTTAGTATAGTTTAATACTTCCTTTCTAAGTAATTTTGAAATTTTTCATGGTGAACTGCAGTCATTACAGCTTCTTAATATTTCTAAAATGGAAAGATTGGAGATTCCAACAAAATCAGCAGAGGTAAGAGATCAGAATCTGGACCCCAGATGGTAGCAATGTCTTTGAAAGGTGGTGTCTCTCTTTGTGGCTCATTATGCTACGTAAGGGATGCATGTAAGGATCATTATGCTCAACTCCCAACTTCTCTCAGAATGATCTAAACTTAAACCATCTGACTGAAAGTGTTGTCCAGGTGGTGCTTCAATTCTGGCAGGCTTGATGCCATGACCACTTTCCTGTTCCAGTGACTGACCAGCTTCTCACTGAAGAACCTTTTCCTAATCTGAAACTTCAGATCTGAACTTCCCCTGATACAGCTTTGTTCCAGTTCTTTTTGCCTTATTACTGGTCACTGGAGAGAAGAAACCAGCACTCCCCCACCCACTGCCTATCCTGAGGAATCTGTGAACCACATGAGGTCACCCCTCAGTCTTCTCCATGTGGACTCAGCCACCCACCATGCGGTTTTCACTCCAGGCCTTTCACCATCCTTGTGGCCCTCTTTTGGATGCTCCCTAATAGTTTATTTCTTGTATTGAGGAGCCCAACACTGCACAGCATTTGAGGTGAGGCTGTCACAGTGCAGAGTAAAGGGGGAGAATCCCCTCCCTTGCCCAGCTGGCAATGCTGTGCCTGATGCCCTCCAGGACAGGGTTGGCCCTCCTGGCTGCCAGGGCACTGCTGAGTCGTGTTCAACTTGACATGTATGCACGGTACGTATGTATGTATAATATATAAATCTACAAATAAATGTATGCATGTATGTATTGTATATAAAGACCATTGCCCCATTCCGGGTGGAGAATTTGCTTTTCTTATGTTTCATATGGCTGGTGATTGCCCAGCTTCCTATTCTTAGTCTACTCAGATCTCTCTGCCAGGCCTCTCCACCCTTGAGAGAGTCCACTCTTGAAAGTACTCCTAATTTAGTACCATCCATGCATTTACTTGATGTATTTTGTTGGTTTTTCATGGCCAGGTTCTTGATAGCAGGACAGCCACAGAGGTGGCTTCTGAGAAGCTGCTGGAAGCTTCTGCCATGCTCGGCAGAGCCAAACCCCGATGGCTCTGAAGATGGGCGTGCCTCCAGCCAAGCCTGGGCCAGTGAGAGGTGTCAGTGATGTCTCTGTGATAACATATCTAAGAGGAAAATCAAACCAAAGGGAGGCACAGGTTTTTGTGTTCTAGCCAGAGAAGAGGAGGTGAGCACATGTGAGGGAAACAAAGGAGACACCAAGGTCAGTGGAGAAGGTGGGGGCAGAGGTGCTCCAGGCACCAGAGCTGTGGTGAGACCATGGAGAAGCAGCTGTGCCCCTGCAGCCCATGGGGATATCCAGGGGGATGCCGAGATCCACCTGCAGCCCCCGGGGAATGTGCCTATGCCAGAGCAGGTGGATACCTCGAGGAGGCTGTGATCCTGTGGGAGACCCAGTGGAGAGAGGGGCCCTGCTTCCAGGCTGGAGAAGCCTGTCTTTGGACTACAGCACCCCATGGAAAGAGAGCACAGCAGTTGTGGTGACTGTGTGCCTGTGGAGAGACTCTCATTGTGGAAGTTTTGGGAGGATGCCAGAGAAGTTCACAGAGNCTTTGCAGCAGCTTTGGGGACACTGCTGATCCTGAGAGTGGACCCATGCTGGAGAAGTTCACAGAGAGCTGTGTCCTGTGGGAGGGACCCCAGAGTCTCACAGTGGAAGGACCTCTCTCCCAGAGCAGTGAGTTGACCAAAACCTTGGTGCCCGGTCTCCCTGCTCTGTGGGTGGGAAAGGGGGAGGGGCTGGAGGAAAAAGTGTTTTTAAGGGCTTATTTTACTTCTTGTTATTCTCCTCTGACTTTGTTAGTAATAAATTCACTTTGTATTCTCTTTAACTCACTCAATCTTTATTAATTTCTTCTCTGCTCTGCCCAGCTGTGTCAGGGGAGAGTGAGTGAGCAGCTTTGTGGGTGCCTGGTGTTTGGCCAGTGTCAAACCACGACAGGTATATTAAATTTCTGCATCTGTGTGATTAATAAAAAACATTAAAAACCACTGAACCTAAAACAGAGCCCTGGGGAACCTCAGTGGTGACAGGCTTCTAGTTTGATGCAAGCCCATTTATTGTAACACTTTGAGCCCTTTGAGCTGTTCATCCAGCATGTTATGGACTTGTCTACGTGCGTGGTGGACATTTTTTACAGAAGGATTCTATGTGAGACAATATCAAAAGCTATCCCAAACTCTAAAAAGCCCACATCTTCTGGGTTTCCTTAGTCGACAGGTGTCTGTTACCTTCTGTGTTTGTAGTGTTAAGTGGGAATTCAATACTATTTCACTCAATTAAGTGGGATAGTTACCATGTGGCAAATAGTCTGGAATTGTCACAATGTGACAGTGTCTCTTTGACTCTTCTGGATAATATATGAAAAATAAACCTTAGGATCATCTGAAAATGGCACTTTTGCACTGCTCTGAATGGCAGATTGATAGCCTCACATGAGGGCTTTTATGTGACAAATGTCTGCTTTTTTATGACAGAGTTTTAGAGTAACAAGATGAAAATAGAAAGGTATTGAAGATCAGAGGATGAGAATAGATGAAAATCAATTTAGAACTGAAGGTGTGTATATTCCCTACAGGTGTCCTGCTGTTTAACATAGCTCATTAGTCCTACCATATTGGACTGACTACTTATGTCCAAAAGAAGTCTTGGCATAAAACGTGAAGTGAAAGAACTCAAAAATTAAATCACAGGTTAGAACAAGTATGATCAGTCTCCATTTTTTATTTATTTTTTCCTTGTAGTTTTTGCAAAAAGGACAAAAAACACCCCATATCACACTCCAAATTTTGTGAATCTAGGATAATCTGGCAAAACTCTTGTCTACTGGGACAGACCACTAATGACAGAGCAGTGCATTAAAACTCCTCTTGGTTCATTGTCATCAGAATCTGTTAATACAGCTTTGCTCAAGCTAACCTTGTATGCCCAATAGGATGCTAATTAATTTCAATGAAAATTCTCAGTTAATTAGTATGAAATGCAATTACATCTGTTATGTCACCCAGGTTTCTGTTCTCCTCAGAAAACATTTAATGATGATCATTTTCAGTTTCCTCCTTAAATTAATATTCTGCAGGTAATTTTTTAAATGGGCTGAAATGCAAATTTTACATTTCCTAAAATTTTATGGATAAAATAGTTTTTTCCTTAAATATGAATATATTAGAACTCAGAATATGATACCTGAAGAATGATCAGTTTAGATGCTATTTATTTTATAATATAGAGGACTAAATTATTCCTCTGTTTCCTACTTTTTTTTTACTTATAGAACTTTACTTTTACTTTTACTTATAGAGAAGTTTATCTCTGTTGACTATATCATTCAATCCACAGATGTGGCTGCATCTACAGATTGGATTGGTGGGTGAAGACATCTACATCCTGATATCCATTTTCTGATTTGTTTTAAAGCTTTGTATCAGGTCCATATACACATCTACTTTTTAGTTCTGTTGTAGAAATCTCAGCTGATTTAAGCAGGTTCTACTTTTGTGGACAGCACATTGGAACACTCAAATCCACTGGGAACTTGAAGAGAAAAATATGAGGCTAATACTCAGATTAAACTGATTAAACTGATTAAACAGAGTGACTGTTAGCATGATACGATTTGTGAATAATATCCAAAAAGTTTGAATTTAGCATCATCGTTCTTCAGGACTGTGATGATCTTGTGGGAAGCACTGGAACTGAGAACAGACTGAGTGGGTGGCTTCTGTGGTCAACTCTGACAGCTGTGGCAGACAGTGACTAGCAGACATTTTTGTTTTAATGTTAATCATACAATTTTATAAAATATCACCTATTTATTCTGTCTTTTCGTTTAGTGGAGAACACCTTCCTGTTGTATCAAGAGAAGCAAGAACATGATATGGCAGCCAGATTACTGAGGAAATGTGGAGTTTGAGACATATCAGCTGAAGCCAACTGGATTTAGTAGAGAAGTTTCAAGGCTGACTTTTTAAAATCAGTTTGGTTTTGGCTGGTTTTTGTAATTTGAATGTTAAAATGGGGGGAAATTGGTGCTTTTGTTGGGTTTATTTGTTTTAATTTTCATAACATTTCTGCATGGGTGGAACTTGAGAAGAAGGTCAGATGAGGGAGACTATGTGCCTGGCATTGTTTTTCAAAAAATGTACAGGCTGGAGAACAGGAGGCAGTCTCATACCTAGCAGGGATATCTGAAATTGAGCTAATTTCAGGGGTTTGTTGTAGTTTTTAACAAACAACTAAGTTTGCTCTTTGATACACACTGGACTAAAATTAAAACTTTAGATAGACAAGAAAAAGAAGTTTAGCTAGAATTGATGACATGGCGAGAAACATTGAGAAATTTCTGCCTCATTTTTACCAAATTCCTCCTGTAATATCTTTCTGTCTTACCTCATATTCCCTGGGTTGTCTGTCTGTCCTTGCCATGGCACTCAGCATCCTGTTACACAGAACCAGGAGCAGTTTCCAGAGACAGACTGCACTCTAGGAGTGGAAGAACTCCATGTCATGATCATGATCAGGTACAGCATCTAAGGACTAAAGGATATCCTACCCTCTAATGCCACCAATTCTGAGCTTAGCCATCAATGTTGATTCAGACAAATTATTTCACTTCAAATGTGATGCACACTTCCAAAGAAAATGTGTGAAATGGCAGCTCCAAGCTGTCTGCAGCCTGTGGCGTGTAGCAAGTCTTACTGTTAGACTCCCAAAGGTCTTAAATAGAAAAAACACTTGGTTGCAACTGCAGTAACATGGCTGTTCTCCCCTCCCTGAATGTCCAGTGGTGAAGCTCCACCAGAAAAAAATATAAGACATTCTAATGCAGAATCAGTAATTTACAATAACAGCTGCTAACTCTGCTCAGAGGAAATAAAGATAGACTAGGAAGGGCATCTCCCAAGAGCAGTGCCAAAGTCATTATTAACATAGGGATGGCTGTTACAGTGGGTAATTTAAAGACAAATGCTAATTTCATCCAAATCCCACTTCCAGTAAACCTCAAACCCTTTCTTGTTACTTGTTAATGTAATATCAGGATATGGCACTGCCATGAAGATTTCCTCTCTTCCTCAATGTTACTAGGAATTAAATTGATTCTATAAGCATGTGCCATATACTGCTTATCTACATGGCATTGCAAGCTTATTTAATAAACCAATCCAGTGAGGTATGCGCCCAAAATCTTAAAAACAGACGTGAAAAATTAATTTAGGAGGTCTATTTATTAAAGATCATTTATATGTATAATTGTAAATAATTCCATATGCCTGGAGGATGAATCATCTCTAGATGATTAAATATTTGAGCCTGAGGCTTTGATATTCATTACTCATAAGAAAAAATATATTGCTTTTGGATTTGAGAGGTTTTTTAAATTCTGCAAAGAAAATGCAAGTTATCTGAGGTTTATTTATGTCACTTAGTCTTCTTTCCTCTTTTTTGAAACTGAACTATAAAGCTTTTCCATGATCAAACTGTGTTTACAATTACCACAAAATGAAAAGCACTCTTAGCTCTTGTTTAGGCACAAGGTAGGAACACACAACACTTTTTGTAGAATATTAGTGTTCCAATGTTCCAGCAGCACTCTCCAGATAGCAGTTGTGTATCTGTGGGGTCAGGCATGGCCCTCTTTAGAGGTCACAGAAAGCAAAGAGAACGTTTGCACAAATTCCCTCTGCTTTCCATATCACAGTAACATCCATCTATTCCATGGCTTAAAGCCTGGAAGTCATTGAGGTCTGGGTGTGTTATGGCAAGGGGAAACAGAGGTGGTCAGAAATGGGCAAAGTCAAGAGTGACTACCCTCTGTAAAGCAAGGATTAAGCAACCTTGCCCACTTGGCTGTATGCTGTTATGCAATGGGACAGCTTCCAAGCAAAAATGTTTGAAATTTTTTTGTTAACAGCTTCTGTCCATCAGTTTTTTTCCCTGTTTGGATCCATTCCTCATGCTCCCCAGCAGAGAGGGAAATTTCAGATTATCACACACTGTATTTTTTGTTATTTTTCACATGAAGTGTTGATTGAGCACACAGCATTTGGAAAGTGTGAAAGCTGTAAGGAAAAAAGGCAGTGCTACATTTGAGCTTTTTCTTTTCCTTCCTTTTTTTCTTCCAGAAAAACAATTTTAGCACTTCAAAGAGACAGTCCTTAGAGCAAATATTTTGCCTAATGGTACTAAGTGGTGTTGAGAGGACATTTTCAACTGCAACATTTACAAAGCTCTTATTGTGTACCCTTAATTACAGGTTAAGTGCATATTTAGTTCCTAAGATGGCTAATAAATATAATGCAATCAAAGTGCTCTTTGCAGTGGTTCTTTTCCATTAGCAAAAAATTGTTACATTTCCATTAATTATGAATAGAAATAATAATACACAGGCCAAATAATGCATGTCATTTAGAAAGCTCTTTTAGGTAAGTGTAAGGCCTTTTTTCTGTTCTTGCTTGAATGTAGAATGTCTCTGGCACAGATGTAAATAATGCAGTTTTCTGTAAATTTGAAGATTGTATTTTTGAGCATTTTACTTCTTGGTGAAAGCAGAGAGTAATGACACTTGTAGTCACTAATATACATCATGGTGCTGGTTGTAACAGGAGAAGTCTGTGGGAACGCAGGTACCTTGGCATAAATCAGGAAAGATACATGATTGCTTTGCTTTATGCTGGGAAAGAGAGAAATTCATCCCCTCCAGCATGTGTGATGCTCTCCATGGTACTCACAGGAGGTGTGGTCTGGATCCTAGTGTTGGGATCATGTCTTTCCCTTGCTTGCATCAACTCATCCTTGTCTTGAGCACTTGCAGCTGGTCAGAGGCTTTGAGGCAGCTCTGGACTATGGTGTCCCAGCCATGGGGTAGCAATTGAAGCAATGTCATCTCCCTATGGATCCTGCACCCACTCTTCTCACTGCAGGAAGGCTGCACCCCATGGCTCCTCAGGGCCCAAGGACCTCTTCCAGTTTCTTCCTGCAGTCCCTCCTGGGGACTCACAGCACACCCTTCTGCCTCCTCCAACACGTATCCTAGTGCACCCACTCTGCAACTCTGTAAGCTTTTACACATCAAGAGGAACAAGTTTGTACTTTCCAGCACAAAGGTTTTCTACCCAGACAGCCCCTGTCAGGAGCAACTCTGCTCTCTGCTACACCAGTCCAGCTGGCTTCACCACATGTGGGACAGTGTAAAAGGCCACAGAGGATTTCCCCAGGTTAAAACATACACATCAGAACTAGTGAACTCTCAGGTTTGTGATACACAGAGGACCAACTCCAGTGGAGCCTGGGCTGATAACCCTGCTCCTTAAGGCACAACCCTTCACCTACTGAGCAGGTGCAGATGAATCTGATGTAAGCACTTCACTGAACTCAAGAGGAATTTTTACAGGTCTATAACTTGTACATACTTCTTTAGCCCTCTGAATGTGTGAGGCTGAATATGCTAGAACTAAATGTATTATGAATATTGCTCTCTTAGATTCTTAAGTACTTTAGATTGGTAAATTAGGCCTTAAGTGAGTTACTGTTGTGCTTATAGTAAATTAAATAGAATATTTTGTTAAATTATTTAAATTAGACTATCAATTTAGTGCTGCTAGATTGAAGTCTAGTTAAAACCTTTAGGCCTAAACCCTTGGTTAAGTCTGGGGCTGAGTTTGGCAAGGCATGCCAAACTCTGAAACTTGTGATTATATCAAAAGATCTTCCTCATGCATTTTTATCCTTACCCTTTCCCATCTTACCCTTTTTCCATCCCCAACCTTTGTATAGACCATTTGAAGTTGATTTGGGGTTTGGATTGATTGATTTTAGATTTTTCTCTGCACACTTTAACTGTCTAGTTAGCAGTAGAGTGGACCTTGGCAATGAACTCTGTCATGCTGTCACTGCTATATTAAAAGTGCTTTTGCCAACATCTTTGCTGGTGATTCTTTGAGTGACATAAAACACTCATACACAGCATTGCTACTCCAGTTTTATGGCTGACATGATACTTCCCTTGTCCAAGGATGAACTTGTCATTGGAGGCTTCTAGCCTGGCAGATTTCTTCTGACAGTTTTTTGTTTCCTCTGCAGTCAAAAGCTCTTTTCTTTCTATTGCCATATACTTTCCCCCTGGAAGAAAGAGGAACAATATACTTTAGCTTGCAGAATAGTCATCTATGGGTATATACAGTCTTCACTTTTTATAGTTTTTGTCAGTATTTTCATTAACTAATACACTTTCCAGAAGTGGACTTGCAGCAGAAAACACTTCCAAAAAAAGCACCACCAAACAATAACCTTCACTAAAGAAAACCTCTTAACAAGGGAAAAAGATTGATGCATTGCTGAAAACTGGATGTGACAAATAAGCAAAGAAAAGTGCTTGGTGAGGAAGAGTTGCAGACCACTTTGTACTACAAAAGCTCTGTTTTACAGAAACCACTCAGGAGATATTCTGGCAGCAGTAAGCTGTGGGAAGGGGCTAGATAGAGTGAACAGTCTCTTTTGGGAGCTTCCACAAACAGGTTTTCCTTACATCATTCTTGTTACTTGTAGTAGATTTTCCCATCAGCAAATAATGATTCAGAGAGCAAAGAGGTCTAGGTTAGGGAGCAAGCAAATTGCAAGAGAGGACCAAAAAAGGAAAGGAAACCTTCCTGAGTCCTGTAGCAGCCCCACAGTCAGCCTTGCCAATGTAGTTGCTCCTTTCAAGTTCTCCAGTGGTTGGAATTAGGTGAGCAAAAATTGGGTGAGATGTAGGGTGAATGCTGATATTTAATTTTTACTTTTCTTTTACACAGTGTGAATATCTAGAGGGGAAATGGGGTCTGTTAATGAAGGCTGGGACATAGGTAGTGCCAGTTCCAAAAGGACTGCTCAACCTCATATCTTAAAATTTAGTGGTGTCTTTGACTTAGGGTTTTCTCAGTCAAAAGAAAGCCACTGCAATTATAGAATAAATTAATCAAAAACTGCTTACTGTGTTTTCTACTTTCATCATATTTGCCCTAATGATGGTTACGTCTGCTTGGTTAGGAATCTTTGTACAGGGGAAAATAGCAAGGAAATTGCAGGTCATGACTTACCTAGAAAAATACAGTCAGGTATGGAAAATATCCACAGCCTCTTTTAAAGCAGTTATGAATGCAGTGGCTGTATTCATGCTCAGATATTATCAGCTCTCTCTCATATCACTACTGAAAAAAATTTCAAAATATGTGTCTGGCCCCTGGAGAGACCCCATTAAAAAAAAATCTATTTCTAACAAAAGCATGTCTTTGGAATTTTCATTGTCTTAGGAAAACCTTAATCTGTTCCATGAGTATCACTTATCAAAAGAATTTTGGCTTTTATAGAATTTCAAACAGATTCTGAGGAAATAAGAAGGAAGCTTGTTGTAAGCAAAATCTTATGGTAGATGTTTAAAAAGACTATTTTATAACACATCCCTGAAAGCTACATCTTTGTAAGAGGCTTATCTTTTATTTCTCTTTCTTCTATGAAATATTAGTAATTTACTAAGTACTTTTTATTTTTATTTCTCTATGAATGTTTTTACTAAAACATTCAAAGGGTAGAAGGTACTAAAAAAAATATTCTGAAATTTATCACTCACATTCATGCTGGACTCTGAGGACATAAATAAAATAAAGTCATATTTTTGCACCCTCCCTTTTTTTTAGAAATTAAGTTGAAATTGCAGTCTACAGGAGTTACTGCTGGTATAAATAACTAATAGGCTAAAAGAGGCTTCTGTCTAATAAAATAGAGAGAGGTGTTGCCTTTTCTTTTATTGTAGATACCAGGGTGTGATCTAAGGTGGGTGGATGCTGTTGCCTACCTGTCTGCCTTCTTCCTTTCTGACTTTGGCAGGTCATCTAGTTTCTTTTACTTTTCTTGAGTGAGATTGTATTAGGCTAAAATCTCTGCTGTTTGTAGAGGATACATTCTGAAGCTCTGCCAGGAGACATTCAAGTTGGATATTAGGAAGAATTTCTTCACGGAAAGGGTGATTGGGCATTGTAAAGGGCTGTGCACAGAGGTGGTGGAGTCACTGTCCCTGGAGGTGTCTAAGCAAAGACTGGATGTGGCACTGGGTGCTGTGCTCTAGTTGATAAGGTAGTGTTGGGTCACAGGTTGGACTTGATGACCTCAAAGGTCTTTTCCAGCCTAGCTGATTTTGTAATGTACTGTCATGTTTTATACTGAAATCTAAGTCAAAGTTATTGACTCTGAAGGTCTGGAAGTAATTTCAGATTCCTTTTATGTGACAAATATAGGCTTTGCCTTTGTTTTTTTCCTCTTAAGTCTATTAGGGTTGATAGAATGGATCATTTGAACACTGAGATCAGATGTTACTCACCACACATTTTCAAATGACATTTCATGATTTTGGTACTCATTTAGCCTGTGAGAAAACTGATGATATTTCTGTTACCAACACCAACTTTAGCTTTGTCATCTCAGTAATTTCTAATTTTCCAACAGTGAACAATCACAAGCAAGTATGATTTTATTCAGGATGATAACTTTAGATGATTCAAATAATGATCAAATTAGTTAAGATAATTTTTAGCCCTGGAATACACTGTTGGCTGTTGTAGTAAATTGCAACATATTTTACCAGCTATAGCTAAATGGAAAATAAAACCCCCTCATTATTTGAAAAAGGGCAAACTAATAGTTTCCTTTTAGTTGTTTCAAATAAGAAACTTTTAAGATGACATTTTACATGCTTTACAGATAGCTACTGGGACCAAAACCCTCCTATTTTCTCAGATGCTTTCAATTAACATAATTATTATATCACTCAGTTTGATTATAGGTCTCTCTGTCAGCCTCCAAGTTATCAGTTACTTCAGTAAAAGTGTTTGATCACACAAGCCCCTGAACATTAGAACAGCTGCCACAGAACATGCCACCCTTGAGGATAGATTGTATATTATCTTGTCTTGCTGAGTTGCAAGGGAAGCAGAACACTTCCTCAGCATTTGTTCACAGTGCTGCCTTGATACAGACAGCACAGATCAAACAGAAGACACCTTCCCTTCCCCCAGCATCATGAGATACTAAAGGTTTTGCTGAAGATGATTTTTGTATGCATATTGAGTCACAGTTTTTGACAACGAATCTTGATTTTCATCAGTTAAAATGTGCACAACATTTTCTGTAGGGAATTGTCTTATTTGACAGGTAAGCTGTGGAAATAGAGCAAATCTGTTAATTTTCTGTGAGATTCTATGTGCTGGCACTATCTCATGCAAATAGCTACCTGACCTTTGTGTCTTAAGTCCTTCTGATAGTGGAATGTTCCAGGATGAGCATCTTTACTTGTTTTCCTTTCATTCTCATTTAGTATTAATCTACATTTAGTATTTTTCTTTTACAATTTTCTCCGTGAAGTTCAATTATTTCAGCTTCTGGCTATATATAAAGGTGCTATTTAACACAAGGGACTGCTTTATTCCCAGGTAAGACTGTTGTGAAGACATATTCTCTTCTGAGTGGGATCAATCTAGTTTCATCTTTGGATATATTCTGCTTGAATTTTCTGATTCTAAAGATAGTGGAAAAAATAGTGACAGAAGCATGTAGATGATTGATTGTTTGGCTCTTCTGCAAAATGCTCACAAAATATTGCTTTGTTTTTTGTGTTCTGCAATAGATTAGCTACAATAATAGAGTAAAAATATCTGCAGCTTATCTAAAAATTCACTGTACTGCTTACTTTTCTTCCTGATTATAAATTAGAAACAGAAGAAGTCCTATTGGGACTTATACTTTCAGGGATTATAAATAATCCTGAAATTGATTTGAAATGTAGTTTCTAGTGCCTTGTGGCAAAATTTAAATAAACCTAACATCCATGCAGGGCTGCATGATTCTTCTTGGGAGATATATGAGCAAGGTTTGAAACTGTTGACACAGAGTCTATTTTGTTGCTGTCTGGGGAATGATAGTGAGTAATTAGATTCTCAAGTAATTACAGTCTTCAGCATAAAGAATGGAAAGCACAATAGAGCTTTTAGCCTTTTAATTCTGGCAACTTCCATGCTTTTTTTCAATGCCTGTAACTTCTTGTACAAAATAGGCAGATGCATATCAGTAGATGGGTCTGTCTTTCTTGATTTTAGTTCTTTAACTTCACTTAACCTAATTTAAGCCCTCAATTGTAGTTTGTAGCTGTCCACCACTCTCTTTTTATCTCATGTCAAACTTAAATTTTGACCCTTATGAGAAAAAATTCCTGGATTGCTGCCCTTCTGAGTTTATTTACCATATATATCCAGGTGTTTCAGGTAGTCCTGAAAGTATTTGAAGTAATTTCATTGATCAGTGATGTCATGTTGTTTATACTATAGAAGGACATCGTCTTCAATCGCCCCTTTGCAAAATTTAGACCTTCGGTTGGAGGAAGAATTTGCACAGAATTAAAAAAATAAATAAATTTATTTCTCTTCTACATCTAGATCAAAGTCTAGACTGCGGTTTTCATTGGTTGTGGAATCACTACAGTTAAACTAAACCTAAAAAGATGGTCATTTGTATCATAGCCATCCTTTATAATGTGCTGCCATTGTAGCAGCACTTTCATATGGGCTCCCTAGCACTCCCTGAAGCTGTAATCTGGTACTTTAAATTACAAAATCAATCTCTTACATTCATTTTCTACTTTTCCAAAGTTCATCCTGAGTCCAACCTTTTCTTAAAACAATCACAGGGGGGGAAAGGCCTTTGAATGTTTTCTAAAAAGACTTAATTCTGAACACAAAAGGCTCAAGTGTTTTCAGGCATTCAGTTCTTGTCTGTAACGCATAAATAGCTTGAAATTATATGCATTTTAAATTAATTACAAAAAGGTGCTAAAATCAGTTTTCAGTGTCTGTTTGGCTTTTGTCTTCAAGAGTTAGTATGTCCAAATGATTGGTCTTGAAAATGCATCTTGTCTATTCAGCTCCTCAATAATTGTTTTAACAGTAGCAGCCTGTTATGTTGTTAGATTTTTAGCTTTCAAAATAAAGGCAATTTTCTGGGTCTATGAATCATCACTGGGGTATTCATGGATGTCTGTCTGACTGCTATAGTTTTGAATGCATGCTAGAAGACAAGCTTTGAGAACATGTTCTGTGCCGCAGCATCTTGCTTGCTTTGCATGTGAGCATGTAGAAGTCAACATTGATAAAATACACACAACCTTGTTAGAGTGTCTACAATGCTGCAGTCCTACTGTGCATTTGGAACCAGCTTCTTATATCTGCTTAACAGCTGTAAAGCTCATTTGACTTTTCACTAGAAAAAAAAAACAAAGAAAACCAACATCTGCTCTGTTGTTTTGTTTTGTTTTGTTTTCCCAGCTAATAAAACCACCACTTTACCTTAGTTGGAAAAGAAAATAATATTTACTCTGATTTTCTAAAAATTATATCATCTGCCTATTTCTAGAAACAGATTTAGTCTGGATCCACTGCAGCAACATTTAACCATCTTGGTGTAAGGACGTAGATTATCTAAAAATATGCCCCTGAAGTCAAGACTGCCTTGCTGTAAGGAATTCATGGTGGATAAATCCTGCTAACTCAGCTTCCCAGCTAACCTCCTGTTTTCCTGCTAGGCAATGTAATTAATACATGCAATTCAGAGAGTCCTGAGCATGCAGCACAGCATAAAGAGGCTCCTACAGAGCCAGAAAATTATGAGTAGGCTTTATATGAGTGCTAAGTATCCACTGGGTTTTGATTTCAATAAACGTAACTCCTGTAGTAGTCTGGAAGAGACATAAAGCAGCAATTTTGATGCACATTGAGTACTTGGTGTTTGCTGCACCATTATAGTTTTCCTAGTAAGCTTTTTTGGTATGATATGCAGCATTTTTAGCCACATACTGTTCTGTAGTGTGGTCTTACAAACTGGCCAAAGCAAACAGTCCTATTATTTGCAAGGGAAAGTATACTTGCCTGTGCACTGTCTTATAGTGATGGAAATAATTTTTGCACAAGCAAACAGGAAAATGAAATTAATTTGTTCATAGATGCTGTACATCTGCAGTATGAGGTATTGTTGGGAAACAGAAACAGTTCAGGTACAGGGGAGTTCTAGATCCATGTTGGAATAAGGAATAGGCAACACATGATGCCCCACTTCAGGGGTTCCTCAGGTCATGAGCAACCATGCAGAGAACCTCCAACACTATTCAGCCACACTAGTGATGTACCTATGTGCATGTGCATTGTCATCTGGTGCTATGAAATTAGACCACTAACCTTTTTGTCTTAGAAATTGCTGCATCCTAAACAGAAGCTCACTGGTGCCCTCAAGTACAAATGTGCAAAAACATAATCTGGACAGCTGTTTCAGGGTTTGTAGCAGCTGTTTCACTTTAAAGCACATTCAAAATCAACAGCCATTTCACAGCATTTCATTAGAAAATTACAGTATTACTCCCTTAGTAGGACAAGCTCCTAGTAAACAACTTCAAATCTTCACCAGGGCCAAGATATGATGGAGAATCCCTATCCCCTTTTCCTTTTTTCTGTCATTTGCTTTGATCAGAGCTAATTACTATTCCCTGTATCCTTTTCCCCAAGTGGAGCCTTGCAATCCTCGCTGTAGACTCTATAATGCAATCTGTGCTTTGTGATGTAATGAATAGTCCCCTAAGGCTGTCACCAACCTTGTTTATTCTGCACTAACACAGTATCTGCAAGAAATTAATGAGCAATCCTTCATGTTTTGGCATCATGAGTTACATTTCATAACAAAAAGGGAAAGAACTCATGGTGGGAAAGAAATACCCAAACACCTGTACAATTTTTGGTTAGTAGCTCACAAAGACTCAAGGGGCCAAGACCAGGATTTCACTTTCATTTCTTGTTATCAAAAGTAGTCACATACAGCTGAGAAAAGGTACTTAGTAAGAAACCAACAGTGTACTTGCAGGAGTAAAAAGAGGAAAAAAAGTGAGAATAAAAGAGAAGAAGACGTAAGGAACAGAGAACAGATGTTTGGTGTTTAGTTGCTAGGTATAATATGAATCTAATGTATCTAATATTGGTATATCTAATTTTGGTAAGTAGTGGGTGCCTATCTTTGACTTATTTTATGAATAACTCTATGAAAAAGTTTCTATTCTCTGAAATACTGTATTGTGTACTCTGCTCTGAGTAGCATGAAATAATTTAAGGATATTTTGTGTGACATCTGATGTAGAAATACTTAGCAAAGGGAAGTTACCTTAGCTGAAATAATCCAGAGCAGTCATACTGTCCCAGAGTGCCATGATATTTCTACCACCAACTTACTCCTATGAGTTTAGGATGGAGAGGAGGAGGAGGTAGAATAAGATGGATATGTGGATGTCTTGAATGCTTCTCTTGAGAGTTTGGAGTTTTTTAATTGTGTTCTTCCACTTTCATTCCCTACAACGTTTATAGCTTCTGGTTGACTGTTCTTCAGACATTCCTACACAGTTTTGCAGTGTCAGGCAGTAGTCCTTCTAACCTGCCAGAGCTGATCTTGAAGAACTGAGGCCTTTCAACCAGACAGACTTTATTTTACTCTGATTCCCTGTAGTCCATGTACTGTACAAATGTAAAAAAAAAAAAAAAAAAGCCAAACTAACCAAAACCAAACAAAAATAAACAAGGTTCAAATACACAAGCACCTAAACAAAAACCACCAAAACATATATACAGAAACCCAAACTCAACAACCAACCTCAAATCACTAGGTTAGGACTCTTGGGTTTTTTTCCTCTCTCTTTTAGATATTTAATGCAAAATAGAATGATATTTAAGTTCCTTACCATTGCTTTCACTGTCCAAATTCAGGAATGTAATTAGTTATTCTCACTGTGGGTCTTGACAAGAATTTTACTGTACATCATCCATTTTATGTGGGTCCTTTTCGCACAATTTCTTTTTGCATATATAGCAAAAGTTACACACATACAGAGGAAACACAGTTGGCTTTAACAACTGCTTAGGCAATTCTTCTTTCTGTGAGAAACAAGTCCAAATGCACTCAACATCTGCCACAAAACAATGGTCTGAGTTTTCATTGTTAGCATCAGTCTATTTGTGTTTTCTTCAGAGATCCATATGCATTTTCTTTAACCTTTGAGATATTATGTCCAGAAGTTATGTCCTCTGCTAGAGTTATACCTGTAATGAAAGCTATTATGTCTTTTCTTTCTTTTGGCTAGCTGGGTACTAACTTTCTCTACTCCATTTTCCTCATCCCTCTTTTTTCATTAATGTTTATCATTTTATAGCAATCTTGTCTTGATATTTTATTTGCACATATCACATGTGGCTTACTTACACTTCCTACTCCTCTGCCTTTTTACATTCCTCACCAGAAGGAGCATGCCTCTGCAAGAGCAGAAGTCCAATGCCTGCAAATCAATCTCCAAAGATTATGTCTTCAACAACATTTTGTTGAAATTTGTTTTCCTATTTTCTAAAATATTAATCATGTCTAAATGCACAATGCGAAAATTATAACAACATCAACATTTACCAGTGAGGAAAGTTTCTAGTATCCAAAGACTTAGTAGGTGATATAGAAACATATCTAACAACTACAGACAGAACTCAACACACCTTAACTTTTAAATTATGTCACAGCTAGCAAGTTGACCAGAACTGAGCATATTTCTGGACTCTCAGCTCAAGCAGTGATCTTGCTTATGGTGATAAATTTTTGGAGTGACACCTGTGCTTTTGGGCTGTGCCCTCTGAAATTTTCAAAAACTTCCGGGAGTGGTACAAAAATCAGCAGTGGGAAAGGGCCATGTGATTTGCATGCTGCTATTAGCTAGGAGCAAAATCAGTCTTTGAGAACAGAGTCAAAGAAGAATGTACACAGAAGCCAATGCACTTCCAGATTTAGATACAGAATAGGCTGTAGTGGGAGACAGGAAGTGAGCAAAGTTGCAGACTTACCATCAAGTGAATGAAGCTGCATTAACAAGTAAACCAGGAACCTTAATTCTGTTGTCCACACATTTCTAATGCTGTATATCCATCTACATGGTATCTCATTATTTTTTTAATGAAACAACTAATTATTTTCCAGGAAACATACATATTTAAAACCCATCGTGATTTAGATAATTAGTCCCTCAACACATCCCAGGGAGCAAACAAATTAACCAGCAGCTTCCCCAGTTGAAACCTGCAATTTTTCCCTGTTTCTTTGATCACTGTAATTACCAAAGGGATTAAGGCTATTGGTGCTGTTATTTGACTGCCTTAAAATACCCACATGTGGAGTACAGTTATATACTAGGTATAGTTATATACTAGATATAGTTATATACTAGATAGTTATTGTTATATGCTAGTTGTGTAATTAATAAATTTAAATTTATTGGGCTAGCTCAGAAAACACTTTTTTTTTATTTCATGGATCCAGGGAGGGGGAAGTGGTGAGCAGTCACAGAGGTGAGAATTTTCTTTCCACAAATTGGTTTTGTGTTCTTGCAGATGAGACCTTGTTCCCATTTGTTTGCATGTACATTTCTGGAACCTTTGCATGGACAGGTTTCCTATCCTAAGACCAGTATAACTACCTGTACACTGTTGTAGTGAAACAATGGCCAAAAGTGCCACTTTTGTCCCATGGGCTTCTAACTAGGAGCTGCAAACCAACAGTACTTGAGTAGATGTAGTGATAAGAAATAATTTAAAAATATTTTTATGCAGCATTCTCTTACACAGGCCGAACACAGCAGAAGTGTGTTTCTTCTGTAAATACCGACTAACTGGGACTCCTTTCGCTCTTCTTTTCATTTTATGTTCCTGGAAGCAATTTGTATGATTGCACTTTATATCACATTATCTGTGGCACTTCACTTCTTTCCTTCAATTTTCCTGAACCTGTTACTTCAGCCATCACCATTACATCACAGTCTAATCATCCTCCCAGAAACACTGAAAAATAACAACCCAGTGTTGAAATTAGGAATAGACAGGGCCCTGATTCCACTCAGATCAGATCTAAGAGAGACTTTTAAACAAGATTTCACTGACAATAATAGACAATCTGGGAAACTGGTAGCCACAGAAGAACAATGTGTTTTAGCTGCCCATACGACCCTCACTGTGCTGGCCCCACCACACCATGCTGAGGGTCATATGGGCAGGTCATTGAGTATACCATGTTATGGATTTACATCTCTCCAAACACTGCTAATATTATTCTGAATATTTGTAGAAAACTTTTAAAAAGTGCTTAGTAGCCAGTAGGTTGAATTGCAGACAGGAAAAGTCCAGTAGAGGTAATATAAAAACCCCAATATCTCTTGCTGTGTTAGAAATTTAGGATGGAGTTCTTTTTCCCAGGAGCAGGTTTCTCTGAGAAACAGTTGAGGAAAGAGTGTGATCTTCCTTATTACTGTTAAGCATTTCCTTACTTTCCTGTTTCGTTTGATACCATTGCTTGGAAAGAAACAATTACTGAAGTTGTTTCAAGATGTTTCTGTGATGAGCAGATGTCTTCTAATGTAACATTTTTAGTCTGTTTATGTAACTTTCTATGTTTCTGAGCAGGCTTTTTTTTTTTTTTTGAAATGTTTTTTTTTTTTTTTTTTTTTTTTTTTTTTTTTTTTTTTTGTACAAGAGCTATATGGAGGGTTTCACCATCTGCTTGTTACCCAGGACAAAGAGAAAGGAATACTTTTCAGATAAATACAGAGTCTTTAGGAGTAGCAATGGATGCTCCCATTTCCTCCCTGCATAAGCATGGAGAAGGTCACTAAAATAATCAGTAGTCTGCATGTTGTCATAGATGTGTGTATCTGTGCTTGGGTCAAATCCCATCCACATCATTTTTAGTGGAGGATGACATCTTTATCTGCAGCAATGGAGATAATGGGGTGTGGGGGCTGACAATTTATCTCAAAAATAGAGATATTTACAAGCCGTATTAAGACTTAGGCAGCCTCATTGTAACACTTGGAACTGAAAATAATGATTACATGGCTGCAGTCTAAGACTATATTGGTCCTCAGTCTGGAAACTGGAGTTTCTAATGTGTCACCAGAGTCTCAAAGGCTATGGCCAGAGGACTGTAAAATTCACCTCTTGGTTCCTGATGCATTTGCGTACAACAGAGGAAAAATTGTGTAAATTTCTATACCTTTATAGGCTTGGCCAGATGGCTATGGTCTTTTTGGTTTTTTTAAAGGTGTCTTTCAACAGTTTTGTCAGGCTAAAACAAGCCTGGATCATGCATAATGGATCAGAAAGGATGCAAGGGGACAATTGGATTTCAATCTTTCAAGCAACTGTTGACAACAGAGAGGACCTAGACATCACTTTTTCTTCTTATTGGATCAAGTTTTTTCCCACTGTTGGCCAGATGCCACATTCCAGAGCTGCTCATTTTTCTGAAATGGGTTTTTTTTTTCTTTTCAGGCCATAATACTTTTATGCTTACTTTAGTGTTCCGAATCAATTTTATAAAGAACTTGTACATGCTTAATGAAAATAAGAATTCTTTACAGAAGGTTTTTTTATAAAAACATTAACCTTTATGGATATTTCATGCATGCAGCTCATTTAAAAATTAGGTCAGCTATTTAATGTCAAACTGCATCCTAGTTGACTGAGTCTTAAATTTTGACTTAAACTACTAGATCCACACTAGCCTTCTACTTCTGCTGAACATGTGCATGAACTTTACCAGAAGATGATCATTATAATTTATATAGAAATAGTAAATTTGCCTTTTTCTATGAGATATAAGAAAAAGTTCTGATGAGACAAATAAAGGCATGATTTGAATACATTTCTCTTTTTGTACAAACACCTATTCTGCATCATTCATAAATGAAAATGTGGTTCTTGTTGTTGGGTTCTGGTTTTTTTTTTCCTAACAGTCTTTAAAAAAAAAAAAAGAAAAATTACTTTAGGAAAGATGATAAATATTGTGCAATACACTATTCCATTATGTGTGGAGTGCTTTCTGAAAAAATGATAGCGGCTCACAATGATGTAAAAATCTCTGGTATTTATAGATAATTTTCCCTTGACATTTGAAGGACCCCCAGTACATTGTTCATAAAGTAAATTCTTCAGTTACATTTTGGAGTTCAAACCACTTCAACTTTTCTTCAAGTATCATGAAAGTAGTCTTGCAATTTTCTACAGAAATCTGGTCTGCAATTCATCCATGAAGTATCCTAGAAGAGGCTGAGTGAAAAATAACCCTGTTCTAATAGACTGTGTATCAACAAACATCTGAAGAGAAGTAGTTTTAACAAGGGCTCAAATTTTTAGGTCCTTCTATACTATCAATTTGATAATAAAAATAAATGCAATTATTTGTCATTTCCCCCTTCCCAAGATATAAAGGAAGTAAGTATATGATTTTGACATCCTATTGTATTGCAATGACAGCTGAAGATTTGTAAATAATTAGACACATAATTCCTGTCTGCTTCTCTAGAGTGGATATTTACAATAAATAAGATTCTAATTTAGATAATCTGAGTAACTCTCTTGAGAATTCACTTGCTATACAAGGACCTTGATACAAGACCATGAAAACTACAGTCCTTAAAAAGAAAGGCTGTCGTTGTCCTGTTCCCTAGGTGCCTCAGCCATGACTGTTTTATTCTTCCTTGCACTAAAATCACTGCAGAATAAGGAATATGGAAAGCCATGTGGTATGATTCTGGGCACAGTTAGAACTGCAAATTCCTTAGAGTTTAAGCATCTCCCTCTGTTATTTACCATGGAGGTCTGTTTCTGAGAGTGCACTGAGCATCTCAATCCCAATACTTCCAAATGCCCAAGCATCTGTCTTAGTGTTTGGTGTTTTAATGATATCAAATCAAAAAGTTATTCTTCTGGAACAACAGAGGAACAGACACAAACCAAGTACAATATTTCCATGTCTGGTTTCCTTTTTTTTTTTTTCAAAAATTCAGTAACTAGAAGGTTTACCAGGGGTGTGGGAGTCCTGCAGCCAGCTAAACCTTCAGTCTGAGGCATTTAAGCATTGCCTTCCTCTTGTGAGGTAAGTGTATCAACAAGTTAGATGTTGCTCTTGTGTTCATACCCCTTCCATTTTGCACATAACTGCCAAATAGCCAGTAGTCAGAAAACAAAAACAGAAGTGAACTTGCCTTACCTTGAACTTGAATTATCTTGCCTGATTATCTTGTGACAGAAGTATCTTGTGTTTGAAAACAGCAGAATATAAACATAGTATGAGGATATGAGAGGTAGATTGCACATGCCATTTAGTGCTTCTGCAAATGTAACCTTGTTTGTGCTCTATTCCAACAAAGGGACTTTTCTTGTGTATAGTTGTAATTACAACAATATTGTGTATTATTCATAAGATAACTTTTGTAGGATTTCATTTTTTTGATACTTTACCAAAGGTCTTCTTGTGCTTTCAAAAAATTTAGGACATATGAGTGACTCTTAACAGATAAGATTTCAAATTGTATAATTAAAGAAAAATATTTCTATTCTATGGTACACAAACATAAGACTCATCTTTTCTTGTTTTCTCTCTAAGCATGAATTTCAGAATGCATCCTTTTAAAAACATAATCATACTTTCTAGTAGTGCAGTTTTATATCTATAAAGGGATGAGGAATAAAAGAAAAAGATGAAATTTTGAAAAGATCAGCATATAGCCAGGTAAAGGCAAGGTGATTGTGCTGTATTGTTAAGCGGAGAAAAAAGACTATATATTTGTTTGGGTGAAGGTTTTCCCCAGTCAAATTAGTGCTTTTCACTCTGGTTTCTGTTACCTAAGCAATACATTTCAGTGCATTGGTTATTTTTACAGTTTTGTGGGCTGAAAATTAGGCTGATGAGAAAGAGCTCAAAGAGGTTGACTTCCTTGCTCTGAGTTCTCAGTGATTCCAGAAAATTTGCTAGCCCTGGCCCAAATTTAATATTTCTTGCTTACTCTCATCTACAGGAATTAGGAATATACAGAGAATATACAGGAAAAAAAGACCATACTCCTTATTTACTCATTTATTGATGTACGGATGATAGGGATTGATGCAGTATCAAGAGCAATTTTGCTGAGCAGTGTATGCATAAAGATTAAAAAACTTCTTGAATCTGAACTGATGCTGCTTTTTTTGTGGCACTTGGGTTAACATTATATCTTTTGTTAACAGCTTCTTTACATTTTTCTTAGCTTTATTTTCTACAGCTGATAATATCCTTGCCTATTTTTCTAAGGAACACTTCCTCTTTTAAACTTAATGACAAAAAGAATGAATTCCCTGTATAATCCAATTACTCATAGCTCACTCAGAGGAACTCAGCCAATGGAAGGAGTATAAACTGACTTGCAATGAAACCTCAAGAAGCTGACTGTGTGCTATACAAAGTGCTGACCAATAGATAATGCAAAAGATGCCAAAAAGGCCTGTCGCTTTCAAATAAGAGACTGTACCTTTTAGAAAGTAGTGGCTACATTGTGCAAAGAACAGCTTGCATTCCTGCTTCCTGTGTCATAGTGCATAAGATTTTAGAGATATGTTCAGGGAGAGAGACAAATAGAAGGTAAAGGTACTTCTTAAAAGCTATTTTCTACTCAGAGGCTATATTCAGCTAATTGGTTCAGCTTCTGTGTTGGAAATTTACCACCACTAAAGGGCTTCAATTTTGTTACTGGCTGAGTCTATTTAAATGCTTTTCTGATGGGCCAGGTTAGAAAGCCTGGACTTCTGCTTATGCTCACAAAAGAAAAGAATGTTTTTCAACAGTTTGTTTTCAGGATGCTGCTGCATAGTCCACCCCAAATAACAACTCCAGAGACAGCAGCCTAACCTTGAGACTGAGCCATTCAGTCCCATGAGGTCTCAGGAAGCCATTCCTTTCTCTGTATAAATAGAAGGAACTGTAAAGAATCCAGTGTCATCTGACCAGTTTTTCACATGTAAGATGATGCTTTAGTTACAGCACTTTACTAAATGCCACTTCCATCTTTGTCTCTGGTAGTCTCTAGGATGTTCTCCTTCAGCTGCATTTAGTTGAGAATATTCTTCTTAGTTTCACCTCTTTCATTTGTGAACTAACTGGGTTTTACTACAGATACATAGCATCTGCTAGGTTTCTAAACAGATCTCATCATGGACAGACAACAAAACAGGGCTACAAAGGAGGATGCTAAGCTGCAGGTGGGGGACCAGCACGCCACACAGGCTGGGAGGTGTGACTGAAATGCAAAAAATGGACTACAGCCCGACGTCAGACCTAGCTGGGCTTTGAAATGTTCATTTCAGACTAATAGTGGAAGTTAGAGATTCAAGAGAATAATTAGCCCCTTTTTTTTTTTCTAAATAAATATGTTCTGAAAATGAGAAGCATCAAACTCAGTTTCTGAGAGACCTACCTGTTTAAACAGCTTGCATGTGAATGCATAGTGAACATGAAACCACCTAAACCAAAATTTTGCTTTAATACGATAGATATTTTAACCTATGCTCATCAGTTTCTATTAAATGTGTGCTTCTTAACTTATAATATATTTTCAGTAAATTTAACATATTTTTTACACCATCTCTGTAAAATTTACTTACTTTTAAAAAAAACCCTAAAAATGGAGCATTCAGTGTCTCTAATGCACTTGTTACTGTAAAATTTTAATTGTTTATAAATTTTAACTGAAATATGTTAATTCAATATATTACATTAGAATTTAATTAAAATTTAATTTTTAAAATACAGAACACTTTCGGCAGCTTTTATGATTTTAATTGCTCTTCATTGTTAATGGAGATATTTAGTGCTCCTTCAGCAGAAAGATCCATCTTTTCCAATGGATGCACAAAGGATATGTGCATCTGGCATAAAAATAATGTAAGGGTAAATAATGGTATTTCAGTACTAGCTCAGTCAAAAAAAAATTAAAAGAAGCATGTTTGACTACAGAACATGTCTTTGCTGCTACTGAAATTATGACTGTAACAGACAGGTATAGTTTTTAAAAGATTTTAACTAATTTGGGTGGCATAGTGATGAAAGACTTCATGGCTCTGGAATCACCATGGCTGAGCTACCCTGAAATCCATATTGGATAAGAATTTGGTTAGGTAGTTTATGTTAAGGTCAGTGCATCATGTCATCTCTGCTATTGTTTGCCCAAAGCACACATGTTAAATAACCATGGGAAAACACCTGGGTGTTCTCCTTATACTTCCAGAGTTTTGCTGTAACTTAACCTTGTGCTTGAGAAGTCCTTTCAAACATGAGATGATGTGGACATCTTCTTTTGTAAAACTTACTTTAAACTTAAAATTATGCATGTAACTTTTCCCACTTAAGTTAGTTCTTCCTCTGTGCAGCATTCACACTTGCTATGACAAACTTTTTTTTTCAGCTCTGCTGGAATCAATCATCCACTCCTATTTGTTTTTATAAGTTTACTGCTAGGGAGTTCATGCATCTTTTCAGTATCTCCAGTGAAACAATATTCATTCCAATGGGTAAGAGAAGAACTGAGTCCATAGACAGAAAAATATTGGAGCTCAGCCTAAGAAGCTTCAATGGATTTATCTTTCAACCAACTTCTGTTGATATGTAAAGGCTTTGGGAAAGAATAATTCTTCAATGTTAGCATAATAGTACTTAAGGTGGAATAATCCCAGCAGTGTGAAACAGTGTCAATTCAAATTTTATCAAAATGTTTTAGCTGACACAGTTACTTTCTTGCAAAATTTTCCCTGTGAATAATTTTGAAATGCCTGTTTCTATTCCAAATAAAATCAGGCTTTAATAGAAAAGTGATAAAATGTAAACAGCATCATGAAGAAGAAAACCTGTCAGTCTCTAGACAAGTCTGGAAAGAGCCAAGGAACCAAAGTTTCTTTTGCCATCCCTTACCAAAACATTTCTTACTAAAGGATAAAGTCCTCATAAAATCGAGACATTATTTAAGGAGTTGCTGTGTGGGACAGACAATTTCCATCTAGCCAATGCTCAAGATGAGAACCATAATTCAGATACAAATTTCCAGACTCTCTTCCACACATTTTTCTGAGTTAAAAATGCCCCTCAGAATAAAGGAGCCTTGCTCTTTGAGATCATACAGGAATTGACTGGATGCTGTGAAAGACTGCATCGTGCTAAAGCATATATGGTGTCATATCACCAGATATTTTTTCATATAATTTGCTGAATTATTGGTAATTATGGGTTGAAGTACCATTTTCTTTTGAGATAGAGATACATATACAGGAGTGAGATTTAGCATTGCTAGTTAAAGGGTTTAATGGAGTGCAATGGAAGTCAGAAAACAAAAGGAGAGGGCTGGAGGAACTTTTACTTTCTTCACAGTTTTGTGTGGCTTTTTAAAAAAGAATTACTTAATTTAATTAATTGTATTTCATTTTTAATATTAATTTTTTTCTATGATTTCATTAACTTGCTTATTTCACAGAAGGAAGTCCTGTGATAAGAAATAAAAAGAACCTAAGAAAATATGTGGTGTCTGCAGGATTTTTATTTTCTTCTACTTTACCCTGTATACATTATTTCAAGAGTAGCAAGTATTCCCTTTCTCTTGACAGTCCAGGCTTGTCCTGAAAAGACTAATGAGATATTTGCCAAGATAATGTGCCATGCTTGATGTCAAGTTGAGTCAGAAAAAATCACTTCATCAGTAGTAAGTTATTTATAGTATTCATACATGTGTCATTTCTGTTTGATTTGCCTTTCTCCCCTGCTGGAAATCTAATTCAGTTGTAACTACTGTAATTGTTAGCAGTGTGTGATGTAACCTTTCTTTCCCATTCATTTTGTATCCTTAATATGTGGGAACAGCTTGGACATGGCTACCCATTCTTTCACATACAGTTTGGCCTCAGAGAGGAACAGGAGGAGCAGTGACCATGATCTGACAGAAGTGTCCACTGCTTTCCTTTAAACTCTTTTTGCTGTCAAAACTGAGGTGTACAGGCTGAGCAGTCATTGGAAAGGAAGGACAGCAAAGGTGTTTAGATTGGATTATTCCTTATTGTGGGAACTCAGTGCATCACCTCGGATGCTCTGAGTCCCAGGGAGAGCCCCTGGGGGGCTCAGAAGTCCTGGAATGTAGCCAAAAGTACCTGGTGGCTTGATTTTGACCCTTCGAGAGTTATACTATCTCAACATGAGGATTCACAGGTTTCTGAGGTGTAAATGGTGAAGGACAAATACTTTTTTAGACTAGAACATAGGTTTTAGGATTTTGGTACAAGGGGGTACAATGGAGACAAGATGGAGAATTTAGGCCCGACCTCGTGGTTCTTCTTCTTCTTCTTGTCATCCATTTTCTGTGTGATGTATGCACTTTGGATTGGCTTATGCTAAAGGTGCACTGTTTAACAAAGGTGATGGGAATTGGTGAAAAATTGTAAATATCATACACGTAATTATCAGTATAAGAATGTTCTACCGCCCCAGGGGCGGGGAGTGTGCGTGTGGCTGCCTTGCTGGTCGGATCTCAGCTGGGCAGAAGAAAAACCTTTTAGATAAGATAAAATAAACAACCCGAGAAAAAGATCAAAAGAAGAGTCCAGACTCATCTGTTCGCTGCAGGCTGTCTGCGGACCACCTTACGCGTGTCCGACAGAGACAGACAGCCGATCGGACACCTTATTGCACTGCTTTTGTGTATTGATAGTGTGCCAGACTTCTCTCAGGGACTGTTTCAGCTCTTCCCTCCTGGTCACTTGTGCTGCAATTTCTTTCTCCAGTCAACTCCTTTTTCTGTGTTTCGTGCTACTTCTTTTTCCTTTCCTTCATTTTCACATAGAATCTCTGAACACCATCTAGCAGAAAAGAGGCAAAAGTGAAGTGGAAGAAAGAGTGGCTCAGAGGCTGCTTAGTGACAAGGAAATGCACATGGTATTTATGCATTTCCCTTTAGTTCTGTATATAACAGCAATTCATCAGTAGCTACTATGCTGAAAGTCATTTTGGTATAAAGGCAAAATTAAAATTATATTTTATATTGTCATTTTACATTCTTCTTTCGTATTACTGTAATTAAATCCAAAGATCATCAAGAATTTAATGTTGAATTATTTACTTAAGCATCACATAGCTTTACTTAATTCATCTCTCATGTAAGTAGATGTATTTAATGCAATGATTATGAAAGGCCTAAATGTGGTATTTGTGAACATACAGTTAGAATTAGCTTGAGTGCAAGTGCAATTAAGGTAGCATTATGTGCTAACTTAATTTTTATGCAAATATGATTTCATGAACAGCCTTAAAAATATGGGCATTATATATTCCCCTGAGAACTGGGTTTCTCTATACCATACATATTTTAATAAAGTTAATAAATTCCTGTCCTGAGAAAGTATAATAGGCAAAGTTTATTCTGAAGAGTATGCATTCCAGTTCCAAACGAAGAGTGGAAACTCCTATATTTACACATTTATTTTGTATATGATTAATCATGCATGAACACAAAACCCCTAAATGGAAATGAGTCCATTTACTCATCTCACTGTGACTTTTAAAAAAGACAGGTCCTGTGTTTCTATTAGGAATTTAGCAAGAGTAGCACAAATGAGTGAAATACAGTGAACACTGCCAAGTGCTAAGCTCAGACAAGAACACAATGGTTATATAGCATACCAGGAGTAGATGATGGATAGAAAAAATGGTGTACTGCTGCAGGTCACACATACTGAGACTCTAGGGGTTCCACAAGTCATAACTGGACCCACACTTCACTCCTAAAGTAGGTGATTGAGCATTTGGCTACATTCAAAGGTAACTGTGAGATAATACATTCAGAATTCAGCAATTTACTAGTTTTACTACTGTCTAAATTAAACAGGTTTTCACAGCAAAGAAAAAGGTTGTTACTCCTTTTTCCTTCAAAGGGACGCATGCCTTTCTGTGTATCTACATTAAGCTTTTTGGCCCATTCTTTAATTTCTTTTAGGAAAACAGGTTCAACCTTGTCCCTGAAGTTTTTGTAAGGATCTTTCCCATAGAAAAGAGAATTTGGAAGGTTCTCTGTCATGCTGTTTTTTCTAAAGTTTGAGTCATTTTTGTCTGTGGTTTTGTTTTCTCCTATACAGAACACAGAATTTAAAGAAAGGTCAAACCCACAAATATGCCTTCATGCATATATTTTTACAAATCACTTAATCCTGAGGCACTAGATGTTTAATCAGAAGTGTCTGTGTGGGGGGGTAGGGAATTAAACAGGAGTGTTGCAGCAGAGAGGAGTATTGCAGCAGAGGCTTTCAGTAAAGCACCCAGTTTCACTTCTTTTATCTGGCAGTACTTGTTCTCAAGTTACAGAGCTGATGGTTAATGGTAGCAGATTTAAAGCCATACCAGATGTGACAGAGATGATATGTGGGAGTAGTTAATTAAATAAGATGTGGTCTTCTGAAACAGCCCACTATTATTTGAGTTTTGTTTCCAGTGTGACATCTGAAGCATGGTGAGAGGTAAATGACTCTTCCAGGGGAGAATTTAGCAATAGGTTTGGTTCAATTTGTCTGACCTGTCTTGTGTCTCTAAGAGTATTTAATGACAGCATCACAAATAGAAGTTGTGAGGTACACCTTCTACTAAAAACTTTTGTTGTCATGCTACATGTTTTGTCTTATAATATTTGTCACTATTTGATCCTTTTAGTGACAGTTTTATTGAGTCAGCAAACTCTTAGCAATTTCAAAATCTTGGTTTGCTTTTAGTGGTTGCCTTATTATAATCATTAATTCGGTAAAAAGTAGGACAAACAGAATTTTTGAAAAATCTGTAATTTAGGTGATGAGAATGAACAACATAATGTATGGTTGAGGATTTTTAACAGGTTGTATCTCAAGTAGATCAGAACTGATGCCTGCCCTGGTGTCAGGGAGGGGTAGACACCTAGTACAGTGTGGGTGTGGCCAGGTTGTTATTCTTTACCAGGCACATCATCAGTGGGGGGCCTGGTTTCAGGAAGAAAATTGAGTGCCCCACCAAAAGTGCATTATTTTGCCTCCCCTTCTCCAGCAGGAAGGTCTTGACACCAGACCCTTCCACAACTGGCTCCCACTGCTGGTCGCCCCTCCCCCATTTTCTCCAGAGCATGGCTACAAGAGGTGTTGCTGAAAGGAGAGCAGAAAAAAATGAAAATTCCCACTAGTGCTGAACTGACAGCACTGGCACAGGGTCTGCCACAGGAAAAGGAGTAGAGGGCGGGGCCCCCAGCCCAGGTAAGAGGGTTGAACCAAGTGGAAGGGAGCCCAGATGAGCTCAGAAAAACAAAGCCAAAAGTATCAGAATATCTGGAAAAAGGGGCAGTCACACATGGGATTGCCCTCCAGTGCAGCACAGTAGCAAAAATGGTGTTGCAGGCACCTGCATGGAACTGAACTCAACAGAACAGTGGTGTGACTGGGATGACATCCTGACTAGGATGACTTAGGCTTGGGGGAGCTTGTTTGTCATTGTTTGTCATTGTTTCAGGCTGGGGGGTAGGAAACACTAGCTGTGGCAGCACCCCCACCATCTTGCCTCAGTTCCCAATGTCCACGTGGGTGGCACGTGGGGACAGTCGCCATGAGGCCTTCGTGTGGGGAAGCCACGCAGACACGACCTTCAGGGGGTGTGTGCCGTCTTGGTTTTGTGTTCCCAGTGGTAAACACTTTTTAGTGCATAAAGCATCTTTTCTTTCTGTATATTTTTTGCTATTAATACTGCTGTTATTGTGTGGATCTGATTCCATCGCTTTGTGCTTTCAGTAAATTGTTATCTCAACCCATAGTCTCTGCCTTCGTCCTTCCCTTACTGGAAGGGGTGGGTGAAGGGGAGTGGCTATTTGGAGTTTATTCTCTGGCTGGTATTGAAACCAGCATAATGGTAAAACTGGCTCTCATTAAAGATCATTATTTTGTGAAAAAACTGGGAAAGAAAAGCCTACCTGATATTATAGAAATATAATTACATCCTTCATGATAAAAGAATATGTGATGTCTTTCTCCATGGAGCATGAATAGAAGCAGTTTGAATTATGCACACATATTTTAAAAGACAATAAATTATTTTTTAAAAAAGACAGCTTCATTGTTTTTAAATATAGGAATGAGCACATGGCATACTTTGCAGTAGGTCTGATAATTTAATTCTGTTTCTTTAACCTTATGCAAAAATGAAGTTGTCAGGATAGTCTCTTAGAAGGGAGAAAGATCTTCAGAAAATAGTTTTGCAAGGAGTCAGATGATCTTTTCCCAAAATGTTACTGACATTTCCTAATGTCTGAAAATAATGTCTTTTTGCAAATATTAATATCTATACACATTTCATCATTACTTACCGTAATGGTTTGTCCATGGCTGAGCATCCAGTGCCACATCCTCTATCACTCCCTTTCTCAGTAGGACAGGGGAGACAGAGATGGAAAACAACTGGTAGGTTGCGATAAGGCAGTTTACTAAAGCAAAAATCAGGAAAAACAAAAGTTTGTGCTCACATAAGCAGAAGGAATAGTCAATCGCTGCTTGCCATCAGCGAGCGATGTTCAGACCCTCCCTGGGAAGCCGGGCTCCAGCACACATAGAGGCTGCTCTGGAAGGAGAGCTCTGTGGAACAGCGAAGGCCTGCCCATCCCTCCTCCCTCCCTTACCTTTTCTATCTGGGCTGATGTCATATGGCATGGAATGTCCCTTTGGCTGCTTTGGGACACAGCTGCCCTGGCTGTGTCCCCTCCCAGCCCCTTGATGTGGGGGAACGTCAGAGGGACAGCGCGGCTGAGCAGCAGCCAAAGCACAGGTGTGCTGCCAGCACCCTGCCAGCAACCAGTGCCAAGCACAGCACTGCCAGGGCTGCTACAGGGAAAGAAACTCTGTTTCAGTCAGACCCAATATACTTACAAAATGTGCTCAACAATAAATTAGACATGGCAGCATAATACAGGAATGATACAACAGGATAATGGTGCAATCTCATCAATTAAGTCTAATTTATGATAATTTAGCAACATTGTTGCTGGCATTAAAAATATTGTTTATTGGTAAAATAGACATACTTGAAAGAAATTATTGGGGTTTTTTAACATTTTGTGACTATAAGGGAAACCACTAGTATACATAAAAGACTGTATATTTATGTATTATGTATTATGATTGTAAATATATGTATTTATGTATACATAAATGAGTATAACTGTAAACAGAACTTCATTTACTCATTCCTCTTCAGTGAAATGCTAGTGGTATCATAGCTCTTTGTAGGATGAACAGAATTCATACTCCACTTCCTCTTCTTCAGAGAGATTTAAAAACCTTATGGCCAATGATGTTTTATGGCATTTGGCAAAACTTTCTTTTTTTCCCTCTCATGTTAAATGTTTAGTAGAAGTTAATATTTGTCAAATCTCCATTTTCAGAGTTTTTGAGCACCAGAAGCATGCTGACTTAACATTAGTTTTGTATACAATTTATTTGTATTAGCAGATACTAATGCCATATCCTCCTGAGTACTGCAGGTTTTTTCTCTGCAATGGGACCAAATCTAGGTTCATTGACTTTGGAAAGATTCCCACTGACTGAACATAAGCCGTGTTCAAGCTGCTGCTGGTTGTACTTTCAAGATATGCCAAAATCTTACACCACTGACAAAATCTGTCAAACCACCATCTTGTAAGAGACATCCAGGCAGCTAGAATTCAAGTTGTCTGTGTGCTTTTATTGAAATACAGACTATGTTGCAGAGCCTCTATCTTGCTATGATTTCAGGAGCCCTTTTTACTTTCCAGCAAGATACCCCAAGGTGTTTGAAAGCACTGATGTGATCTGTGTTTCAAACAATGAGCAGAAAAGAAGCTTCAGTTATTAATTTGCAATTAGTTTTGACCACAAGCTGTATAGGTGATCTCAGGCTTGAGTTCTAAAGAAGGAATCAAGGGTGTTTGTGCTGACTTTTACCTAAGTTGATTTTAAAGCAGCAGCTCTCAGTGCTGGGATAGGGCACATCTCCCACCTTCTGAAGAGCTCACAGAATTAGCTGAGGTACACAGATCTGTAAAAGCTGGCTATCATCTAAGACAAAAGCAAAAGCTTATTTTTTTTTTTTTTAGCATTTTACTGGGTTTTTTGTTGAGTTGTTTGGGTTTCTTTTCTGTCTAGTTGTTTACTGTGGAGATGTTTAGAGAAGAGCCTATTGAGATACTACTGGAATTTCCCTACTGGACATGGCTAAATTCTGGAACTGGGGATGCTAAAAAAAGTAGAACTGAACAAGTCTTTCAAATGACTTTGCTGTATGATGCTGCTGTCATGATTTCAATGAATTAGTCCCACTTGAATTTGTAGCTGAGATGTGACTTTATATGACTTTATATTTTCTGACATGGCTTTTTCAGATTTTATGTTTCAGTTTATCTCTCATCATCTTTTTGGAACTTAACTGTTCAGGGGGACAGACTACAATTTTTTCACTCAGAGAGTCTAAGTAACTGAGTCAGCTCAAATACAGAGGTTATGACTTCTTAGAAGTATTAGGTGACAAGGGTATACACATTGTCACTAAATGTTTGAATTCTTGAGGAACAGTAATTAAATGAGGAGCTTAAATTTAAAAATACAACTTAAAATCCACAAATAAAATTTTTCTGATATATGCAGGTGTCATTTTTAGGCTTCCTCTACTATGACAAATAGATATAGAGTTGAAGAAAATATACTGAGGCATACTAGGGGGTGGTGATTCATAACTAGTTGTCTCAGAATTGCTTATTATCAAATTATTCACTCTTGAAATGCAAACATGCTGCAAATGAATATTTTTTTCTATTTCTTTTTCCTCATTGATGCAAAACAGTCACAGCTTAGCTGTACTCCAAATCTAAATAAAATAGATATTCCAGGAAGAGATGTAATAGTTTTAATTTTCTCAAAGTCATAAAGAAATTGAAGTAAAACGTAAATATATTATATAACTAAAATACATTCAGCTCTTAATCAACTGTATCTAGTACCTATAAGCAAATACTGCTTTAATCATAGTATTCAATTACTTTCATAAGGTAGTTTTATACCAATATGTATTACTACTAACAGTTGTTGAATATGTCAATCTCATAACTAAACAAGAAATTACACATAGGAAAATTATAACTACAAAGCTTATAGTTCATTTCTTATAGCCATGAAGCATCAGTGCTGCTCAAATTGAAATGAATAGTTGCATGAAAGAACCTCAAGTCCTGTTCCTCAAGCCAGCACTTCTGTGAGGGTGCCATATGCCCACACTCTGTTCTTTCTAGAGCAAACAACTAATCATTAAGATTTATGAAGTCTTTTAGTCTTACAATACAGGGAATGAAAATATTTAGAAGCTTCAGCTAGAATGATCCATTAGCTTGTGAAACTTCTTAAGAACAAAAGATGAAAATTAAATATGCTAGGTGATTACTTTTTTCTAATTTTGCTCTACAAGATTTGAACCTGATCACCAGCAAATATTTTATTAATTTTTAATTATTTTTCTTAGGCATTTATCTCCTAACATGCAATATTTAATAGTTCTTTTATAGAAGAGTGTACAGATTTGCTTCATATTGGGAGCTTGCTAATATTTGTAAAAGATAGATATTTGTGATATATGACTCTGAAAGAAGGTATTAATTTTTTTAAATTGTAGGTAATTTAATTGGTTTTATACATAGTTTTTACTTTCCATCCAAAATTATATAATAATTCCTTTCTACTTATTGATATTTTTAGTTTACCGCTTCAACTTTGTTCTTTTCACATTTTGCCTTTGGTTTTTTTTAGTTTTTTCTTTCAGCTAAGGAAGAAGATTAATACTTCTTTCCAATTTAATTATTAAATAGCACATTTAATAGAAAAAACAATTGTCTTTTCCTTATTTTCTGAAGTACTGAGCACCATGGCCTTAAGTACTGCAAGGAAGCACAGGGACATTTTTGAAACTTAGGGTCTGTGGGGTCATGCCTGCTCTATAAAGCGGGAAGGGAAATATTAGGGAAGGAGCAGGAAGAAAAAAGAAGAGACAGGTCAGTAGTTGGGCTTAGGAGGAGTTCTTGCAGCAGAACTAACCCAGCAATTTACAGTATGGTGGGAAGCTTGGGTGGCACCAGCCAGATCATTACCCCAAGATCTGAGAGAGTCTTGCAATAAAAGTTGGTGTCTCCTTGTAAAAGGATACTGTGCACTCGCCATCCTGAGGAGAATGCACTTTGTATAACCTTTTAATTTCAGTGCTATTCATTAATTTCAGAATTATGCAGTTGTCCTTGCTGCTTTGTAAAAGTTCATTAGGTAATAGCCAAGCTTCAAAACCCTTCAGTTACATGATGTAATGGAACAGTTAAAAAAAAAAAAAAAGCCATTTTACAAATGAAAATTATGCCCAAACATTTAGATTTAGCCTTATGTTCCCATTTTATAACATGTATCTTTATAAAACTTAATCTAAATTACTCTTTTAGCGAATGGACGTAGCAGACTAATTCTGACCTAATAATGAAGTGAAACTGTAAAAAATGGAACTGATCTCCTCAAGTTGGCATCAGCTTTGGTAGAAATCCAGAATATTTTAAAAAATCATATTTCAGGTGATTATTTAATCTAAGAATTAGTAAAGAAGTTCTTTTGTCTTTCATAGAAGGAAAAACTGTTTATTATGACAAGATTTCCCAGACAATCTCCAGCTGAGCTGCTTAAAGTGTATCAAAGAAACTATTACATAAAACATCTCTTTTTCACAACCTTAATACCACATAAAAGCAAAGATGAAAGCAGTAGTTACTAAAAAAAAGGAAATTTTATGCTGTTTCACCAGCCATTTTCCTCCTTCCACAATGGAGTGAAGGGGTTTTGATGAGAAATGTAGCTTAGTGCATAAGAGCAGGATGCTACTCATTCCAACTGAAATGAAGCCCTCTGACAGATTTCTAATGTATGAAAAAAAAAAAAAAAAAAAAAAAAGGTTCTTTGTGCTTTTGTCATAGGGCTTTTAGATAAAGCAGACCCAGATTAATGAAACAAGTTCCTAATTTCTNACCCTTCTGAAAATTTCTCAAGTTAGAAAAAAAAAAAAAAAAAAAAAAAAAAGTGTTCTCATTATTATTTAACATGATGGTTGCATTTCATTTGGAAAAGGATGTAAAATCAACAGCAAAAAAAATTTAAACTGAAGTAAAGCATATCACATGGGAGAAATAAGACTGAGTATTTGTTTCTGCTAGTTTTTATTATAGCTGAAGTATTTTATTAATAGAATGTGCTTATTTTTCCACCAGTAATTTATTCATTCTTTGTCACTTTCAGGATTTTTTTGTTTTTATGGCAGCAAGAAGTTCAGTGTTCCTAACTGAGAAGGCATTGCAAGGGTAAAAAGTGGCATTTTGTTGTAGATCAGGATAGTGATGTCTCTGTAGTGAAGTAGGGCTGTGTTGTGCTACTACACAATCTTAGCTAGAGCTATTTGCCTTTTTTCAGGTTTACAGTGGATGACATTTAATGACGCATTGTCAGGTTACATCACATTATTGTCAAAATTAGAGTTTTTATGCTCCCTGCCTCAGGAGGAATATCTCCATGGCATTTCAGAAGTGTATGACAGAATGAGCAACAATGGGCAGAAAAGAACAGGGCAGGTTCTCAGCCACATTAAAATAAGGAAAAGCTCAAGAACTGAGGCCGTGCTACAGAGACAAAATATAATGACATTATATGTCAAAGTGTCCTGTCTATTTCTGCTTCCACAAGCTTGGAGTTCATAAGCCCTAAAATCTGACTTGAGTTCATGAAATATTTCTGCAAGAGAACACACAGATAACATCCACAATACATTGAGAATATTTTTTCTGTTTCTTGTCTCGTGTAATGCATGAATGTTCTGTTGAAGAACAGGGTTCACTTTAGCCACAAATTGGTGTTCACATTACAATCTTAAATTAGGATATTTAGTAAAACAGTACTATTATACAGATAGGCCTGCTTAAATGTAATGAAGGGTTTTCACTGAGAAGTTATCCCTTTTATTTGCTTTGTAATGGCAGAATTATTTTAAAACTTAAAAGATTTTGTGCATAAAATGTATTTCTTCAGTTTGAAGTCAGACCTGAAAGCAGGTTTTTCAGTTGGCACAACTATAAACTTTTCTGATTTCCCCCCCACTCTGGATCAGATGAATAATAAATTTACAATCTTCTCCTGTTTCTTCTAGAAAGGCTGTTACTTGTAAAAAAAGCAGGTCAAAGTCCTGGAATTGATACTGTACTCTTTTATCTTTTTTCTTTTATCTTGCTCCTGAAACCTTATGGCTTCTATAAAAGAAAAAAAAAAAAAACAACAACAAAAAAAAACAAAACCACAACCCACAAAGAAAAAAAAAAATTAAAGGTAGTGAAATAATAAGGGAAGCTTTATTTAGAAATTATATGATTTAATCTATCATACCATCCTGTCCCTGCTCATTGCAAGGGGATTGTACTAGATGTGTGGTAAAATAGACATGCAGTAGGGAAGGGATAAAATCCAGAGGGACACTGATAGGCTTGTGATTTAGGTCTCTGAGAAGGTTCTTTCATGAAGCTTAATAAGGCCAAGTGCAAGGTCCTGTACCATGATCAGTACAACTGCAAGCATAATACAGGCTGGGCAAAGCAGCCCTGATGAGAAGGACATGACCCAGCCATGGGCACTCCCAGCCCAGAAAGCCAAAGGTGTCCTGGGCTGCATCCAAAGCAGCGTGGGCAGCAGGGGAGGGAGGGGATTCTGGTTCTCTTTGTACCTGGAGTACTGTGTGTAGCTCTGGGTTCTTTAGAATGAAAAGGACATGGACCTATTCAAGTGAGTCCAGAGGAGGGCCATGAAGATGATCTGAGGCCTAGAGTGCCTCTCCTGTTGAAGAGAAGATGCAAGACCTGGGATTGTTCAGCCAGAGAAAAGAAGGGGTCAGGAAGACCTTATAGCAACCTTCCAGTACCTGAAGGGGGCCTACAAGAAAGCCAAAGAGGGAAGGCCCTGGAAGTGTTCAGGGGCCAGATTAGATGGGGCTTTGGGCAACCTGATCTGTTGGCAGGTTGGTTTAAAACAGATGGCCTTTAAAGGTCCCTCCTAAGTCCCTCCTACCTCAAACTACTTTATTATTCTATATAGTTCTGATATAGTCCAACCTTACATTCACCCCTTTATTATTTCTTTGGTTTACTTAAATTGAGATTTACAGTGCTTTTCTCAGACTTTGGTATGTTAACTGCTTCCTGCATGGAATGAAAATATCTCTCTGTATTTCAGTACACAATTTCATTTAAAAATTAAATATTTAAAATTAGTGTGTCTTTGCCTTGTGGCAGGAGACTTCAATAGTAATTTGGCAGAAAAATCTCTGATTATGGTATTTGGCTACATACATTTCTTTCTCTTCTTTAGCCCATTCCTGCTCTAGAGTTGGCTGGTTTGGACAACTCATTTTTGGAATGCACAGTGCATATGTCAAAGCTCATCATGTTGTTCATTGAGTTGCTATGTTCCCCCTAACTTTGCTGCCCCAGTAAAATCAGTGTTGTTTTTCTGGACTCATGTCTTCAGTACAAAATTTTTTGTGAATGTAGACAACTCTGTGTTAAAGTGAACATTTATGTATAATTTTTATGGTTATTGATAGGGATCCTAAGATGAAGTCTAAATATTTAGATTCCTCTATTTAATAGAAGATAATATTTATTTTGGTTATTGGTTGGGGGTTTTTTGAGTCAGTATTTTATGATGACTATCAATTCCAAAAAGTAGTTTAAGAATTCCTGGTCTCCTCAAACTCCTTCTTGGCTTTTAGGATTTTGGCTCCTGGGGCTACAGTGGACACTCTGGAAGTCCTGAGTGACCTAGACTCTTCTTGAAGAAACAGAAGACTTAAAGCTTCCAGGACAGAGCTTTGTTATCCATACTAGGGTATATTTATAGACTGGATTCTATGAAACACACACACACACACACACACAGAGAAAATATTCTGATAAATTGGATCAAAATTGCAAAATACTAAAACAAGTTTCTTGCAAACTAGAAACACCACATTTCATCTAAGTCTGTCATGGAAGACTACTTTAATTAATGGGTAATCCCCCTGCTAGATTAAATTAAATTTCTTTTTTTCTAGTGAGCTGTTACAAATTGCAGTTAGGCAAAAATAATGTTCTTTTTCACAATGTTTAATATTGACCCTGTAAAACATTCTAAACCAATTATTCTAACAAAATGTGAAATGTATGTGCCAGCAGCACAGACTAATTGTGCAAACAATTTAGTGATTTAACTGGGGGCAGTGATAGTCCAGATTTAAAATTATGGAATATCAGGGCAAGATACCCCTTTCAGAGCAAGTGTGGGAACACCAGCATTATTTGAAAAGAAAGCAAAAACTGCATGGAACCTAATCTTGAAATCTTTTTCTAGCTCTTTTTTTTTTAGTCATCGGGCTGGGTCCAAGTGCAATTCAAGCAAGTGAAGAAATTATTATAAGCTTTGTAAATTTTGTTCTCATCTATATAGTATGTCTTGCTCCAAATTCTGTGCTGAAAATACACCATCCATCACTCAGTATGTTAAAAAATGCAACATGTACAGGACGTGAGATCCCTCTCCTTACGAAATCTCCACATGGTCATGAAAAAAAAATGCACTCTTTGAGGCAATTGGAATGTTGCAATATGAGGAGAATCAGAGTAACTATTTATACATTTTAATGAAGTGGAAGACAGCAACATTTAAAAGAGAGGTTTTAAATCCAAAACCCAAAGAAACACTTCCATGATTTATGGCCTAAATCTAGTTTGCATGAGCCAAGCCAAGTAATTTGGAAGAGTGCTTTTTCTGACTAAACTGAAAGAAGTACTTCTTGGTCCTACATAGCTGAATGTATTAACCAGTGTGGTCTGACTTGGCCCAGAGGGGAAACTCTCACTGCCCTGCGGGCATCTTTGAGAGCATTTTATTTCCTGGCTCCTTGATGCACCTAGCTATTGGGGCACACTCAAAGCATACAGTTTAGCTTCTGTGTTAGAAGCAAATATCAGGGTACCTGGATTTTAATTACATGCTCCACTGCCTGACAGAATCACTACCCATAAAGCATGCATATTCAAAAATAACAAGGCTGGAATAGTCAGCCTAGATTTATAAGGGACATCATGTGTAGACCAACCTTACTGCCATTGCTTGGTGTGTTTGCTGACAGGTGGAGAGCAGCAGCTATTTTTTACCTTGACTGCAGCTTTTCAGAAGTGTCCCTCTCATGCACATAACCAGTGAGAGGTACAGACTGAATGAATGGACTACTGGGGAATTAAAAAGGGGCAGGTTCATTATGCTCAAAGGCTAGTGCTGACATCTGGAAAGTTGGTTGCAAATGCTGTCAGGCATTTGACGGGCTGATCCTGAAGCCAACACTGTTTAATGTCTTTTGCAGCTATGATGGGATGTATTTCCTTGGCAAGTTTGCAAATGAGACTCACCTATGTGGAATAGTTGATAGACTAGAGAGAAGTGCTGTTTAGAGGGACCAACTAAGGTCAAAGGGAACTCAAGACTGTTATCTGATGAAAGACAGGAATTGCAAAATACAGCAACACTTGCAGTCATGTCCACGTGATGAACCAATTCAACACACCCAGATGACAGCTGGAAAGGGACTTTGAACAAAAAGTTTTGAGGGTCCTAGTGGACAACAAGTTAGAAGATGGGTCAGCAGTCTGTCCTTGCAGTAATGAAGGCCAACAGCAAACTAGGTTGCAAACTGGTTAAGTGTAGGAAGCAGGTTTAAGGAAGTGGCTGTTTGCCTCTATTCAGTATTCATAAACTTCAACTGGATCATTATTCTGAGTTTTGTGCCTCCCAGTTCAAACAAGATATTGACAAATTTTAAGATGCCCACCAAGATAACCGGGGAACTGGAGCACATTTAGTAGGAAAGACTGAGAGTACTGGTTTTGCAGAACATGTATAGTGAGAGCCAGGCATGCATGGAGGCAGAAGTACGCAGCAACAGGATGATAGGTAGCAGGCTGAAGTTACAGCAAGGGAAAAAGAAAAAATTCACACTGTAGCACTTCTAACCTAGGAGATGTGGAGATTTGACTGAAAAAAGGTTTCCATCAACACAATACACCATTGATTTTTTTTCTTTTAGCAGGAGATGAGACTGGGTGACTCTCAGAAAGAAGTGCCTTCCTGTTATGCAATTATGCATTGCATAATCACAGAAAGCACAACCTGTGCTTTCTGTGATTATGCAATGCAGCACCCTCAAACCACACTCCTGGTGCTACAGCCAGTGGCTGGCTGGATGAAACAAAATTTTGATCAAGTNTTCTTTTAGCAGGAGATGAGACTGGGTGACTCTCAGAAAGAAGTGCCTTCCTGTTATGCAATTATGCAATGCAGCACCCTCAAACCACACTCCTGGTGCTACAGCCAGTGGCTGGCTGGATGAAACAAAATTTTGATCAAGTTAGCATCTTCATCTGCCATTTCCATCTCACGTTCTTCCACAGCTCCCGTGCCACTGCCACTTGTATGCTGTGACTGACTTCAGCATTGCAACTGCTCCTACCAGCCAAGGAGGAGATTTACACAAAGATACGGGACCATAAATCGTGTCATTTCATCCTTTGTCAATCTCTGTACACACATGAAGCCATTACCTGCCCAGCATATAATCCTTCACTTGGGATACTAATTTCTGAGCAGATACTTGTACAGTTATGTTGTACAGAACTTACAGACTTAAAAGCAAAAAGCTCTGAAAATAGAATTCTTCATTTACCTGTAAATTGTACCTTGAATTCCAGTTGCAATAATTTGCACTTCTCTCTTAGCCTTGACTACTTTTTCTCACCTTCTACCTTTGCTTGAGTGTCAACACTTACAAAGGACTAGGATTTACATGATTAGCACAGGCAGCTTGAACAGAATTAACATGCTTTAAGGGTGAAGGCTAATTAAATCTGTAGATGTACCTCAGAAACAAAGCCCAAAGCATCTACCTCTGTGAATCATCTTTTTTGGGAGATAAAACATTTGTGGTACCATAGTCCACCCAGATCTGAACAGTGGCTGTAATTTTCTTTTATTTTTTCCTTTACCCTTGTGAAATCAAGTTCAATGTCCAAGCCACTGGCACAGTAGCTACATCATGTCAATAGAAGTCCTGCCTTTGTTACAGTTTGTTTGTGTCAGCTGGTCCTCTGCCCAGAGGACAATAACTGTTAGTGAGGAAGTGTAATGGGGTTTCTCTACTCTGATTACATTCAGTAGAAAGTGCTATGAGAGAGATACTGTAGTAGAATGGTATATATCTTTGGTACTTATGCACTTCCTGATTTTGCTAATAGATGCTTAATAAATTGTCTGTATGAGTATGTCAAGTACTATTTTAGACTTTATTTTCTTTCCTCCTGATTGAATAAAAAACCTATTTTTTTCCCTGCAGCTAAATTCTCTGACTTGTGTTCTAGACATCTAAATAATAAGATGATATAGAACATGAAAGAATAAACAGAAAGGTGGGGAAAAGAAAAATCTCACTCACACACATGCTATGCTACAACAGTTTTAATCGGAAAAGCACTATGTTTCTAAGGTGGTTTTTGATCTTGTTAGACTGAATTTTTCTGAATTTTCTGTCAACTTCAGTTGATAGCTCTAGTGCAAAATTTATGGCATTGTGGTGGTTCAACACTAAAAATCTGCTGGCAATATTCATTACACACTTCTAGATTCTATGTCAAAATCCTTATCTACATTTCTGTAGTTTTATGGCTGTCCCTAGTCAGTCAACAGTATGAACAAATTGTTATGTCACATGTGCTAACATATTTTAGTCGCAAAGACGTTTAAGAGGAAAAAATTATTCCGAAAAATATTAAAGGAAGTGATTTTCCTTAAGAATGTTGCTGAATTATTTGTTTTCAAAAAGAAACCTTATCATCTGTATTAAGCATATAGAAATATATTACTCTGAAATATGGGAAATGTAAACTAAGCCGATTATCATGTGATTTGTCACTGTGGGTTTTACGGTATTTTTTTAAAAGCAATCTATAAAGACAATGTCATCCATTTCAAATGAAAGAAAAAATTATTTTCTGGCCTTGAAGCAGTGGTGAAGGCAAAGATTTTCAAATTAAAATCTTTAAAATTTATTTGTCACAGCAACTTTTAAACGTAGTTATTGGTGCATGCAGTATAGTAGTATTAATTTTAAAAATGTTGTGCAGTTTTTTCGTCATTTTACTTAAAATCCTGCAGTCTGTAATCATCAATAATCTGGGATTATGTCTATGTTGGATTATCCAACAAGCTTTCTGAGTATAGAAATTAATTTTTGCTATTACATTCTTATGCCTCATTTAAAATGATGCTGTGAAGAAAACCACACAAATTAGTTAGCATCACTGTGAAAATTAAAATTAAACTTGTCTTTTACTTAACCATTGTTCCTGTTTAAGGATTGAAATCTTTGAGTCTAAACCTTTAAGCATAGTAGTAATACTGTACATCTAAGTGAACTCCTAATGAATGCCTCATTTTCAGATTTTATATAAAAATATGTCTGATTTTGCTACATCAATTAAACCCTAGGATGTCCTTATTCATTCTAATAATCTGAATTATATAATAATTTATTTACTATGAAATGAACACTTGCAAGTACTATATAAAAGAATATTTTTCTCTGCATTTCTTGACCTTGTTAATTTGCTTTTGATTTTAAAGTTGTCAGTTTAAAAAAAAAAATCATCAAGACTTTAACGTAAAAACAACATAGTAGTATGATGCATTTTAAGAAAACAAATGAAATTTCTCAGTGCCAGACATTTTCTAACTGCTCAGATAAAGTGATAAATATCTAGGACAAATCGCAATAGGAACTAAAAGTACTAATTTGGTCCCCTCTCATCATCCTCTCTGGTCATCTCTCATTAGAGAATTTATACATACCAACAACAAGTACTTCCAATATTTCTGTTCAATATTTGATTTTAATATTAGTGCTGAGATTTGTACATAAAATTTCCAGAGTAAAGTTATTATGTAATAATCACACTTTATCTTTCCAACAACTTGAGTGTGCAAGTCCATTGACTGTGTACTAAGAACTATATCCATAGTATTATTTGATGAGCAGTGAAGCTGAATAAGGGTCTAGAGACCCTGCAGGAGCTGTGGATGTTTATCCATGAGAAAAGAAGGCTGGGAAGGAACCTTATTGTTCTCTCCAACCACCTGAAAGAGGTGTTGCCAGGTGGAGGTTAGTCTCTTCTCCCAGGCAGTGAGTGACAGGAAAAGGGGAAACAGCCTCAAGATGTACCAGAAGAGGTTTATATTAGATATTAGAAAAGGATTCCTCACTGCAAGAGTGGTCCAGCATTGGAACAAGCTTCCCAAGGAAGCAGTGGGATCACCTTCCTTAGGACTGTGTTAGAAGTGTCTAGGCTGGGGCACTATGGGACATGGTGTGACCACAATGAAAGATAGTCAAGTCTTTGTGTGTACATCCCTACACACACCTTCTGCCAGGGTGGGAGGGAGCTGTGATGGTTGGGATTGACATTGGTAAACATCAGCCTACAGGAGGGTGTAAAATGTTCCTGGATGTTGGGCAAACTGGACCAATTGTCTCCAGATGTTGCAGGCATCTTCCATGTGGATCCTCCCCCTGTCAGAGGAAGTCCAGGCTGCCTTTTATGAGAAGCAGACACCACTATTTTGTCTTGATATCAGCAATAATTGTATTATCTCACATCACCTCAACCAACTAAAAATAGTTGGGTTAAAGTAAATCTATAAAAACATATTTAGTTGGGTGATAACAATTACGTTCACCCAGTGTATATACCAAAGATTTTGGAATAGATAACTGGATGTCCTTGAGTTTTAATACTACCTTTCTGTGTGATACAACAGATTTCAGATTTATTGTATCTTTTTCCTGACATTTAGCATTATGTTTTGCTGGCCAAAACCTTCTACATGTCAGATATTGTCAGCTCTCCACTTGATTTGATGCCATGTAATAGAACAGGACATGACTTCAAGTGGTAGTATTTTTCAGCCAAACTTTTTATAATTTTATTAATTCATTTGTCAGTAAATGGGCCCTTAGAAAGTAATTAGTTATAAAATGTTCACATCTTGCAAATACCTAAAGTTTCATTTCTGGTGCAGCTGCCTCTCCATTTCTCTCCTTCCCTGAAGAAATCACCATTCACAACTCAGGATGTGGGATGGTTTCCTAGAAGAAGGCTCTGTAAAGTTTCTTGAACCTAAGATGTAGTTACTTCCCTATGCCAACAAGGAACTTGTCCTGGTAATTGCTGCAAGCATCCCTCAGCTCTTCACCTTCCTTTGGCTGTGTTGGCAAGATCAACTCTATCCCATCAAGGATATCTGGACAGCAACTGGCACATGAACTTGCTGGTTTTCCTCAATTTGGAAGCACATTTTTCCTTTATGAGGATGAACTTTTAAGTGATACCTGGCACCCATTGTGCAATGGGTTCCTATTCATTACATCCCCAGGAAAGGAGTTCAGGCAGGAACCACACCATAGGAAAACTGGCTTATCTCAGATTGTGAAAGAAACCTGTCAATGAACTTACAAAAGTAATATGACTGACCAGTGAAAACAGAGTACTGAACAACACAAATTCTTGCTTGCTTCTTGACAAGGCTGGGCTGGTGTGATACTGTATTCCTAACATGAAATTGGGATTTCTCTGTGATCCTCTTTTAAAACTAATATTTCTAAGGATTGCAAAAGAGCATTCTTCCAAAAGCATGACAGTTGTTAGCAGTGCATATTCTATTACTGACAATAATACCAGAGAATATATTGCTGACTGGGTTTGTTCACCCTATATAGAAGTGATACACTTCTCTGTGTGGTGGGACATGTCACTGCATGTCATACTGTCCAGAAACATGAATCTAAATTTAGTAAGACAATTCATTTAGTAAGACATTCAATCTTACTAAATTTAGTAAGACAATTCATCTGGTCAGATTCAATTACCTCATCTATAATTTGGACCTAATTCACCAGTCAAAAATCTCAATTTTCTGTTAAGTGCCATAGTGTTTGGGTTTTTTATTTTTCCTCTGCTTTTCTGAAAGTGTTTTTATTTTTGTTTGTTTGTTTGTTTGTTTTTGGTTTGGGTTTTTGTTTGTTTGCTTGGTTGGTTTTTTGGTTGTTTGTTTTGGGTTTTTGTGGGGTTTTGTTGGTATGGTTTGGTTTGGTTTGGTTTTAGTTTTGGTTTGTTTGGGTCTTCTGGGTTTTTTGGGGGGGGGGTTGGGGTGTTTGTTTTGTTTTGTGGTTTTTTTTGGGTTTTGGGTGGGGGGGGGGTTTGTCATTTATCTTGAAAAAAAAATTATGATAGTAATACTGTGTGGCATCACCCCAAAACAGCAAACCGATATTTATCTAGATGATATTTATCTATTTATCTACATTATCAGTATATTTCTTGTTTATCAGTTAGTGACTTTTGAAAAATATTTTTACGATAACTCCTCAATTAATTTTGAAGTATTCTATGGGTATTTTCACCCTAAGTCCTCAAAAAGTTGCATTTTTATTGTGCTGGATGTTACATTATTTTGCAGTCTGAATAATTGACTAGAAAGTCTGACTTAAATAACATGTTCAATTTGTAATTGAAGGTGACATTTTAAGCACTAGTTATTTCAGCTAGGTCTGATATTACCAAAGTTGGAAAAAGCAATTGCCTTTCTCTCAGACACTCAAGTAGCAGTTAATAAGAAAGCAGGAACCTTTGAACTTGAAGATCCTGAATGTTTATCTTCCTGGTTCTGAGTTAAGTAAATCTTCTCAGCTTTGTGATTACATACAAATTTAGAAAATGACCTGATCATCTATCCTCCAAATAGGCAGAAGAGCACTGTGAATGCTGGAAACAAACATACATCTTCTGAAAACAAAGCACAGAAAAATAAAACAAAACCTGGATATTAATAATTTCCTGTCTCTTTAGGTATAATTAATACCTCATGTAATATACACAGAAGCTTCCCTGTGTTTCATGTATGTTGAGAGAACCACGGTACAGCTCTTATTTTTTTTCTGAAGTTTTAGATAATGCATTTCAATCTGTACATTAAAAAAATTGTCATTCTAATAGCTACATTACTTTTCCATAGCAAAAAGTACTGACTTTCAAAAGTACTAGGTAATTATATTTAATAACCCACTGTAACTAAATATAGGTAACAGAAAATGAGTTTTAGTAGGAACGAATAACAAAGGTATGTACTCTAGCTTTTATTGCTCTTTATAAAAAAAAAAATAAAAACTGTTAATAAAATGGAAAATCTTTAATCTGCACTCCTGTAAGCTATATTGGTTAGCATAGTCTCAAGTGGAGTAGTGTACACCTCAAAGTATCACATTATGTGTTTGAATGCTCAGGCTCATTAAAACATAAAAGACACATATAGTGCTGAAACGAGACTTGCCCTTTTCAAGTCCATGAAGAATTCTTATTTGCAGGAGAGAAAAAAGAACCATTGCAACCAGCCAGTAAATCAAAACATTTATTTTCCCAGTCACTGAAATAAAGCAGAAGTTTAAAAAACTAAAATTATCATCCTCAAATTCCATGAGATCTTCCATGTCCCTTCCAGGCATAATGTCCCTTCCAAGAATGCTTGAAGATGTTAAGAAACAAAAGAATAGTTTCACAAAAAACTAAGCTTATCAACACTTTTGAGAGACAATCAACTTTCTAGATTGGTTTTTTTGTTGTTTTTACAGGTTTGGCTATTTTTTCAATGAATCTCTCATGATTAATCTCCCTTTGAGATTGCTTGCTATACTAATCATATTGTCCATATGCCATTAAAGTAATTTATAGAGTACTGAGATTCTTATTCATCCATGCTTCAGATTTTTCATAAAATAAATCTGCCATCATTTTTGATGGAAAACACATTTGTGATAATGACTAAATGACTAAATCCAGTCTATTTTTCCTCATATCTGGAAATATGAAAGATGACAAAAAAATCCAGAAAGTAATCCTCTGGCAGATATGCTTCTTTGTGCAATGATGAACTGAAAGATAAAAAATGCAGTGAAGAAGGATTTTCCTGCCACACTGCTGCCAGCCTGGCAAGCTCTGTTGCCAGGTGGCGATTTTTCTACTTTATCACAGTATGTCCAAATGCCAGAAAAAGTCCAGTAACATGGAAACTGTAATTCCTAAAGAAAGCAACCTTGTATGTATTATTGTAAGTATTATCTCTCCAATGTTTAGCCATAGAGGTGGGTGAAGAGAGATGGAACATAATTATGAGCTGTTACTAAGATTTCCCAGGATTTTCTCTTTAATTGAGGTAGAAACAAAAGGGCAAAAATCTAAGCAACATGAACATAGTCTAGAAGAAAAAACAGCATTAAAAATACAGTCTCAGAGTTGCCTTTCTCTTTTTGTCTGTTTTTATTTTTAACAAAGTCTAAACTCTATTGCCACTGGCATTTCAGCTGAATTTCAGAATTTCAGAATTAAGGAAAGAAATCCCGTCTCAGTTTTCGCTTCTCAAGACTGAATAGGCCCAGCTTCCTCAGCCTGTCCTCATAGTGATTCTCCAGTCCCTTAATCATCTTTGCTCTTCATTGGACCCACTCCAGGAGCTCTATATCTCTCTGGTACTTTGGAGATCAGAACTGGACACAGCACTCCAGCTGTTGCTTCCACTGGAGAGAAAGCATTACACTGAGGTAGAAAAACTGAATTACATCTGACCATTCACTAGTTTGTAAACCCAGACCAAGTCTTTGTGTGATATTTTCCCTGGGTGTTAAATAGTACCATTTTTCTTGTTAGTCTTTTGTTGTAGAAAGTCTTATAAAAGTATTTATGCTATTCATATCTCATTCAACTATAGCAACAGAAGTTGCTTATGTCTGATATTCTGATTATTCAAAAGGAAAAACTGAAGGGAAGACAGTTAATATATAAGTTTCACTGAAGGTCACTGGCCACTATCATTCCCAGAAAGATCACCCCTTCCAGTTCCTTCATTTGTCTGTCTTTGAAAGCCAGCTCTATGGATGTGTCAAAAACCACTGAAAGCTTTCCCAGTACATCTGGAGAATTCTACTTTTGCTAGTTGGAAATACTATATTCCAAAAACAAGGAAAGCTGACCTGTTCCCACTAATTTGGGGGTTTTCTATTTATAATCCTGTACAAAGTCATAGGATAAGAGAAGAAAAGTGGTACCCATTAATTTAATTTTTTTAAATAGGCAGTCTTCATCAAAGACGAAGTGAGCTAGTGGCCAGTAAGTGCCCATGTCCAGTCAATAAGCAAATCTAAGCCAAAGACTACTTAACTTCTCTCTGCTTAAATACTCTCAAATATTGGACATTTACAATTTGCCATTTACTTTACAATTCTAATGGGAATATTGCCTCTTTTCCAGCAGACGATGGATTAAAAGCAAAATCAGTAGATACCACCATCTCCTTCAGGGAATTTTTATCATTCTCCCTTTCTCACATCATGGGGCAAATAAGACATTTTTTCATTTTAGTCTTACTTCCCATATGCAAAGCCAGTCATGCCAATGAAAGCAGAAGTCAATAGGTTTCTGTTGTTGTGCTTTTTGAGACAGAGATGAGAACTCAATTTTTTTTTCCAGCAAAACTATCTTCAAATGAATGCTCAAGAAAGCTTTCATCTAACACAGCCTTTCATCTTTGATTTTTTTTTTTTATTTTTAAGAGAATCTTCTGCAAAGAATACATAAATAATGCCATATTTTAGAAACTAAACAAAACTTGAGCATGAGAACCATGGGGAATAAGCACTGGTGTATCCAAAAGGAACAGATTTTCATCCTGTGCTGTAAGTTTGGAAGAGATGATAGACTTTGAAAAATTGACACCTATTTCATAAAACAGTATTAAAAGAAATGTAGTGTTCACTTTATATGCCTTGTAAGTTTCCTGCAATGCCAAGAACAAAAAAAAAAAAGTTGCTGCAGTTGTATATAAGAGAAATTTGGATACATGGGTATTAGTAATTTTGCTGTAGTTCAAACAAAGTTTGAGTTAGAAAACAGAAAAAAAAAAACATTTCCTAGGAGTCTCCTATTGTAACCTACAGATCTATCTGCCTCTTGCATTGTGACCACACCAAATACAGTGTTATTGAAAATAAACTGGAAACTTTGGGACAAATTTATTACAAACTAAACCAAGAATAAATTTGGTGCCTAGCATTTAGAAAAAATTTGAACTTGCACATACTTCCATGTATTTGAAAGTTAAAATATGAGCTAAACCTGTTGCTATTCAGTCTTCTGGTTGGTGCTCTAAAATGTCACTCTTTTAGTGACATTTCAAACCATAAACTATATTTGTGGGAGAAAAGGATGACTAATATTGTCTCTACAAATGACTGTTAAAAATTTCTGTTGAATTACAAATTCTAATTGACATTGAATCTAATTTAAAAATTTGATGAAAATAATGTTGACATGAAAGTTTATTTTCCTAACATAACTCATATTAGGACCCAGTAGAAGAGCACTCATTTCAAGTTTCTGAGGAAACACAGCTGACATGTTAAAAAAAATCATGACATGTCAATAGAATACAGTTTTAACTATTAGCTTGCATTTAACAATACATTATGTCCTACTTTTACACAGTGCAGAATAATATGGTTTTTTGACTACAGCTGATTCTTTAAAATTAAATAATGTGGCTTCCATGAACATTTAAAAGTGGTGCTGTGTAACTGAATGGACCCAATGATGTTTAGATATGGTAACTTCTGAGAGATGAAGAACTATGACTTTATACACAGCCAATGGAGGCCATGCTATAATGCTGAAGTTCAATATTACTTTTGACTCACATAATTTTTGAATCCCCTCACATCACCATACTTGCCAACATTATACAAGCATCACTTATTTATACCACAAATGGTGCTCTTTTGATTTTTCTCTCTGCTCTACAAATCTTTTCTAGAAGAAAAGTGGGTGTTTTGGCTGTGCCAAAGGCAGTGGGGCTGACTGTTCTTCCCAGGGCATGTAGAGGCAAGGAAAAGAGACAGACAGATGCACTTCCCCTGTCTAAGCCCCACCTTCCCTCCAGCCTGCCAGCCCCCCCAGTCCCACCATAATAAAATTCTGGATTTGCATCCATCTGGCTTTCGTGGTATTTTCCAGATCTACAATCTGGGCACATTTTATGTGTGGTTACATAACTGATAGGATTTTTTTTCTCTCATGGGAAGGATTTAACAGAGTGGATGCCTACTGACCACTCTTATTACTTTACTGGTACATTATTTTGAACTGTTTTCTAGTAAGTAATAAACAAATTTAAATGGTTCTCTATCACAATGGGGTAACTTGGTGTTTTGCAAAATGGTATTCAGATTTTTTCACTAGGCAAACAAAAGATGATGGAACAATTAGTTGTAGGTCAAACTTACAAAATTAAGCAGTCTTAGATACAGATTTGACTTTGAAAAGAAACAGGAGAGCAACCATGGACAAATATGGTTATGGCAGTCAAAAGGAAGGACAGAATTTAAGACTGTTTATTTTTACCTAATCTTTTTCTAAGGTTCATATTGACTGCTACTTGCTCTGAGTGATTCATCTGTGATCTAATGGATTTTATCATTAGGATAATTCCAAGGATATGTTAAAAGCAGGTATTTTCCTGCTTTTTTCCAACCTTCTGAAATATTATCACTGGAACTGAACACATTCACATTTTCTCTGCATTCAGCATCCCCAGAAAAGCCACTGTCTGTAATTCTGCCTCTTTACTCTAAAACAATGTTTTACCATTTGTTGGCACATGAACATGCACTTCCTAGAGCTACATACAGAGATACTATTATTTGGACAATTACAGATGTGTTTCTGTAGAAATATCTGGCTTTCCCTTGCTGCTGTATTAGACTTTGTTGTTCCAGTTGGGTTTTAATTTCATTGTAAAAGGCAAGCCTTGATTCAGTATGAGGTTTGTAGAAGCAAAGGGCGTGGTGCTCATGGCTGTAGAGGTCATCTCCTCTCATTGTGGAGGACATCTGATCTCTCTCCATGTAGTGGGGAAGAGGACTGGCTGAACTAAATAAGTATTATGGCTTACCCCCAGCAGGCAAGTAAGCACCAGAGCAGTTGCTTCCTCACTCCTGCAACCAGTGGGATTTGGCAATGAATTGTGAAGGTACAAAAGAAAAAAAATCATGGGATGTGATGGACATTAATAGATTGGTAGGTAAAGCAGAAGCTGTGCATGCAGGCAAAGCCTCTCAAGGAATTAATTCAGTTCCTTCCATGGGGAAGCAGGTGTTCAGTCATCTCCAGGAGACCAATAGTGACTTGGGAAGACAAACATCATCACCCCAAATGTCCCTGGCCTTCCTCCTTTATCACCCAGCTCTATATATTGAGTGTGATGCTGTATGGTCTGGTAGGGTCTGTTGGGATCTACTGCCTGCTCCCAGCTTCTTGTGCTTCTTGTGCACCCCTACCCTCCTCAACAGCATCCTGTGCGAGAAGCAGGAATGGCCTTGACCGTGTGTAAGCCTTGCTCAGCAACAGCAAAAACATCTCTATATCATCAAACCTGTGTTCAGCACAAATCCAAAACACACACCCATACCAGCCACTGTGAAGAAAACTAATTCTACCTCAGCAAAACTAGTGCAAGAGGAAGAAAAAGAGAGCTGAAACCCTGTGGCTATAGAGTATGTTCTCCTACACAGGCATGTAAGTCAGCCATCCAAGGTAAAGTTGCTTTTATAAGAAGTTAAAGATTTGATGAGATCACTGAGGGAGAAGCAATTGCTCTCCTTGTGGAATCTACTGTTGTGATGTTCCAAAGAGCCATGTTCATAAGTGCAGTTCAGCATGACTACTCAATATTGCTTTTTCTTTTGAAAATACTTTTAGGAATCCTTGCTAATCTCAGAATTTTCTGAGAAACAGTAAATTCTGTAAAATGTAAAATTTTCTGGTTTTCCCATTTTCTTTGGGCCTACCTCCCCTTCCAAATTACAATTCTACTTTCTTCTACTTTGTTATAATGACCCCACTGCACAGGAGACTTCTGGCCTAAAGGAAAAATCTGAAATTAAATTCATGTGCCTAAGAATGCAGCGTTATTTTATTGTAATTAAAAATTAATAAATAGGCCAAGAATAAATTTTTAGGAACATCCTAGTCAGCAGCAAGATCTGAGCCAGTAAAGGAAGGCAGATTCCAAAAGCAAATTATCTTTACAATAACACTGAACAGAAGTTGCAGCAAAGCAGACATACATTGGGGTGAATGGCCCCTCAATGCTCACCCCATCTCTCTTTGAAAGATAATGTAGAACAATCTTTCTCCTCCTACATATTAAAAAAAAAATTTAAAAATTGCCATACATGTCTTATGAAAGAACACCAATTCTACTTCTTTATTTGTTGCTTTCTCTACTGAAATTAATACAAATACAGTGGTAATTTTCATGTGACAAATGCTGTTATCCACAGATTTTAGAGCACCAGGTGTAGAGAAGCTGATTTTAGTTTTGAGGTGGTGCTGCATCCCTGCCCTGCCCCTTCCCTTTGCCAGCTGCACTACAATCTAAGAATCCAAGAACAGAGATGCTCTTGTAGGATCCATTGTGGGCCACTTGTTGCCATCTGAGTGTGAAATAAATATATCAGACTGAACAACAACTCCTCCTTCGAACTTCAATTTCATTATGATTTCAGTGGAACCCCTTTGACCCATTATGAAATAGTGTACTCAACCAAGATAAATTATATGAAACAGAAGAGTTTTAATGCTTTCTTTAAACTGCATATACATCTGGTTAATTTACAAAAGAGTCTGCATCCTTCACAAGGAACATCCAATGTCTTTTCAAAGCTCCCCTCCCTCTCTCTTTGCAGTTTTAGGGGAGTTAAACTTTAGACACACTTGACTAAAGTTTAAATGAAATAAATTTATGGATTAATTAGAAAATGTGCTTCAAAGGTGGGTGAAAGATGCCAGTTAAATTGCCAGTGAAATAAGCATGACAGGTATTCACAAATTTGAATGAGGGTATGAGTTAAAAAATTAAAATATTTTCCATTGGAAAACAGAAGTAGTAACCAATGGGAAAAATATTGAAAGCAAGGGAGTTTTGTAATGTTTCTGGTGTTTCTGTGGAATATGATAGCATCTATAAAGTAATTAATGACTGTATTGTGTAAAACCCAGAACAATTAATTGGCACATCCACTGCTTTACCGTAGACTGTGTCAGAATCAGGACCAAGAGCAGTAATTGATGGCATATTGAAAGAAAAAAAAAAAAAAAAAAAAAAAAAAAAAAAAAAAAAAAGAATTCATAAGAACTCTTTAGTAAAAATAAAAAGCTTTGTGGGCTGACAAATGCAATTACTTCACAGACATGAAATTTACATTCAATCTCAATACTTCATCATTGGTTCAAATGCCTATCATTGTGTCTATATACTCAAGATTGTTTGTTGATCCCTTCCTCTGTTGAATATGAATTAGTGTTTGCATTTGGAAATAATTATTTAACTGAACAACTGTGGCTGCATCTTCTGAATTGCAAGAAGTGATAAACTATTATTTTTGACATTTTTTGCAACAGGTGGTAATATAGAATGCAATAGTAGGAAGTTTTGTAAGAACGTCAGGAATTCTCTTAGAAATGAGCAGGAATAGCAGGATCCATACATTAAGTATCCATTTTTCACAAGCACACAGTTCTATCTGACATTATTTTAAAGCGAATAATAAAATACAGACTAGCTTCCAGAATTATTTTGCTTTTTGTTGGCCAAAAGGAGCACCCACTTATAAGCTGTTTTGGTTTGGTTTTGTTTGGTTTTTTTGGTTTTTTGTTTTGTTTTTTTTTTTTTTATGGAGGTAGATTTGTTTGTGTGTTTGCCAGAGTATAATAGAAGAAGCGTTAGGTAAGGTAATATTGCTCCAATTCTCTCGGAACTGATTTGTATAGCTGAAGACTTTGGGACACTGCCTAGCATGTTAGAGTCTTTTTTGATTTAGATAATTGCCTTTGCAATTTCAAAAAATGTATAACATGAATCAAACAAATGCAGGCACCAACAAAACTTCTTCCAAACTTGTGTTTAGATTTAAAACTTTATTTTGAATGTTTAGAACATCACCACAAACATGGAAACTAGTAGACACAAATGACTTCTTATTTAGTTTTAAACCAAAATATTTGCTAAAGAAATTACAACAACACATTTTCATGATAACAACATACCTTAGTATTTCATATCTACATATAAAAGTCATGCATTTTAAAGATCTGTTTTGGCTAGATCATGTTTTCTGGATGCTAAAATTCACTGCAGAACTTACATGTTTTAAATATTTTGCATATACATTTTAAATGGGTTATTATAGTCATATCACATTCCCAAATAAAACACAAAATGTAATAAAGCTTTATATTTTCTTGTTCTACCTTATTTTTTCAGTATTAAAAAAAATAATTCTATACATAATAGCAAAACAAACATTTTAAACCAGCTCACATGTATGCAAGATATGTAAAATCTAATAGTAGAAACAAGGATGGCAATGCACGGGTATAAAATATGCTGTTTTGAGTCTGTGGTCCTTGAGTAATATTGCTTCTGTTCTGGCCTTGCTTTGATACATGCAAGTCCATGAAATACTTCATGGCTTATTACGTAGCAGGAGGAGTCAGCTGGGAACTAAAGGAATATGGTCCTCAAGCCTAACATTGGCAGCTACTTGTTTTATTTCCATCTTTGCTATACAATTATTCTATTCTTGCTATGAGGCACATTCAAAAAAAAAAGTCCAGGTCTAAATTTCAGCCTGTAATATCTTTGCAGTCAGTACATTTTAAGTAATTTAGATCCCCTATATTGTACGTCTGCAAGATATTTTACTATGTAAATAATTCCTCCAGTTTAAGCAATAATGTTAAAAGGTTCTATATATAGCTTTTATTTTTCTCTTTGAGATTCTGTCATAATTCTATGCTGGCTGCTAAGGCATGTGCCACTCATGATGACCTTTGGCACTGGTGTGTTAGCATCTGAGGGCAACCTCTCTGCTTTTGACCTGTGTATGTGACCCATTATGCCTTAAGGTTGATAATTTTTCTGATTTTCCAGCTTAATCCATGGAGTCCATTGCTGTGATGTTAAGCATCATCAGCAATTTTTTTACAAAGAGTAAATGTATAAACATTTATAAAAGTCTTACTAAACATAGTGCTTTTAAGTGTTTTGTATCCCTGATCTGGAAATATCTTTTGATCTATTGACAAACTGTCAAGAAAGATGCACTTGGCTGTATAGGTCAAACCACACTTCTTCATGTGTTTCAGGAACTATTTAAGAATGTGAAGAGACAGTCTGACAAAACACAGAATGAGCACTGGACTGTGACAGAGGAGATCTGCTTTTGTTCCTGCATCTGTCACTATCCTGCTGGACAATCTATGTGCAGTTGTTTCCTCTTTCTGTGCCTCACTTTCACCACCTGAGAAGTTAAGAAAATTATGTCATCATTTTTGCAAAGTGCTTTTAGATTGACAAAGAAAGAGTGTTGTGTAAGAGCCTGGAATTTACTGTTAATAAGGAGCATTAGCTTTTCCATGCTCTTTCCAGTTTTCTCTTCTAAATGCAATAAAATAAACACCAAAAAAAAAAAAAAGTCTCTTTGAAATCAGTAGGAGTTTCACATTCAATTCTACTGGTGCCAGCATTTCTTCTGACTGCATGACAGAAGTTGTGCTCCTTTTTAGACAGTGCTAGTAGTAATTCTTGTGTATGCTATTACTCTGCCTCTGAAATATCTGCACATTTGCTAGAAACATGGAAGATAAGCAAGCAATAACTTTGAAAGGAACAAGGTAGCAAATTTTAATGCAAACACTGCATTTGAACATCCCCTGGAAGATATTTATAATGCACTAACATGCAGGCTAATAATCATAGTACTCGACTTCATTTTCCCATGTTTCTTGACATAAACATTTACTAAAAATATGGTAGGCTCTTTTTATTGGATCAAAGCAGTTCCTAAGGTACAAATTGAGTCTTACACAATTTTAATGTGTCCTTTAAAAATTGTATGTGCTTATTTTACCTTAGATGGCCTTTGTCATCAGTAGGATACATACTTCAGTCATTCATATTAATTTTTTAAAAAGCTTTGGACAGACCTCCAGGAAAGCTCACAATTTTGACTCTTTTTCCCCTTTCAAAAGTTTTGAGAAGAGCAGTTTCCCCTGACAGGATGTTTTAAATAATGTGTTTTCTATTCTGAACTTTGTATTGCATTATAACACAGTCCTGACTGCAGAATATTCCAGATTCTATAGTGCTTATCCCAAAACCCCTTCATTTTAGAGACTCTTGTGGGCACTAACTTCAGACATATATTTCATTCTATAAATAGTCACAGAAGTTCAGACCATGAGTTTAAATGGCAAATATAAAATACTTCAGACAATATAAAGGCAATAGATCTCGTAGGGCATGAGCATAAACCCTTCTAACTGGAATATAGTAATGTAAAGAAGTATCAGTCAGCTAATATGATAATTTGTATATTATGCCAACCCTACTCCAAGGGTACCACCAGTTCAAAAGACATTCATTCACTAACCACACCGTCTTCATTTAACCAGCAGCAGCATTAGAACTGAGTCTCTCCCACAGAGGCTTTCGTAGGCGACTACCCAGTCAGTTCTCCCTGGGGAAGCTTTCTGGTTTTATGTGTACACCATTCCATCTGGCATTCTCCACAAATAAATGTCTGTTCTTCTGAAATACATTTGGGCCAGAACCTCAGGACATCCTTGAAACAATGAGCCCAGAAAAGATGATCTCCAACTCTCTTACAGGAACTGGCTTTTCTACAACCTTCAGTTAAAACACTGCATCACACTAGAATGAAGTAGAATGCTTGGGGGATAGAGACCATATCTGTCCCTTTTAACTGCTATCCCCACACTTCCTTTTACTGTGCAATAGTTCATTTATTCAGGTGATCCAAGACTGTCTTATGCACACTCTCCCACCAGTCAGTAATTAAAATGGCATAGAATTGTTCATCCACATGGTTCTTGAAGGAAATGGTTAACACCATTCAACATGTATTTGTGTGTTCTAGGTTTCTTTACTACCATTTCTTTGTTTTTCTTCTGATACTATACATTGTTTTCTCTTGCAATTATATGCAAATGCAGATAATATTAAGTTGATTTTCCAAATCTTTCATATTATGTGAATGATGACAATTCATTTTGGAAATTAGAAAATAAGGTGTTCTGGGATATCTTTTGTTTTCTTCCTGATTTGCTTTAGTTGTTTGTGAGTCTACACATATTTTTATTTTTCCATTTTTTTCATAGCAATCACAGTACCTCATTTTTTCAACTTCCAAGTATTTATTTTAAAACAGATACTAATAAATAGGATCTTGCATGGTTGTTTGCTGTCTATGGGTTTACATGCGTATTGTCGGATGAGACTTCACAGCTGATTCCTGACAGTGCAATTTCACATCACCACACATTTTCCTTTCAGCTTCTCCTTCCTTTTCTGTTGCTTGCTTTTTTTGCCATCAATTTGCAAACTCACAGTCCTGCGTTTCTCCAGGTTTAGTAATTCTTGGAATAACTCTTTCACGTTGTGGTTCGTCTTGGCAGAGGTCTCCATGAAGGCACATTTCCACTTCTTAGCCATGGCTTCTCCTTCACTACTTTCTACCTCTCGATTTTGGTTCTCATCATTTTTGTTCCCCACCAGCATTATTGGAATGCTTTCTATGTCTCCTTTAATCTGACATATTTGTTCGTAGATTGGCTTGAGTTCCTCCAAGGACTGTCGGCTGGTGATAGAGTAAACCAAAATAAAAGCATGTCCTTTAGAAATAGAGAGACGTTGCATGGCTGGAAATTGGTGGCTGCCTGTAGTGTCAGTTATCTGCAAAGTGCATATGCTCTTATCACAGCTGATCACCTGCCGATAGGTGTCTTCAATGGTAGGGATGTAACTCTCTCTGAAGGTGCCCTTCACAAATCTCAAGACCAAAGAACTTTTCCCCACTCCTCCAGCTCCAAACACAACTACCCTATAATCGTTGCTTTGCTCAGGCATGTTTCTCTGTGTGTCACTTGCTCAGCTAGGGGGAAAACCTAGGAGAGAAAACAACAAAAACAAGGGGACAGACATTAGTACAGGTACAAGTGTGGAGTGCATGCTGTGACACCTTTCCCAGTAAGAGAAATAAATGTAATGTAAGTGACAACGTACTAGTTGTACTAATTTAATAAGTCAGGGGGTTACAGAATGATTTATTTTAGTAGTAAATTAGGGTTTGCCATCCAGACTGGACTGTTAGCAAAATACCATCTTTGTGGCTTCATAGCTGATTTTTAATTAACATCATGTGTTTCAATACTCTTCCTCCTGGACTAATATTCACAAAACTAAAAAGTTGCATCTGGGAATTTTAACAAGGCCTTGGCCTGAACAAATTGTAAAAAGGGAATTATTCTTCTATATCTTAAATAGATTTAAAATAATAGTTGAAACTGGTCGCTGTTCAGGTGTATGATAGACAAATACTCTGATTATTCCAGCTTTTCAGTAGCTAATCCCCACTATGACTGGACTACAATTCTAAATGACAATTAAGATGTATTTGTGGATTATTCAGCAACAGCATTTATGGACCTTTGTTTTTAACTCCATGGGAGTGTGTGTTCCACTTCAGTGTGTTTTGCCACTAGCATTTAATTCAAAGAGTACATTTTGATAAACTCAGATTGCTCACATTGTCAGCTTTTTTATTCCAATATTTATCTTGCAACAGATGATATTTGACACAAGACTGGCTATACTTATCAGAAAGGTTCTGCAGACATATTCATAACACTTCTGGTAGCTTGTATTGCCAAGGTTGTCAAGGACATATGTCAAAGGTTACAAAATTCTGTAATTCTTGCAGTCAGTTCCCCTTGACAAAACCCATCTGTGTATAGTAGGATCACAAATATGGAAATAATTTTTAAATAACAGAAATGGTAAAATATTCACATGTTTACAAGCTGTAGATGTTTTAGAATTCATTTAAATAAAGTGAAGATTAATTTGTCCTCGCATAAGTAGCAGCTCAATAGGTACACAGCACATCAATATACACAGTCTTTTTATATTTAGTGAGATTTAAGCAAATAATCACTTTAAAAATGAACCCTAAAAATGGAAGAAAGCGTAGGGTATTGTGACTTTTCAGACCAAATTGATATACATAAAGGGTACACGTGGAAAAAAATGCAAAATTTGCTGCATCTGTATTTTTTCTGAAGGAAATGGGCAGGCTTTATAGGGAACTTTGCCCAAGTGCCTTAATGGCACCAAGTGATTAAATTTGCCTGTTGTAATTTTGCCTGGGTAGCAATAAATCCAGAACAACCCAAAGAATTTCTTTCCTTTAGAAAGCGAGCCTCCAAGCTATTTCTTCAATGCAGCAGAAGGAGTCGCAGCATTGCAGGGGGTGATTTCAAGTTACCTTTTACCTGCCTAGCAGCACGACAATACTGATGCTTTAGAGGTGTGGATCTTAGTGGACCTCCCATGCCCTTATTCCATTTACAAGCTCATGCCAAATTTTCTATTTCTGTATTTTGATGCTGTTGCTCATTATGCCAGTTAGGCTTAAGCTACAGCAACGCATGCTGCACTAATGTCTTCAATTTGTTGTTCAAGCATATTCTGATGTAGTTATCTTTCTTGTACAGGGCATCCTATAGTGTCCTAATTCTAATGTCTGAGTAAGCTGAAAACATCTGTCCTTACATAATTTGTTGGATGAAGGAGTTGTACTTCTTCATCTGCCATACCATAGGCAGAATAACCAGTGCAACTGGGGATGCTGATCTCCAGGCAAAGTGCAGAGCTGCCATAGCTCTGTCTACCCAGTCTGGCTTCAGGCAGAAGGCAGCTTCACCCCTTCAATCTCTCCTGTGCTACATTCACTCTGAGAGGCTTGTTTAAATATAGGAAAGATTGATAAATAAGAGTGTTCATCCTAAGGCACTGAAGCAAAATTGTTTTTCTGACAGCAGAATTCAAGGAATTGAAAGAAAAGGTAGCCTAAGAAAAAATGCTCATGTATGTGTTTACAGAAGATGTAAAACCCTCTGAGGAGCAAAGAAAATGAGTGAGCAGCTCATTATGTTGAAAAAGAAAGGAAAAACATAGCTGGAAAAAAATGAGAAGAAGCTAGCATAATGCTGTTCCACTGAGAATAAATCTGTATGTAGGAACTGCAGACATGCAAATTTGGATCAGTCTTAGAGTTGTGGATGACTGCACAGAATGAGTTACCATAAGAATTATAGTTTAATAATTTCTTGTAAGTAAAAAGGCAAGAGAGCAATATCTGCCAAGTCCACTTCAGAAGCAGCTTAAGCATTGCACAGTCATATTATATGTAGTCTAGGAACTACAGGACTAGGAGAAAAACTGAACTGTGAAAACTTTTACTAAGAAAATCATTGAAATACGGACTAGAGAAATAAAATTTTAAAAGCTAGCTGCGTGTACTCCTGCTCTATTACACTGTATACTCTAAACATACTCAGAAATCTCCAAGAAAACTGACACATATGGTAGCCCAAAAGACAGAACAAATTGAAATGGGGCACTTAATGGCCTGAAGTATTAAGCATACAGAAAAATTCTAAGGAGTCCTGAAATAGCATGGTAGCAATCTTCAAAACATATCAAGTTGTTGCAAAGACGGAGAATGTAGAATGTAGTGGAAAAAAAAAAATAAAAGAGGTTATGTTCTTGCATTGTAGAAGAGATTCACATTAGACAATAGGAAAACTTCACAGTGGTAAGAATAGCAGATCTAACGTGTAGGGAAATTTTGCAGATATTCTTTAGCAATTGTCATAGTATCAAAGGATAATTCCAGCTGGCAGAGACCTGAGTAGGTTTCTGCTCCAGACTGCTCATCTCAGCTGGGTCAGCCATGACACCAGAGAAGGTTGTTCTATCCTGGACAGATGTGAAAATCCCCAATCTTTCCCACAGTCTCTCTGGGAAACAAACTCCAATGCAAAATTACCATCAGGATGATTTTTTCCCTCTTATACCTAATCTAAGGTATTCTCTCAACCCATACCTGTTGTCCCTGCTCCCAGCAGTGTTGAAGGCTATGCTTTGCTGTCCCTCGAACTTTGCCTTCCCCAGGCTGAGCTGGCCCTGGTCCCTCAGCCTGCAGAGCAGGACAGCGCCGCAGCTTTGGACACCTCGGTGCCCTCATCTGCACTTGCTCCAGTTCATCGGCGTGTTTCCCCCGCTGGGGGTGCCCAAACCGGACAGACCGCATTGCTGCTGTCCCGTGAGTGCTGAGCACAGGGGGATTATCACCTGCCCCGGCCGGCTGGCCCTGCTCCTGCTGATACAGACCGGGGCACGGGGGGGATTTGCTGCGGCCACTGCTGAACATCACCATGACCATGACCATGACCATGACCAGGAGGACCAGGACCTTCCCTACAGAGCTGTTTCTCTCCAGCCAGGGTGACTGCAAAGGAGCAGCAACCTCAGTCAATGTTTGGTCTGTGAGTCCTGATTTTTATACATTTTTATACATTTTTCCTGCTCAGGAACTAAAATTAAAAAAAAAAAAAAAACCCCAAACAAACAAAAAAACAAAAAAAAAAAAAACCAAAAAAAAAAAAACCCCAAAAAAAAAAAAAAAAAAAAAAAAACACAACCAACCAACCAAACAACAAAAAAAAAAAACCAACAACAAAAAACCCCCAAAACAAACAAACAAACAAAAAAACTCACGCAAGTCTTTATGATCATATTGGAGAAGGAATTCCCCAAATGTTTTTTATCTTTTTTTTTGTGTTCTCTATGTGGATCTGGTCACAGAATCTCCTGCAGTGAGAATCATTCTGTATGAATGTGGTGCACTTGCACACAAGTGTTCATTTGTTAACGCTTTTCATACCACCCTATTACCTTACTGATGTTTCTTTATCTTAAAATGTGTTAACCCTGTTACCTTACTGATGTTTCTTTGTCTTAAAATATGTTAACTGAAACACACAGGAGGACAAAATAAAGTATGGCATTATTTAATCAGCTTGTGGCATTATGGCCAGGGTGGGTATGGAAAAATTAACTTTAAAGAAGACTTTTCATATGTACAAGATCATTTCTGATTCAGAAAAACAGTCTTTCATGACCTGCACAGAAAAAAATAGTTGCTTTTTACATGTTAGAATGGACTTATTCTGTAATGAAGCCTCATTTGCTGCCTTTTCTGCTTTCACAAAATACAACAGTGAAAACTTATTATCATCTTCTGAAGTGTCAGTTTATCAACACTACCCTTGCTTGAAAAGCCAAAGCAATTTTCATAGCATACATTCATACCCTTCATTTTCAATTGTCTGATTGCAAAGGTCAGCAAAACAGTGAATCTGTACCTCTGCTGATTTATCTGTGTCTTCTGCAGATATTCTGCTAGCACAAGGCTGGAGCTGCTCTGGTTTAGCTGCTGCAGGTGGTCTTGATGGGCTATTCGCTGGGGCAAGCCACTGCCTCCAGTTCAAGATCAGTGGCAGACTTTTATGTTAGTCTGCATGCTTTCCCTAGATATTTCTGATATGCCAGATGAAAGAATTGAAAAGTTTTTCTGACAGAAGGATACAGTTCAAGGTTGTGGGAACCCAGGGCACAGGAAATATTTCTCTGTCTGCTCTGGGGTGGCCTGACCCCCAGGGGAGCACTGCTTTTGACCCTCATTCATGGAGAAAGTTTCCTAGACTTCAAGATAGACTAGAATCCACAAAAGTGTGAAATAGGTTATAGAGAGTGGTGTAGATGTATCATTTGGGTGAGAAACTTAGGTTTTGGGATTTTTAGTGTATTGTGGATGGAAGCAAGATGGAGGACACAGATGTTGTTCTGAGTTTCTTCTTCATGCTTCTTCTGCCTTCTTCTTCATGGGTTTGGGTGGCACTCTGTAACTGGGCAGAAAAGTCCACATTGTGGGCTCTTTGGGAAGAGTTATGGGGTTAAAAGGGAAAATAATCTAGGGGTCAGTTCTGAATTGGATAATTTAGTCTTAAAAGACCTTGTAACAAGAGATTGTTAGCCATTTTGTGCTTTGCTAAGGAAAAGCTGCTGAACTCATGGTAGTGAGACTGTAACTTAGATAAGAAATAATAAACACTCGAGTCCGAACATGAACTCCTTGTGACATGAAGTCACAAGTGCCTTCAATCCAGACCCAGAGAAACCCACAAAGGTCTGAGTAATTATGACACAAAATCACTTATTAATTATTCATTATATAGTGGGAAAAAAAATGCATTTAAAATGTTTAAATAAAGTACCTCATGCTACAGATGATGCTTTTCATAGTTTAAACTCCTAATGTTCTTTGGCTGATTAATTAATTACACATGAGTATATTAGCATTTACTAAATCATGTCACTGATCCTGTACTTAGCCACTGGATCTCCACAGTTCTCTCTCATCTTTAATTGGGTTTTTTATAGTCTAAGTTTTTTGTCAAATGTGTTTATGACTTGCCTGTCATGTTGGTATTTTAGCTATAGATAGCATATGCAATAATAGTCAAAAGGTATAGAAGGGCTGAAAAATAACTTCTAAAAACTAATCTACTTGAATATCTACCCTTAGAGCAATATGAGACTATAATCTCACAGCTGGTGAAGTCTTTCAGATTAAGCTTGAAAATAAGCACAGAAAAGAAGTCAACCTATCTCCAATGTTTCCAGTCTTGGGTTTTGTTGCAAAAGATTTTCACCATGTTTGCATTGTTAGACTATCATGAAATGTCACAAATTGTAAGTTTAGTTGATATTTTTTTACTAGATTATATCTTTTAGTGTAGCATTCATTTTACAAAACAGTGTGATGTTGCCTTTGCTTTCTGGAGTCAGAGGCTTTGATTGCATCTTAACTGATCCAGTTTCTTGAGGTCTTATGTCCTACTGAGATGTCAGCCTGGTATGAAATTCAGCAGTTGTCAGATGTTGTGTATTAATTTCCTGCTTTTTTTTTTTGCTCAGGTGAAACCATCTCATGTCAGTAATGTTTTTTTTTTTTTTAAGCTCTAAGGCAATGTCTCTGTTTATATTGTCATTGTTATTGTGAAAAACCAATAAAGTACAGGCAATGCATTTAGTTCAAAACCTTGCCTCAATTTAAATTAACAGTTCAAGAGGTTATCCAGTGATGACACCACTAAACAGAGATACAAGGTGCAAGGTGAAGAATGTAGCTGTAGATAAGATAGATTTCACCAGGACTGTAAGACCTATGTCCATTTCCCAATATCAAAGGTGAAAAATGTCACATTATTTATATAAAAGAAGGAAAGATAGCTCTGCAAGGAACTTTTTCTTGTTGTGCATATAAAGTGACATTAACCAGGGAGTATTTTCACTGTATCTGCTAATGAATACACACTTTAAGAATGGGGACTTTCCTACTTGCAGTGCCTTCATCTTTTAATATAAGACTTGCTTTTTCATTCTATTCCTTCACTTGTATTCTTTGGTCTTCTCAAGTCAATGGAAAGTTGGACACATTTGAAGCCCAAATGATAACTGTTAAAACAGTTTTTTCCTACAACATGAGGTTCTAATCCAAATGGAAAGAGCTTTTTTATTCTCATGTGAAACAAAATGTTCTTTGAAAGTCTGCTTCTGATGATCAGCTAGTCTAAATATTTTTTTTTTCACTGCATAAATGCAGTAGCACTTTTTATTTATGTTGTTCTCAACTACAGTTGGAGAGAAAAGCATTTATAGCTTTTCTTTCCAGCTACAGAAAGATAACCAGAGAGATTTCCTTAGAAAAATAGCATCTTCTTCATGAAAAGTACTGTGTCATAAACCTGCTGATTTTATCTGACACGTTGTCCTTATTGTAAAATTTGCTTGATTATCTGAAAGTAAGGGACAAAATCAGATATTTTTTTTATTCAATGTACTCATAGAAAGCAAAAATTCAAACTAAAAATTCAATTTGTTTAAATCAAAATATATTTCATTTTAGAGCTAGGTTCTCTACAATGTTGAAAATGTTTGAATTTGCATGGAAAATTAATAATTTAGAATCTTTAACCTGAAAGTAACATTACTAAGTCTTTTGGAGTTCCCTAAGAGGTTTTGTGGGTTACCTTCATGAGCCTGGCCTAACATAGAAGAGAAATAGAAAGGACAGGAGGCTTTCAGATAAATTTGTTGCAGTTTTTTTCCTGTATTTACAGGAGACTATTATCTTAAGAGCATCTGTATGTAAAGGAGGTAGAAACCAGCCTCTGTTCTGTCCTGTAATCACAGGTGCTGTGCTCTGCTTTAGCAAATTGTCATATTGTCATCACACTCATGTTGAAAATCTCATTCCTAAAACAATGCCTTTTCAAAATTGTTTGAAACCCTATGAAACCCTTGATAAAAGAAAGAAATCCCACATGCATGGCTGTCACTGTAAGAAAATCTTTACTTGTTCTTTGGCTATCATATGGCCAACAGATGTTGTGGCAGAAATAGTTTTGCTAGGCAGGAAAGAACTGGAAAAAAGAAAGGGAAGACAAATAGACAAGGTTTCCTGTAGGAACAACAGATAGCATGGATTTTTGGAACTAGGCTTAACTAAAGTGGCATTGCTTGTTGAAAAAGGCAGGACTGGTGGCAGAAGAATGAATGACGCAGAAGGATCTATTGATTCCCTTCCCTGATGAGGGCTCATGTGCAGAAAATGCAGAAGGTGCTGGACCTGATCCAACAAAGAACTTTACACATAGGGATACACAGAAGAAAATACATATTTATATGTATTTATATACATATAAATATGTATATTTACACAGAAGTCATGGAAGACTGTTTTCCATTCAGCAGAGGAAACACTGAAGACTGGTGGCCATTTTGCCTTTCACTATAGTTCTCAATTCCATAATGTTAATGTAATTTGAGACTACTTATGTAAGTCTTCTGTAGAAGCAAAATTATTAAAGGCTAAGTGCTTGTGACTTCTTTTTATGATATAACTCCTGTCATTAATTTTCCTTGCCTGGCTGGGACGGATAGGTAGATTGCTATCCTGACCACTGGAATATTTCTGATGCTCTTTCACAGCCCAAATAATATCCCATTCAAAGCAATGACTTAAACAGAATATTTTGCTACTAGTTTGTTGGGAAATAACTTGGGAATAGGTTAATGCAGTGGGTTTCAAGACCTAAAATGATGCCTAATAATTAATTAAACAATGTAATACAGTTGTTGATATGTCTCCAGACACTAGTAAGAAGCCTGTTCTTCCACTGACTTTTTTTTCTGCAAATCAGAGTATTTTGAAAACAAACAATTGAAGTATAACTGTGGAGTACAATATAGTAATAGTAGCTTTCTGATTGTTTATAAATGTTCAGTACTCCAACTTGCAATACTTTCAATTCTTAAGTAAGACAAGTAGGTTTAGCTGTAAGTGTATTTTTTCCTAGATTCATGTTTCTTTTCCTTGTAGTATTAAAAAAAAAAAAGTATATTCTGAAGATAAAAGCATACTGAGTAACACATTGTAGGCTTTACGTGTACAGATAGGGAAAGTGGTAATGTTATTTATTTGGGTTGACTACAATATTTTAGTTAATGATAGTAGCTAATATTTGATTATCTAAGCAATTAAATCTTTCAGAAGAGATAAAATTGTCAGCTAAATTTTCAGGGAAGAATATAAAAATAAAGAAAGGGCAAGTGTTCTTTTCTTAGCTTCAGATTAATTATAAGTAAGAACTAGCAGGCATTTTGGAAGGGAAACAATGCCAGTCCAGGAATGGATTTGCTCTTCTCATATGGATGATTTAATATATATATTTTGAATGAGGAAACTGATAGACTAGCAAAACTTCACTTTTGAGGCACCTTTTCAGATTCAGCTAATTCAGATTCAATTTCATTACCTGCAGTCAGGCTGATGCTGACTGGATTTTCCTGCCATATTGCAGACCTGCATAGCCAGAAAGACTAATTTTAATCTGAGATAGAAAAGATTAACATTCAACTTAAAATTATTTCATCAAGACAAGGTGCTCCTGGCCTCAGTGTTAAAAGTACATTTGTCACAGGCTTGACACACACTTTTTCACATTTTCGTGTCTTTCTTTGATACCCATCTCAAGAATTATTCTGTTATCAATACTTTGTGGTTGAAAACTAATCAATATTTCTTTTCTCAAAAATGCAAATTAGAGTATTTTCTGCTCCAATTAGTATGAATATCTGCATTGACACTCAGGCAGTCTTTTCTACTGCTCTTCCAGCAGTAAGATAATTTAATGCATGTTTTCATTTTAATGTCACAATAAAAATGCAGTGAAAGTATCTGTTTGCTGATACTTGGAAACATCTGTATTTTAAATAAAAATACCAAATGGAAAAGAAAATTTCCAGAAATATTTTCTCCTGGTACATTTTTGGATATTGGTCATTTTAAAAGGAAATTAATATTGCTAATATCCATGTTTTACAAAATTTCCATTTTTCTTCCTCTATTTAATATTGATTATTACTCAATTAGTCTTAGTAATATAAAATATTAAGGGGAAATTAATAAAAGTTTGGAATCAGTCTAGATACCAAATGAAATGTCCCACAGTGAGTACTGTTTCATCTTGCATGAAACAAGAGTGAAAACACTCTCCTAAGTGTGGGAGAGGGCACATTCAAATGCAGCTCATTAAATATTACAGAAGAATTACTGAGGAACACTGTGAATTGAATGCAAGCCAACATAGAAAATAAATCAAAACCATAAAAAAGAGAAAAATATATGTTTATAAGCATAAAGAATGAGAGAAAAAGGGAATATGCAGCAAAAGGGAAATTCAATGCAGTCTTTCTGTAAGAGCATCTTTGAACCTGAATATTGTTTACTGCACATTTATTTTAAAAAAAATCTAATTTTGGGAGCAATAGCATGTGCTCTGTCACAATTAAAGTCCAAGTCTGATTTTTCACACATGATGCTGGGATCTCTACATGGGCAGCTGTGTTGGTTAGCACAAGAGAAATCCAGAAAGCAAAGTTATCAGGTTATCCTCAAAGGAAACTAGAAACAGTGTTAGTAACGACTTCAGGAACAGCAGTATCAGTTTATATATAGTCTGCTATTTTTATTGGTACTACAGAGACTGCAATGCTGGTGTAATATAATCATGACCACTTGGCCAGAAGGAGCCTCTGAACTCCAATCAACTTCCAAAGAGCTCTGCTCTGCACTGTGAGAAAGGGATATTACTCAGCCTGAGGTTCATCAGCGCTTGTGAGTCTGCTGGTGTAAACAATAGTGCAGCACAGTGCAGAAATATGTTTTCGTCTGACTGATGTGAGATGTGTGGAAAACTGTATTTCCAAAGATCTTCCCTCACTTGCAAAGGGACTCCTCAGTGCAGGCAACTTCCAGAGAAAAGTAAAAATGGTATTCAGTACTGAAAGAGACTTTCTGGATTATCAAATTCAGTGCTTTGCCTTTGCAGGCAACCATTTCACATAATCCCTTCCGTCAAGTTACACCTAACAGGTATTTAAAAGGTTTTCTATATATTACTTCAACTAGAATGTAATTTAAGAACCTTGCTGCTCTAACAGTTTGAAATCTTCCAGCCTGAGTGTATTCACAACTCATTTATACCAATTCATTCTCCTCTCTTGCCAGGAATAAAGATAAATAGCTGTGCATCACAATCATTCCTCCAGATCCATGGGACCATTGGTTTGCAGCTGTGTGGTTGAACTTATTCTGTGTTTGTACAGTTCTTCATGCAAGAGCCTCAGATATGCTGTGTGTGGCATGAGACAGAGCATGAAGCCTGGAGGAATATCACATTTCATAGCTCCAGAACAATGGCACAAAACCCATTCTGCATTATTTGGGCACTACTGCATTTAGTAAGGACAGGCAGGCCCCAGAGAGCAGCTCCTGACCATAACTGAGCTCCATTAATCAGAAAAGTAAAGAAGGGAATGGGAGGGGGACAAGCCAAGATAGCCCTCTAAAAGCCAGAATTAAATATGTTGAGACCTGCAAACATTCTAGATAATGGTAAACTGTAAAGCTTGGCAAAGATGCAACAGCTATCAGTTTCATCAACCTTATTTTTCTCAAAAGGAGTGGGGGTTTAGACAGCTAACACAGCTGTATTTATAAACAGGCATACATGAGTTCACTCTCGAGGTACTCATGAGAACAGGACATTCAGAAAATTCCTTAAAATTAAAATGCATCTGATTTTGTTGCTCCATTCAGTGCTCACCCTTCTGTGTCTGAGTGGTGCAGCATACAGAGCATCCCATATTTCACGGGGAAGATAGAAAGGGATAAAGTGTTATCAAATCTGAATTCAGCAGCTCTCAGGCACTTGAGAATAGTCTTGCATGATTTATTTTCTTTCATTCAGTTGGGAGAGGGACAATCTACTGAAAAAAAAAAAATCCTGCCTGTCAGTGGGATGCTGCAAAGTTGTATCTGTCTTGGAGAAAGAAATACCAAGAAATGTGTTATTGTATTCAGAATCCACATTTTTATATTCTTCTATCAGTTAAGTTAAAATGTAGCTTTCATTTAAAAGAAATAAAAAATTAAGTTCTCCTTAAGCCACTGCAGTGGCAGCCCTATAAACTAGGGCAAAATTCAGCTCATCGAGTTTTAATGAAAGGCAGCTTGAGAAAAAGGTCATTACTAGCATCCCAGCAGACATAAAAATGATAGTTAGCTGGCCAGTGTGTCTGTGACCAGCATCTGACTTCCCTGCTAGCCCTAGTTTACAGCATGCCATGTTCTCTACATGAGGTATTAGCTTAGAGCATATCTTGCAGTTGTAACTCGGGCAAAACTCTACCGACTTCAGAGGAAATTCTGCCCGAGTGAGCATTGTGGATTTTGGCTGAAGAAAAGGAAGACCTCGAAATTCAATGCAAAGCTATGCCTATTGCACAAGGCAGTGTAGAAAAACAATGGAAACAAATTTACCTGTGTAGAATAGAAAGCTTCGAACGCTCTTCAGTTTCTGCCTGTCATTGCACCAGCTCTTCTCCCTCTCTGCCCTGGGCTCCCTCCTCCAGAAAGGAGCCCCTGTCTCAACCCGGGGGCTGCGGCTCCGCCGCCTGCAGCTTCCCTTTGCGCCCTGTGCCGCTGCTGCCCGTGCTCTGCTCCCGCGGCTCCGCTCCCCTCCCGCCTGCTCCCCGGTACCTGGCTCCTGGATCACGCTCTGGGCTGGATCGCAGCCTCCCTCTTTCTGCTTTTACGGGCGCACTGACTCCAGCCCCTGATAGTGCTACTGCCTAAATGGCGACGGCAAAGCTCATCTAGGCTTTTAACTGCCACCTACTGAATAACTGTGGAATATATATCTGTATGTGTATAGGCATATATACGTGTAGGCTGTACTGCCCCGGTTTTCTCAACCAATGTAGTAGATATTTACAATTAGTCTCTAAAGCCTCCAAACATCCTGTAGTTGATCATTTAAAGCTGTAGATTACATTAACCTGAGCTCACAATTCTCCATTTCTGTCAGCACTGAAACAGAGAACAAGCCTGTCTCTTTAACTTGAAAAAGCTTACAAAGCCTTTGTTGAGGCTAATCCCCAGGGCAAAAAACAGCATAGCCCTATTCAGAGCAATGGAGCTGTACTGATTTTTATTACTTGGAAATTTTATCCCTTAGGTCTCAAATTTGTTTATAAAAAACCACACCGCCCCCCNTTATTACTTGAAAATTTTATCCCTTAGGTTTCAAATTTTTTTATAAAAACCCCCCCCCCCCCCCCCCCCCCGCAAAAAAACCCCAAACGATAAACAAACAAACAAACAAAAAATCCCCTCAACAAATGAAAGAAACCCCAAAACCAAAAACAAGCAAAAAAAACCAAACCAGTAGAAAAAACCCCATGCCTTTAAAAATAGCTTTCGTCCAACACAGCACCTCAGAATTTCACTCATCTGAAACAGGTCAGATTTTTTTCCTGATAGCACTGTAAAGCAGGATTCCTGAGGTTTATGGACAAACATAAATTAAGAGGTTTTCTCCACTTTTAATTGTGTGGAGGGTTTTTTTTGTGGTTTTGGTTTTTTGGGGTTTTTTTGTTTGTTTGTGGGGGGGGGTTGGGTTTTTTTTGTTTTTGTTTTTGTTTTCTTGTGAAAAATCCAAATGCAAAATCCAGTGTCTCCTTCAACTGTTTATTTTTAAAGCAGCTTCTAACACTTTTCTTTCTAGGCTAAAAGTGAGGACAACTGAAGGTCTTTGAACTGTCACTGCAGAAAGGAAACTTAAGTACAGGGTCTCCCTAGGAATCTGAGAGAATCCCCAGGGAAGGTGTGTGGACCCCAAGATCTGCTCATCTGGTTAGAGTATGGTGCTTTAAACACCAGGACTGTGGGTTCAGTCCCACAACATGTTAAGAGTTGGTGATCCTTTCTGATCCTTGTGGGTCAGAATACTGTGTGATCTGTGAGATGCTACCTTTATAAGCAAATAGCAAGGACTGTGGTTCCTCTGAGCCAGCTGCCAACATTAGCTGAGTTGTGACATGGAAGGGCTCTATGCCCATCTTGAGGAGCTCTGTCCTCAGGAGGGCTGGTGGCACCCAGAACCTGTCACAGCAGCAAGGAAAGGATTCAGTTTTTATGCTTGCTCTGACTGACCAGTTGAGCAGCTAGCTTCTTACAGCTGGTGTGATAATTTTTAAATGGCATATTTGGCTGCATTTAAAATATATTTTGTTTGCTTTTTAAAATTGGATTTGTTTTGATTGCTTTTATGAAAGATTCATTTATTTTGTTAATGCTTTTGTTGAACACAGAAACAAAGATGTTTCTCCTCTATGTGTGTGTCTTACAGAGTACATGTGTATTAGGATACATGATGACCTGCAAAATATGGCCTGAGGAAATAATTTGCATTAATGTGCAGTTCTGCTAGAGATTAATCCTGAGTCCTGTTTCCACAGGCTCCCAGGCAGCAAGCTATGGAACAAGCCATGTGCTGCAGGCCTGCTCCCAGAGCCTGACAGCAAAGCCCTGCCTTTGGCTTTGTCACAGCTTCTCAGCAATATCTTAATCCTGTGTGCATGGAGAATTAGCTAATTAATATCTCAAAAAGAAAAAAACTGTACTATAAATTAAAAATCATAGTATAATTACTTCAACACAGCAAAGGTCAAGCTATGAAATTTACAATATTGCTCAGGGATTTTGCCTGTGATTTTTCCTGATTCTGCCCATGGTAGCATGGGTTCAGAATCCAGACCCATTTATTTAATAAGTCAAAGTGCTCTTGTATTTACAAAGAATATGGCTTCCCAATAATTTTCAAAGGTTAACAGATCTCCGTCCTCAGTGAGTGCATCTTTATTGTGACTACATCTTTGAATTTTCCTTAAAAGCAGTGCAAGCATCTGCAGAATTTTAGAATCTTGACTTGCCACAACTTTCAGTCACTCAGTTCATATTACAAGTCTAGGAAAATCTAGTTCTTTCACCATATTGCAACAGGATGGATGTTCAGATTTTGAAAACATACTTTTTCAAAATGTTGATTCTTTCCAAAACTGAATTTATTTCAAATAAAAGCATAGGTATAGCCTGTCTTCGTTCTTTCCTTACCTGTCCAAGGAACTGAAATTTTTCATGTACAGGCTGAAGATATGTACCTCACTGAGAAACAAAATGTTCAACAATTTCTACATCTTCCATCTAGGCTCTATTCCACCAAAACCACCATGATATTTTTTGGATCAGAAACACAATACTGAATTGTCATGCTATAATTCACTGTAAAAGAGTCTTGTGTAGGATTTCCCTGACTATCTCTGCTAAAAACTAACATGGCAGTTACCACCCTCAGTGAGGGTTTTGTACAATTTCTGCTTTAAATGGCATTGTTCAGGTGTGTCAGGCAAGACAGACTTCCAAAATCTCAGGCATGCCTCACCTAATAATATTACTCACACTGGATCCCAGCAGAGAATCCCACAGAACTACACCCAGGTCAGCTCCACACAGGCCAGCAGAGGCACAGCTGGGTAAATATTTTCCTACCCTAAGCTGCAGGGAGGTTGCATTGCTCTGGATGCTGATGCATGTGAATGTGGGGCAGAATGGGCAGATTGGGCAGGGTCTGTTTGCAGTGGAGGTCTTCCCTTCTTCCAGTGGCACCAGAGAGCTCCACTCTATAAAACACAGTGTGCATCGTCTGTTCCTGCATAGAAGGGAAAGTGCAGAAGGCAAGGGCACAAAGCTCTACCAGGGTATTTCTGTTACAAGCTTCCCTCACGAAGAAATGTCTTAGGCAAGCTACGTGATTGTCAGGTTTCTGTGCTGCATCCGAGCCAGAGAGGGCATTTAAGGAACAAGAGGTCTGCTTGGTTAGCAAAATATGAGCTGCCTAAAGCTTGAATGCACATTTAGCACAAACCTGGGTGAGCACTGCAAGTACAGCTTTTGAGTCAAAATTCAATCCATGGCCTATATACTGCATAGGAAAATGAGAAAATCTTCAGTTTCCCTGGAAAAGTTTGAGATGTAAAACAGTGGCTCCTGTGTAAAGATTTCCTCTCTGCAAGGCAAAACAAAATCTTGATGAAGAGAGCAAGAGAGCAAGAACTAAGCTCAATTTTTTCTGTTCTAGGATGGTTTTCCTCCTGTTAACCTGTTTCTCTGGAATGCCTTCACTAAACCACAAACTGCCTGAAATACATCCCTTTTCTGTTTGGAAAGTTAATGTCTTAGCTATGCAATGTCATAAAGAAATTTAGTTCTTCTTTCCAATCATCCTTCAAAATGGCAAATAGTTAATATAAATTTATAATAATACTTTGGTATCTTCCTATGCTGTATTTAGTTATACTAAAAAATTAGCTAATCTGTTGTCTACATCATCAGTATGGAGGACATTGCAAAAGATTTTAGCATCAGAAATATTTACTAGAATTTTTGTCCAATTTTTGTTCCTTTTTCCAAAAGGGAAAAATTAGTCTTCAGAAAAAAATTATTATTAGGAGTGATTCTCCAGGGCAGCTGATTGTCAGCAGTGGATCTTTTAATGACCTGTGTTTGGTGCAGTAATTAGACTCCTACTCCTGCCATGACATGGCAGTAGGTACAGGACAGTTTATCATAAAGACTGTATTTTGTATTTGTGCACTTCGTCTGAATATTAGGACACTTCCACCGTTTTGTAAATGAATCCTAAAATTTTCATGGTGTTTTTAGTGCCTGCATACTGCTTAGAACCTGTAAAACTCAGGAAAAAAAGAGACAGTTATCAACTACCTAATGCATATAATTTAAGACATATAATAATCAAATTATTTACTGTACTTTTGCTATTCATCTAAGTGCATCACAGCAAATTTACAATGCATTGGAGCAGGTGACTACCTCTGGTAGAATTGCATCTTATGTATAAATCAAATGTGATTAAAACATATGTAGTATACATATGGGCTGTAAGTGGTCTACACCCAAACCACGAGATGATGGGACCAAATTCCTCCTGGGTGTAATCGAGGTTCTCACTTATGTTGAAGGAACTCTGGACTACCTCTTGATTTGATTGGATTCAAAAGATAGGTCCTTACCCAATATGTTTAAATGACAAAGTTTCACCTGACAACCAGTGTTGCTCTGTGTTGTAGAGAAATTCTACTGGAGAGAGGCATCTTATGCTGTATTATTTTCAGGCCCTGTTGGCAGATGGATGGAACACTGCTCATGCTAGCTGCAGGCTTTTAGGGTTTTTGTTTGTTGGTTTTGGTTTTGGTTTTTCATTTGTGTGTTTTTGGTTTTTTTGGCAGGTAAACTTTGTATTGCACACAAAAGTTACACATAAATTTAAAAATTATTGTTGCAATAAAATCCTGCCTAGCTCTTAGCTTGCAATAAAAGTAAGCAGATAGTCCAGCAAAATTGCAAGATCTAATTCTTTACAGACTATAGATTAAATTGGTGGTTTGGAGAAAATATTGTCAGATTTCAGAGTGCCATTTTCTTCTCTGCTAGTTTTCAGTGGCTTTCAGCCAGTCTTTCTCACTCACACCTCAATAGGATGAATACAGTTGCCATTAGACACCTCTCTGACTTGCAATCTCCATTATTGACTGTACTGCTCTGAACCAAAATTGTCTAAGTTTTAACCTGATTCCTGATGAAGGGAATGGAATAAGAAGACATTTTTGCCTTATTGTCTTGTCTGTATGAGGGTCACAAGTCCAGAACTTGCTTCTGAGCACTTGAGAGCAAGAGATTTGCTGCTGATTTACAGAGAAAGCAACACAAGTTATAAACCTCACTGGTTTCTGGGATGTCAAATATCATAAAGGTGATTGAAAGAGATAGACCATTTGACTGCATTCTCTAATATCTTCCTGGACTATGCATGGGAGAGTGTAATTGTCACTGAAAATTGATAGCTAACTACTTTTAACCTGATTTTCTGTGAAAGGGTAAGAGTGTGTAGCACTGCTTGGTATTTAACATGATTTTAAAAAAAAAATTGATGGCATTTATAATAACCAGAGAAACAGAAAATTTCTTTGTTCTGAGCATAAAAAGGGGCACATTCAACTTGTTTGAGGAGAAAACAGTAACTAAGCCTTGTTAGAAATCCATAAACCATGTTTACTGTTATTAGGAATATTATTAGAAGTTGGTGAAATCTCTAAATTCAGGGTAAGAACCCTTTATAGACAACCAGAGTATTTCTGTCACTATTAGTATGCATTAGCACCCATGGCACAATACACTGGATATAAATTTGTTTGTTAAGAACAGTCTTTCCATTTACTGATCACTACTCACACTAAACCCCACAGTGTCCTTGACCCATAATCAGCCAGGCATCCTGAAGGAAAATTCATTGAAGCAGGAAGGTTAAGATACTTTTGACTTAACAAAGATAGATGAATGACATTAACTACATGTCATTCATTGATCTTAACTCTGTTGCTCATGTCTTCCAGTAAATTAACAGAGGTGTTACTCACCCCTTTCTTGAGGATATTCACAGTGGGAAATAGAGCCATGTATCTGCCAATGGCATCTGCTAAGTTGAGCCCTGTGGTCTTTCACTGCTTGATCATCAGTGGATTGCTCTCCTCACTGTGTCATGAAATGTCAAATACTACAGCAGTGTTTCACACAGTGAACAATCCTTTTGAAATCAATATCAATCAGAAACTAGACCCTGAGTAAGACATCTGGCATGAAGCAAGCCTGAGAACATGTCTATTTATTTTTCATTGTCATGTAATAGAGTGATAGACTGATGTGCTTGACTTTCCCTGTCCCACTGTGTCAGCCCTTTACACCAGTGAATCCACACTCTATCAACATTGCTGCTGTTGCAGAGATCCTGTGTGTCTCTAGAAATGGTTTTAGAAGCAGTGTTCCATCAGCTTGCCGAGAATGGCTGATAATTTTACAGGTTACCCCCACTCAGGTAGAAGAAACTCTGCCCTTTACCTGTTCAAGTGAAATTAATTTTTACCTGTCAAGGCTGAAAGAGAGATATTGAATGCCACGGCCCCCTGTCTGTCTTCCAGCATGATGGCCAAGTCTGCTGCAATCTCCCGGGTGACTAGAACATGCAGGCTAGGACAGCAGCTCTGACAATCTGTGCAGAAAGTATGCTGTGTTCTTTACTGCTTCTGCAGGGCAGCTTGCTCAGCTAACACTTGTCAGAGTGAAAGCTGAGCAGACGACTCCTCCTCCAGGCATTGACCAGGAAGGTTTGTATTAGCAATGGCAGGAACCTCGTGCCACCTCGTGATACAGGGATCCACCCCTTCCCCTTTAAGATTCCTTACCTGCCAACCAAAGTCAAGGAAAAGGTTGCATTCATTTTCAGTGATGAAAACTGTGTAAATTATGGGAATCAAAAACCCTGTTAACAATATTACTATCAGATTCCCCCTTGTCACCTTATTGCTAAATTTCTGTGGAGTTCCACATAAACCATAGAAATATTTCTATCTGCCCTTTACTTTTTGCTGACTTTTCAGTTTTCTCCATGATCCTTACTACATATTTCTCTGTGAAATGTATTAGCATTTTTACAGCCTTTGCAGGCATCTATCTATACACTTATGCATTATCCATATAAAATGTCATGGTATCAATGACACCTGATCCTTCTTACCAATTGCCATTGTTCCATGTTCATTATGTCACTGTGGACTCCCTGCAGAAGCCAGCAGATAAGAGCCATTTATCCTCCTTGCAGACACAGTCTCTCTTCTGAACAGCTCTGCATGTTCTTAGTATTACACAATCTTGTTCTTAGTATTACAAATTTGTTAGCCACACAGAAACAAGGAATTGCCACAGTGCAAAACCACAATAGACTTAAGTAGCTTGATCAAGCAGTATTAAATAGCATGATGAAGCAAAAAAATAATTAAAATATTTACTAATTTTTTCCCCATTGTTTATGGATTGCCTAAGAGAATGCAAAGTGAAGGTTGCTTAGTGGATATTACAAAATTCAAATCCAGTTTTGTAACAATGTTAGCCAACGCATCAGGAAAAAGCATCCCTAAGGACAGTTTTGGGTAGGCAAAATTTCTTGACAGAGATTCTAGTCATTTGGAGTGAATTCCATTCATTGACAGAAGTCATTTACCTTTCTAATCAGTATGCCAAGCAACTGAACCTACAGACCTACAATTTTTAGAATACTGCTCAAGTTTGAATAGATTATGGGCAGAGTTTGCATGTTCTTCTCTTACCCTGAGACATGAACAATAAGAGGGGCATAAAAACTTTCCCAATTACATATCAGATCATAACCCAAGGGCAAATAGATGTCACTGTACTTTAGTGTGTAGAGGTGAGTTCACATGTCCAAGCTCACCTACTCCACTGGTAGCAGCACTAAGAATAGACTTTGCTGAGTCCTAGAGAGGTTTCTCGTCACTAGCCCTTCCCACAAGTTATGGACAGCTCTCTTGAATACGTGTGTGCTGCATATCAGTTGACAGTAAAGACAAAACCTAAGCCAGATGGGAAGATTAAAAAAATGTCTAAATGACTAAAAATGCTTAAAATACACTGCCCTGTGTTTAGTGCATAAAAATGTGTGCATTTTTATGAATCACAAGGTGCGTTTGTTTTCTTTTTTTAGGTGATAGAGATCTTGCAAACTGTCGTTTGGATACTGTGAAATTCCCTTTTATCTCACTTTATTTGGGTGGGAAGTCTTTACAAAAGAATTTCCATGGTTGTGAGAGCACCACTAATGAACTGCAGTTCATTATAATGAACTACAACTTCTGTAGCCTTGCAATGGAAAGAGACAGTGAGGATGAAGAAGGAGGTAGTTAACAAGGTGAGAAAGCAAACTTTTAGATTAAAGATGTGGGTGTAGGTCTAACATCTTCTTGAGTCCTTGCACAACTACGGGAAAAAGGACAGGTCTTTTTCCAGAGAAAGAGAGAAGCAGCTAAGGCTGTATCAAGGTCCAAAGCATGATAAAAGGTCAAACACTAATAGAAAATATTGAGCTGCCACCTCCCTTCACTGCTGTGTTAATACTTTTGGAAAGCCCCATTACACAAATCCCTGCTCACTGGGGTGAATAATGCCATTGGTAGCTGTCTGCTCTGAATGAAACTGTGAATCACTGATTGTATGTAATGAGGCTTCTTGCATGTGATTCATGGTACAGTTCCTGAGTATAAAATAGGGCTTTATCTCAGTACAAAATATCCCAGCATCAAAAAGCAGAGGTACCTGTATTTGTAAACTGTTCACAGTCATTTTGTGATGCCCGTTTATTCCAGCTAGTTGCCTGTTGGTCTGATATCAACAGAGAAGAAAAAATGAATATGCATCCTGTGGGATGTCAAGAATGTGACTGTAATAAAAATGTTCCCTGCTTGAAATATAACAGCCCTTTTAGAGTAATTTGAAGGCCTGCTGTTCATTCAAATTACCCACTGTGTGGGCTGCGTGCCATTATACCGTGCAACATGTAGGAATAGACAGAATTTGCTTTCCCTGAAAGAAATAAGAAATGTTATCCTGCAGCATTTTCAGAGTAACCTAATCATATTTATTTAAGAAAAGTAGTTCTTTAAAAATAAAGGAAATTTACAGAATTTTACCACATATTCAAGTTGATTCTGCCCTTTTCTCTGTCACTCTTATTGTAATACTTGTTCTTATTAATATACAAAAATACGGCTTTGCTCGGAGCTTTAAAAGCCTCAAAAGATCTGGATTGTTACTGCTGTCATGAGAGTCTTTGTGCAGACAGCCAGCTAGACACCTACTAAACCAAAACTTGAGTTATTTGAACATTTCTGTTGAAGAGAGGTGGTAGAATTTGATGATGAGTGTATGACTTCTGTTTTTAGGCTCTGGGTCATTTTAGAGTATGTCTCGAGAACATGTTTAGAGTATGTCTCAAGTGTGGAGGGTACAGAGAAACTTGAGCCTGTGCTAGATAAGCTAGCTCCAAATTCAAAACCAGTATAGCTACCTTGGCCCATCAGTTCTCTCAAAGTAATTAAATCTTTTGAAAAGTGCAGTGCAACACCTTGAGTGTCTCTATGCTTGCACACCTGAGACCAGTCCTAGAGCCCGGATCCTGTGCTGCACAGATGTATCCTGCATGCAGATGTATCCAAAGAGCTCACAGCCACAATGACCAAAAAATTAAAGGTTTGCCTTGCTATGGGTAAGAGGTTTACTTACTGTGTAGCCATGCAACCACTAGCACTACTGCATTCATTCTGAGGAAGTCATTCAGGTATATAAATGAACCTAAGAAAATAATTTTCCTGAAAAGCCACTTAACTACTAGACAGAACTTGTCTAGTAACCCTTTTTTTTTTTTCTGTAATAGAACTTGCTGAAAAATTGGATTTCTCAGAATAAAGTGAAATTGTTTTGTAAGAGGTAAAGCAGACTTAAACCCCTTCAGTTGGTGATAGCCTGTCTTCATCAAAATTGGACTTCAAGATGTACTAATTAGCAGAGCTGAGACTTTGAACCTTTCTGGGTAGGATTGTTCCAAATAAATGAGCCCTTTCTGTCCTAAAATGCTACTGCAGTGTTGAAACAAGGATAAATGCAGGTATATTCTTCCCAAATCATTTGTGCTGGCATAGACAGAGAGAATACACTTGCATTAACTGCTACCACTTCATCATTCTGTGAGTAAAACAATCTTACTAAATCTAGCAAATGCTCTTCCCTTGCTAAATTTGCTGATACCTCACAGAAAAACTCTAATTCATTGCTGTGTGGACATTAAATATTTAATTTTATAAAATACTCCTTATATAATTTCAGAAAGAACTGTGTTGATGAATACAAATTGGAATCAGGCAGACGTTTTATTAAATCAAATTTTGTCTGGAAACACTGCGCATAGAAATTATTTGCTTAGAGATGGATTCTTAATCTGTTTTAGTTAAACACAAAGGCTTCTCCCTAGGGAGGAGAGCTACCAGAGAAAGCAAGAAAGAATAGTTTAAAAGATTTCATTGAAGTTCTTTATGAACCTTTTAGCAAAACAGAGAAGCTGTTCCATGTAAGTCTGCAATTTGTTATTTCAATTAAAACAAAAATTTTAAATATACGTGCCTGTTTGTTTTTGGGAATTTGACTAAATTCAGTATGCCAGCTTCTTTTCTGTTGCTTTGGGCATATATCATTACTTTACAAACCTTCACCATGATCTTCTGATCTTCAATCACCACAAAATAACCCCAAACTCACTAAATTTCTATTGGCAAAATATTATCTGGATATTTTCACAGTTCTCCCTTCATAATGAACCCAGTAATCTCACGATTGTTTGTTTGGGTTTTTAAAAGAAATATTAGCCCAACAGCATCAGATCTGGGGACTTTGTCATAGTGTCAAAAGTCAGGAGGTGCTGGCATTGCTATAGTTCCACACAGTAAAATCTAGAGCTCAGTTCAGGAGTTTGAGCAAGTGTAAATTCTTGTCAACAAAAGCTTCCAACCTTACCCTCATGAGGTAGTAACATGGAAAAACATTGGCACAAATATCCTGGTCTAAAGACACATTTTTTTACCTACCATTTTATAAAGTATCAAAAAACTTACCCCCACCCCCAACAAAAACAAAACAAAACAAAACAAACAAACAAAACCAACAACAGCAAAAACCAACCAACCATACAAAAAATCCCCAATCAAACAAAAAAATCCCCAACAAAAACAAAAACAAGCCATTACGGAACAAGATAGTGTATGACAAAATTTCTTTACTTCTTGNTGTTGCTAACTACCTTTAAGTCTTTTATGAGTCAGCATCTTTCACCAAGGCATTATGTGTGGTCATGTTGTGGCCTCAAATTATTAGTTGTATGGTTATTTTGTGCTCACTAGCCTTGCCTTCTTTGCTCGCTTTTGTGTATGTCTGTGTACTTTGCACCAGTCCCCTGACCTTGTCAACACTCAAAAGTCTGCAAAAAGTCATGCACATTTGGTGTACATTTCCCAAAAGTACTGCATCAATCAGGACTTCAGTGAAGCCACTATATGGGCTACTGCTCCACTACAAAGGCAATAAACTTCACCACAAATGGCCTGAGCTCTTCACAGCACACTTTTAACAGCTGAAAACAAAGATTTTCAACACAGCTTCTACAATTAAACACACTCAACTTTGTGTAGCCTCAGTACAGGAGTAGCATAAAGTTTGCAGACTGAAAGCTTCCCCTCCCAGCCTGTTGGTCTTCTTTCAGGATGATATGGATGTTAAATATGTGTGATTCCTCATGCTATGAAAAAACAAGATAACTCTTTCACAACAGGGAAAAGATGGCCCCAGCCCCTGAGTGCAGCCCTGTTCTGTCCAGGAGAGCTGGCTTCAGCACAGTAGTCATGGCCACCTTCATTTGCACTGCAGTCTTTTTATGCAGGTGTTGCTGGACATGGTTCAACACAAGTTGCTGTAACTTTTCTGTAAAAGGAATTTCCAGAAGCACAGCATCCAGGCTTTTACCTCAAGAATCAGGACTAGGAAGCCTCTCAATGAGATTACCGACATCATTTTTCGAATGCAATTTTGATCTTCCTCTGTCTATCTGGAAATTCAGTACAGAAAGCTATACAGAGAGAGGCTATTTCCCTCTTATCAATCCCTAAAGAAAGTTGTGAAGGGAAGTTATACCATGTCTTAGCTTACACCTTATTAGAGTTCACAGAGTGAAACTTCTCTGTCTGTTCCATTTTCAGCAGCTCATCAGTGCCTGTCTAGCCAATAATGACAACCTTGTGTGTCCCCTGGTGCTGCAGTGGTAAAAAAAAAATCTATTTGAAAATATCTTATCCTGAACAAGAGTAAGCCTGAGGGAGATTTTTTTTTTTAATTGCCAAGTTATATTTAGGAAGATATTAATTTTGGTTCTACCTCTCTAAGAAAGGATTAAAAGGATCATAAAAGGATTATAAACAGTTAAATTTCAGCTCTGTTGAAAGCAATGCTGTTAATTTTTTTTATTTCAGCAACAAATTTATCCTATAGGATATATTACATAAATAGTTTTTTAAGTGTTAACCATTACCCAAAAGTGTAAGTCATATTGAAAAGGCAAAATGGATCTTTATAGAATCTATCTATTTATCAAATTTTCTGTATCATTAAGACGAAATCTAATTTCTAGTGGCTTAAAAAAAAGTTTGTGGTTTTGGCTTTTTTTTTTTTTTTAATTTCTACTTTTTATACTCATGAAAAAAAGTGCTGACACTGTCTCAGAAATCTATGAGACAAATGAATGACTTGCCAGGGGTACAATGAAGAAAAATACTATTCATCAGAAAAATACAGAAATTGCTAAAAATTACATAAATTTGATAACTTCTTGTACTGTGCTATATAACAAAATGGTGTACTACGCAGCTATACCAGAAATATTTATCCACTGCCTCTTGAAAATGAAGTGTCTGGTAGTTTCTTAGAAATTGCAGTCTTCTGAAAACTCGTAGGTGAAAGTTACAGAAAAGGAATTTGGGTGGCCAGCAGAAATGATAAAATAAAAATTTCCTAATTAAAATAAGTACATGATGCTTTAAAAATGTATTTTCTAGGGAGATTAAATGAGATATAGAAAAAACTTAGGGGTGTATCACTGTCCACCTTTCCTGAAGAGGTTTTTTTTTACACCAGGCCACTATAGTATCACCAGGATTTGTAGCATGTTAATATGATTAGATTCTTCCAGTAAATAATGGTGTTGCCCCACCTTTTAATAATTGTGTAAATTAACCAGAAATATTCTACAGTAATCACATTATGATTAATCATAAAGCTAAGAAAGTGAAGACAGAAGTCCATGTGCAGCAAATCACTAGCACTCTGCTCTGGCTCAGAGTTTTCTGGCATATAGGTGCAGATTTCCATACTGCAGTACTTCTTTCAAACCATATTTCACAAATACCCCCTTTCAAGTCAACACAGCAAATCAAAATCTGATTCTTCAGGCTCTGCTTTCAGGAAATCTCTGTTTGACTGAATAGTCTGAGTATAAAACTGAAAAATATCATATCTCATACTAGGTCTATCATGTATACAGGCAAAGTGGGAGTGAAAAGATGTCCCCCATCTGGTTTTGGTCTAACACTTTGTAAGGTGGGACTCAAAAAAGGCTAGAATACATTTCATGGCATCTGTCAGTGCCAGGTCTGTGCCAAGTGGAGTCTCTCTCAGCAGCTGGCTGTGGCTATGCAAGGGACACAGAGTACCATGACTGTATTTGGAAGATTTGCAGAATGCTCAGTTCACAAAAAAAGCTACTAGCTGGTGCCTTACCTCAGAATAGACAATGCCAGGGTGACATGTGCTGATGTTACACCTCGTTTCTAACTTACCCTTCTGAGCAGCAGGGTTGACTGGATCATTTGTCCATCCAATTTTCATGTTTTAAATCCTTTGTGATGCCTGTGCTGCATCTTGTGGGCTTCAAATGGGACACTGGTGACTTTGCTGTCCAGCTTTTAACCATCACCAGTATGTTTTATCACCAGGCCTATGAGAGACCAAGTTAGTGCTCTGGCTTTCTCTTCTCACCACACAGTAGTACAAGATGTGGACTGAGACCAAATATATGACTCTAGGATTTCAGTGGTATTTTTAGTAGTATTTTTAAACTGTTATTATCCAGGACACTGGAACAATTTTTTTTTTTTCCTGGTGTTTTTAAGTGTGGCCTATGTAAAAACAGCAGTCCTGTGTGAAATCCAATACATGTGGCTAAAGACAATATTACATTTGTTGCCTAAAATTTAGGCAACACTAGAAACTTAAACTGAATTATCTGATATTCCATGCTCTGTTCTGCATTTCCTTGGGTTGTATGGAACAGAAACAGGGGAAAGAGCAGTTAATGATTCAAAAGATCATTTATGGCATATACTACTTGCTGATGTCAAAACAGCTGACCCAAAAACTCAGATTGTGAAATTGAGTACATGTTTTACAACAAGAAAAACTGTCAGCCTCTTCACTGATTTCTTGTCTTTAAGAGGTGTTGCCTACATTAATGCAGTAGGTTTGGTTTGGATTATGGGGTTTTTGCTGGTTTGTTTTTTTCTTTTTTTTTTTCTGCTTTGTCTTTTGCATCCTATTTTAAAAATAGCAAATTTCAGCTAATGCTGTACTTGTTTGGTCTTCCAGTGATCCTTTCACTTATTGTCCTGCTGTGACAATTCTGGCTTTGCAAACCAGGAATAAACAAAGCCAAGAAAATGAATAAAATCTGTAATTTATCAGAGTGCTTTTTTTTTTCATTTTAGCTATCTTTAAATTGCCTTTTCACATAACAAAGTACCTTAGAGTGGAGCAAGTTAAACCAGCAATCACATCAGAGCTCTTTTCATTGACAGAATATCACAAGAGTTTTCTGTAGATTTGCACCACCTCTAATATTGCAACTGATGGATAAAGCTTAATCATAAAATGTCTATATTAGTAAAAAAAAATATTTTTTACATTAAATATTTTTCATCCACTTTGTTTACATGTGTAAGGATTGTAAGTGTATATGAACAGAAATAGTCAGAAGCTATTAAATACAACCAACTTTCTGCATAATGGGAAAAGGAAAGGGGGCTGCTGGACAGACTAAATTGCTTCAAACAGGGTAGAGCTTCAGGATCCAGCTCCCAGAAAGATCAGTTTAATGTACTGAACAGGAGGACATGTGATAAAGGGCAATCAGAAAATGGAATAGAAATGGAAAATGAAAACTACTGTATCTGTAGCCCTTTGAGGGACAAAGAGTGCAGGAACAAAGTTAAAATAGCATCTTTGACTTGAATGATGTGGTAAAGGTCATTCTGCCTCTAACAGAATGTATCAAAAGTGCATTAAGTCGTAGATTACCACCATTTTAACAGATGATAAAGAAATACTTTGAAAAGAGCCTGGTATAGAAGCTGCCTTTTTTGATTACACTGCAGTGAAATCTGCAGGCCAAAATACAGAGCATTTGTTTTACTGTAGCTAAAATTTCTCCATAATTGTGTGAATTACAGTTTTAGGTGAACATAACATGTCACCAAGCAGATTTCCACTATGTTCCACTGATTTCATGGTTTTTCAGAACAGACTTATTTTTCACATTCATGTATTGTAATGGTTAGACATCTCAAATGCAGTAACAATAATTTCTTCATAGCTATGCAATTTTGCAGTTCAATTATACAGCATTTTAAAATTATGCATTTATTTCTCTCTGTATATGTATGTGTCTGTATGTAGCTATATGTAAATATATAAATAAATTTATATTCTTAAGATGTACATTTAAAGCTTGAAAACAGATTTTTGATTTTGGGTAACAGTACATATAACAGAAATTAATATATCAGCCAGATAATTATTCTTTGTATCTAACAATGAATACCACAGTGTCGCTGGCACTACAGTACATTCAGGTAGTAAATAGAACATACTATGCTCAAAATACTGTACAAAAAACCCCACTGATTCGTATTCATGGCTACTTTGTCAGTTCCCTACCTCCATTTCAAAATTCAGGGCAGACAGAGACATTGAAATTAAAGGATCTGGACAAATTCCCAGTGTCTTGCTCATTCATTAAACACATGCTGCTGCCTGATTTTTTGGAGAATCCCAGCTGCAATGATCATTGAATCTGAGCACATTACTGGCCATATCACACTGACTGTATTTATTGGAGGGATTGGATACTGTGCAGTTATATATTCAATTTCCACAGCCCAACCAATGCAAAAGTCCCACACTTTGAAAGAATGGTTAATGCATTTTTTAAAAATTTATCCAGAAAATGTAATTAGTACAGATCTTTGTCTTTTCATCATCTGAGTGGACGGTACAAAATAAGAAAATGCAGTGCTAAGTCTTCTTCTGCTTCAAGCAGTGCAACATGGCTGATGTAATTGAATTGGAAGCCAGTGGGCTGCTGCCAACCATGTGCTTCTGAAAGGGATCACATGTGAACACTTTTAGGAACTGAAATGCACATAAGCTAACATTTCCTAAGGGTTTGGAAATTCGCCCAGTAAATACATGCAAAATAAAAAACGTAAAAAACAAAGCAAAATTACCCTAAATAGTAAATAAATTTTAAAAAATCAAACAAAAACAACCCCATAGGAAATGACTAAAATACATCAAAAAATAGATTTGGGTATTTTTAGGATAGATGATACAAAGCTCACCACCATGATCTTCTTATAGCAAGCCTACTTATGAGTATGGAACATCAGAAACCCCAGGAGAAGAACAGGATTTCAGAAATGATGATGATGATGATGACAAAGAAGCATTCAACTAATTGCTTTGCATGGGATATTTTCATTTAAAACAGCTGCTACTTGTGCATCAGAGCTGGCTAACGTACTGCACCCTCCATTTAAGATAAATTTGAATGAACAAATGATAAATCTGTAAATGTATTACTCTGAATTTCAGTGTTATTTGCATATTTTGGCAGAAAATATTTAGACTTCTTCAGTCAGTCTTGAAAAGTCAGATGGGAGTTCGAAGTACAAATTGTGCTTTTCAGTTTTCATCTCATCATCTGAGGTTACTGAAGGTGAATACTCTTTCTGAGCTGGAAACTTAACATAGTCTTAAAGTGCATCAGGCCAATTCCTCCAATTAATTGAGAACATTCTGAGAAACTCTGCTCTTTGCCCACCTACAACTCCAATTACTGTACAATTCTCAGGCTCCTACATGGCATTAAATGGTACCTGCCCCCTTTCAGGTGCAGTCTGTGACCACAATAAAATGTACCTCTCCCGCTGCTACAGGGAAATCCTAACCAAACACCTGCAACAGGCATGCTTCAGATTGAGTCAGTTGTTTTGCACATCTCTTTATATAGCCATTCCTATTGCATGTCTGAGTTGAGTTCTAACCATTAGAAATGGTTAGGAAAAGAATCAAAGAATCTTTGAATTCTCCAAAGTATTGATTATAAAGATCAAATTGGCATGATAGTTAGGATATATTTCTCACCCCATATCAGTTCAGTTATGTCATGCTGAGTATAATTAAGCTGGACATATACTACTGGTGTCCTACAGAACCAGAAATGATTATGTTCAAAGAAAATGGAAAACTGTGAACTCTAAGAAAATAAAATAAAGAAATTATTTTATGGATTGATTTACCTTCTTTTCAAAACAGTTCTATCATCTTCTAATAAATAATTGTTCATAATGACTTGTGATGGAATCTGTAAGGTGGTGGAAGAAAGGAAATGACATTTGGTCCCCAAATTTAAGAACACACAAACAAGCAAACAAACAAAAATATCCAGACCAAAAAAAGAAAATTTATCTCTCTGAAAAAGCTCTCTTTAAGCAAGATATCAAGTTGCCAAAGTGCTACTTAGAAATAAGTGATGTTTTGGAAAAATTCTTTGTTTTTATGAAATGGGTCAACTATAAATCAAGATGTAAAAGGAAAAACGTCTTTTCATTCTCAAGAAAATATTAAAGAGGAGTCATAAATATACAATGGAACAAATCCATCCTTGGCTCACCTGTTACTGAGTCAGTGCTAAAGAGGAAAGCCAGCCAAAGAGAAACACAGTGAAGTAACATTTTACTAGCCCAAAAAGGGAAATGAACCGATTTTATTTACTTCCACGTATCATGAGTGTTTTGCTTGCTGTTGCTGTTAATAATTAACAGCTCTGTTACAGTTACATCCCAGCCTTATTCTGTTCACTGAAAGGAAGGTGAAGAGTGAATGACTTAAGTAGTCCTGAGGGTGTGAATTTCTGCCCATTTCCGTGCACAAAAGCCTGTTACTGATTCTCAACATTTTCCTTCTGCTGTTTAAAAAACCCAAAAACCCCTCAAAAAACAAAAGGAACAACTACCACAGAAAACTGAACTTTTACTTCCCCTTCTGATTATGAGAAGAGAAAGGGATTGAGATTTAATCCATTGCTGCATCTGGGTGAACAGTTGTGAGGATTGTGTCTTGTTGACAAAGATATTCTTGTCTCTGACCCTGGAGCAATGGCTGTGCCACTGCAGATCGTGAAAATGCTCCTGATTCTTCTCCATCTCCTCCATCTGCCTAACACACTGATACATGGCAGGACACTATACTCAGTGCTAAAACATTGCCTACTAAGACAAAGAGCCCTCAGTCACCATTGTCTTCCTGATCCTTGCTTGGCCATGGCAACCAGTGTCTCTCCACTGACATCCTGGAAATATTGATGGGAGTCTTTTGCTGAGCACAGCTGCAATAATAATTGCAGGTCACAAAATTTCTTCCCAGCGTGTTATATTTAGGAAGCAAAAGAGACATACTAAAAAGTACACTTTGGCTTTCAGCAAAACACTTGAGCAAGGCTCTGGTACATCTTTTCATCCTCTGTATTCCCCACTGTCTAGTTAAATACTGATGAATGCTTTCAAGTCTTTGTTCTGGTGTATGTGCATAAAAATAATTTGGACCTACTCTTTATTTTATAACCCACTCAATGTTTTTTATGTGATCGAAGTTATCTTTTCTGAAGATCTCTTCTCTGACACCTAGGAATTTCATAGAATTTATTGCATTTCTTCCATAAGCATTAAAATGCACTAGATGAAAGGCATGGAACTAGTCACAGGTTAGTTTAGTCTACCATTGATCTACAGATTTGTGGCAGGCCCTGGCAGAGGTTAGGGACATTGTAGTTATCTGATTCTATCCAAGAGAGTTTAAATTGCATGAAACCAAGAGAGATAAATAGAAAGCCAACTGCATCCTAGGCTGCATCAAAAGCAGCACAACCAGGAGGCCATGAGAGGTTCCACTGGGAGTACTGCATCCAGCCCTGAGATCCCCAGCACAGGAAGGATATGGACCCGGTGGAGTGAGCCCAGAGGAGGCCACTAAGATGACCAGAGGGATGGAGCACCTTTCCTATGAGGAAGGGCTGGCAGAATTGCAGATGTTGAACCTGGAAAAAAGAAGTCTTCAGGGTGACCCAGTTGCAGCCTTCCAGCACCTGAGGGGCCTTACAGGAAGGATGGAGAGCAAACAGTCACAAAAGGCTTAGAATGAGTATCCAGCTGTTTGCAAGAGCACACACTGATAGGAGAAGGAAGAATGGTTTAAAACTGGGTAGGTTTAATTACATGTTAAGAAGAAATTCTTTACTGTGAGCATGGTGAGGAACAGGAACATGTTGTGCAGGGAAGTTGTGGATGCCCCATCCCTGGAAGTGTTCAAGGTCAGGTTGGACAGGACTCTGAGCAACCTGGATTAGTGGGAGGTGTCCCTGCCCATGTCAGGGAGCTGGAACTGGATGATCTTTATGGTCCCTTGCAAATCAGGTCATTCTATGTTTCTATGATGTTTGTGTTCACAAATGATTTTGGTTTTGATTTAAAGAACCACAAAGGTGACTTTCTTGAGCATTCATCTAACTATGTTCTTGAGTTATATATTACTGAATTTTAGCAAGCCATATCTTTATGTTCTTTAAGCAAGTGGCCCTTCTACAAGCTAGTCATTGGCAGCCTTGTGATAAGATATGAACTAAATCCAGTTCTGGCTCTAGCATCCTTCACCTTTAGCACTTGATTAAGTCATCTTGTTAACTCTTGGAGTAGCCATCTGGACACTAATTCTTCAGCAGATGTCTTTCTTCCTTGACATGGGAGCAAATGATTGCAAAATACTTTGATAGATTTTCATAATCACTGATAACAAAATACCTCCAGGAATTTTTATGCCTCTTTTCCTCATCCCACATTGTCCTGGTTCCAGCTATGACAAAGCTAATTTTTGCAGTAGCCAGGAGGACCCAGGGATTATTCTATACAACCTCACATCACTTTTTGGGAATGGGGGAAGAGATCCCTTCTGGGTCATGTAGTGTAGCAGAGGGAGAAATTGGGTATTCCCTATTGTCAGGTGTTCCACAGTGAGCAACCACATGTGAACTGTTCACCTTTTTTTGTACACTCGGTCATTAGTATTGTTGTTATTGTTCATTGTCTCATTTCATTGCTGATTCCAGTAAATTGTACTTATCTCAGCCCATTTACCTTTACCTTTTGTGCCTCTAATTCTCCTGTCTCCTACTGCAGGGGCATGTAGGGAGTGGGGAGTGATGGAACTGTGCATGGTTTGGATTAATTCAGTGGTGACACTAAATTGTGGGAATACCATTCCTAAACCAAAACACATATTTTTGTGTCAGGGCACTGAAAACAGCAGCATCTTTGCTTTCATACTTTGTTTGAAAATTGGATTCCTCTTTACGTGATATGCCTTGAAAAATAATTTTTTTTGCACTCAGTTCTACCAATGCTAAAATTATAGATTTGGATTCCAAAAACTCTTTTTTGCTTAATCAACATACCCATGGAAACAGATATTGGTAAATCTCTTTGAAAATTTCTGTAATATCTCTGTACTACATAGCTCTTTCTGGAATTTCTACCATTTCTTTTTTAAATTTTCTTCTTTTTCTTTTTTTTCTCCTTGTTCAACCAGAAAGAAAAAAACCCAACAAAATAGGAACAGTTCTACAGACAAGTAAAAATTATAAATTCTTTATAATTATGCTAATTGTAAAATGAATTACAAAGTCACTGGAATATTCTGTTATTGTGTTGTGGAATGGAATATTTCAGTCATTTTTCTTCAGAGGCTTCTGTTGTAATATTTCAAGAAGTCAAGAAAATTGGCATTAATGAAGCAGAGTTTGGCTTCTTCCTTTCATATTTTTTTAATTGGCAGTTCCTGACAGCAGATTTGGCCTTTGACAAGCATGTCTTTTCTGACAGATGGTTGCACAGAGTAAGGTTTCAAAGAAGTCTAATAAAGTTAGTACTCGATATGTGCATGCAATTCTCCTTTAAAATCAAAGGAGAAGCAGCTGCTCTGAAAGGGCAGGGATGCTGCACAGATGGGGGAATGAGAGCAGGATAGGCAGTGGCCTCTCTGGACACATGGAGAGCAGGGCATGGTAGTGATGGAAATCAGGATCAGCTGAGAGCCTGAGAGGCCAGTGGGCAAGTTACAGGCTTGTGACACATCCATTCAGATGGGCATGCACAAAAGAAAATTTGTAGGAAGTGATTGTATCAGTTTGATGATTTGAAAATGTCTCTAAATTGTTATCAATGATGAATACTAATAATTTGTCTATAATTTTATAATGTATAAGAGGAATCCTTCATTCATTCAGCTTGAACCATATTGAGTTCCTTCACATTCATGTTTTTTACCAAACAATCAAAGCTATGGTGAGTCATTTCCTCCACAGCTTGGAAGTCATTCTTCTGGCTTATTTGAGAAGCAACAGTTTGACATTGGTGTCAAATTAATTAAAAATCAGCTTCATGGTGGTAAACAAAACAGCAGCACAGGCAATAGCATTTGAACCTGTATATAGATAAAAGTAAATGAAGAAAGAAGATTAAAACATCAGCACAGTGTGGGTAAGGATCCTTTCACTTCTTTGTAATACATTATTTAATGTCTTTATGTGCTATGATTTCTAAGTATGTGATGCTGAATCTGCATAGTCAACCCACCCTGCCATAAAAAACTGCTTTTGAAGGTTAATCTAGTCTAGAACCTAGACTACATTAGAACATTCTAGTCTGAAGAGTACTTCCAACAACCTCACAGACTGAAAGTAGGATGTGAAACAATTGAACACTTCAGGTGCAATATAAGAGAAAATAGTGATTTTTAAACTGGAATTGTCAGGGAAAAAAAAGAAATAATTCTTTGTTTCATAACACACAGACTAAAAAAATTATATGAGTATCAAGAGAAGATATGATATAGAGGCTCCCCTATACAATCAAATTACAGTGGATAAACAGCCAATAAAAGTAGTGAGAAACCAGAATTTCTACAGAATGCTGTCAGGGGAAAATGTCCAAATGCTAAAACAATAATAAAATATATTGATAGACTTCCTTGCTCTAAAACTTCTATATTTCATATTTTCTTTCAGTATTATAACTCAGATAAACATTTTCTTCTGTATTCTTTTTGTCTGCTAGGTATTAAATAAGACTTTGGAGATCAGGAAAATGAGATACTAAAAATATTGTTTTCAGCTGAAGACCGGAAAGTGATGTACAAAAACACCTAACTACTCTGACAACTACTTAAAGCAACATGTAACCCCTCCCCTATTCAGAATTTGAAATTTCTGTGCTAAAAATCCATCATGGTGTATTTTAGAGGAGAAAAATTCACAAAAACCCCAGAACAAAAGCAAAACCCAAAACTGAAACAAAAATATCCTAGAAAAAAACAGGCAGGTACCTTTTCATTTATGAACTCTGAAGAATTAGGAACTTGATTTTTCACTGTGTGTTTGAAGATACTAGATCACATAAAATCTGTCTATTATTATGGTTTTGATATGTTGAAACTCCTTTTCAACATATCAAAAGTATCAGTTTCAAAACCTTGCATGATGAGTTTCCTTCTCGCCTTACTGTTACTTTATCTTGCATGAGTTCCTCCTGAAAAGGAGCTGTTCACAAAAAACCAAAAACAAACCCAAAAAAAACCCCAAACAAACAAACAAAACAAAAACAAAAACAGAAACAAAAACACAAAAAAAAAAAAAAGAAGAAAAGGACCCACAGAATCTCGCTTAAGTCTTACTGATATATTTTCTTTGCAAATTTTCCTCCTGTTTGTATGTTCTCCTTTATGCATAGTTAACATGATACACGGGCTCACAATGAATTTACAGTGAATGAAAAAGCCAATTAAAATAGCCTCAAAATAAAGAAAAAAGCACAGCTTTTTCTGTTATGATTACCATTCCATGACAGTCTGTGTGTAAGATATTGCAGAGGCAAACTCATGTCTCTGATCAAGGGGAGCCTACGGACGTAGCATCCTTGCCCAGGCTACAGGAGGCGTCACACTTGCTGTCTCCTGTCCTGCTGGGGTACTTCAGCCACCCTGACATCTGCTGGGAAAGTGGCACAGCGAGCTGCAGGCAATCCAGGAGACTCCTGGAATGCACAGAGGAAAACATCTTGAGCCAGGTAATAGCCCTGCTGCAGAGGATGTGATACTGGAACTGAGGGTCACAAGGGAAGGGAATGAACCAGGGACATCAAGACTGGAGGCAGCCTGGTTGCAGAGACCATGTGCTGGTGGAGTTTGCAGTCCTGAGGAGTATGGGTCAGGTAAGTAGTAAAGTTAGGCTCTTTTACTTTAGGAAAGCAGACTTTCAGCTGTTCAAGGAGGTGAGGCAGTAGGATCCCCTGGGAGACTGCCCAGAGGAACAAGGCAACAGAGCAGAACTGGCAGGTATTTGAGGATACCTTCCACAGAGCACAAGAGCTGGCAATCCCCAGATGGAAGAAATTGTGCAAGGATGGCAAGAGACCAGCACGGCTGAGTAGGGAGCTGCTGGTGAAATTAAAGGGAATTAATCAAGTGCAGAGAGTTGAAGGTAGGACTAGTGACCAGTGAAGAGTGTAGAGATAAAGTTCAGCTGTATAGGGATAAGGTGAGGAAGACCAAGGTGAAGCTGGGACTGAGCCCAGCATGGGACACAAAGAACCTTTAACTTCTACAGGTATGCTAACCTGAAAAGGAAGATCAAAGAGGGTGAACCTGCCTGATAAACAGTGTTTGAAAACTGGTAACAGGGATAAGGACTAGGTTGAGGTATTCAACAATTTTTTGACCCAGTCTTCAATGGCAGCCTCTCCTCCCACACCTCTCAAGTGGATAGACAGCAGGATGGGGAACAAAGGAACAAAGTCTCTCCCACTCTAAGTAAACATCTGGCCTATGACCACTTGAGGAACCTGGATGTGCATGAGACTATGGGACCAAATTAAATACACCCCAGAGTTCTGAGAAAATTACCTGATGTAGTTGCCAAGCCACTCGCCATGGTATTTGAAAAGTCTTGGCAGTCAGGAAAAGTTGCAGGTAACCAGAAAAGGGGAAATAGAGTTTTTAAAGGGGTAGAAAGGATAACCTATGGACACTACCAAAGTATTAGCCTCACATCAGTGCCTGGGAAGACTATGGATAGATCCTTCTAGAAGCTGTGTCACATGGAGGCCAGGGAGGTGATTCAGGACAGCCAGCATGGCTTCACCAAGGACAAGTCCTGCCTGACAAGCCCTGTGGCTTTCTGTGATGGCATGCCCCATCAGTGGTCAAGGGAATGGCTACAGATGTCATTTATCTGGACTTCTGGAAAGACTTTGACACAGTTCTCCATAACATCTCTATCTCTAAATTGGAGGCAGATGGATTTGATGAATGGACTGTTAGATGGGTTAGAAAATGGTTGGAGGTGGCATCCAGAGGGTAGTGGTCAATGGCTCAGAGTACCAATGGGCATCAATGACAAATGGTGTTTCTCAGGAATTCATTTGGACCAGTGTTATTTAATAAATTCATCAATTACATTAACAAAGGGATCAAGTACACCCTCAGAAAACTTTTGGATGACACCAAGCTGAGTGGTGCTGTTGACACACCTGAAGGTCCGGATGCCATCCAGAGGGATGAAGCTCATTTAGCCATGGGAACCTTAGGAGATTTAATAAGGCCAAGTTCCAGGTGCTGCACCTGCATCGAGGCAACCCCCAGTACGAAAACAGGCTGGGGGAGAGCAGCCCTGGGGAGAGGGCCTTGGGGGTGCTGGTGGGTGAGAGGCTGGACATGACCCAGCCATGGGCACTCCCAGCCCAGAAAGCCAAAGGTGTCCTGGGCTGCATCCAAAGCAGCGTGGGCAGCAGGGGAGGGAGGGGATTCTGCCCCTCTGTTCTGGTAAGACCCCACTTGGAGTGCTGCAGGCAGCTCTGGCTTAAAAGCCATATTTCTGTTCTGTTTTTCAAGAATCTCAGGTTATATCTCTTCACTTACAAGCTCCCTTATCATTCACAAGTTCTGCTCCTGGAAGAAAATTATTCTGAGACTTTCAGGTTTCCCTCTGTTATTAATATTTTAGACAGCAGTTTATATTTTTTAAAAAGAAGAATATATAATACCACACTGACATTATTTTAAAATCTTGATTACAACAATGTCTAAACACAAATGACAAAGAAAGAAAAAGGCCTTATGAAAAGAGCAAACGTGATGAAAGTTTCTTGACTGTCAATGACTTGAGTCTCAGCGATGTCCCGATTCAGACATGGTATCTTCAAATAGAAAGATTTTTGTCTTGAAAATGCTTCAGAGAACTCTCTTTTGTAAGCATGGCCATTTTCCTCTTAGTCTAGCACCAACATTTTGAAGTTTACAGCAATATGTATCAGACCCTCCTGCACCTCCAAAATTCAACACTTCGTGAAGAACAATGCCTTTGTTTTGAGCATGTCCTCTCAACTTCAACTGATGCCCTTACTCACTCTATGGAACTCAATCTTTTATAGATCTCTATGAAATTATTCCTGTCAGACTTTTTGCTAGGTTGAAGAGGCTTAGTGATTTCCCCTCTATCTTAGTTACTTCTTTCAATATAGAAGTCCTCCCTGTAGTAGCTCTCATTGCATAAGTAGCTGCATTTAAAGTACAAAATCAATGGAAAAGTAAGGACCCAGCATAAAACAGTTAAGTGGCAATACAGAAGGTTTTTCTACAATCATATAACACAAAACTATTCTTAGCCAAAGTTTTTTTTCCCCTTAAGTGATACAGAAATGCATAAATAAAATCATAAGGTCTGCACTTGCCCGACCACCTGACCTACCTAACCTGAGAGAGAAAATGTCATAATAAATTTGCCTCAGAATCCACTTTTCATGTTTCTTCCTACTTTGTCTTCCAATTTTCTAGCCAGAGAGCCACATGAACTCCTACTGTGGAGTATTTTTCTTCTAATTTTTGCGGCTGATTTAGGATGTAATCACACCCACACAAACACACACATATACACATTCACACAAACATACAGGCATGCACAGTGGAAGTGTACAGACATTCTAGTGCACTACTTGAACAAAATAACTATTTTTTGTCAGTGAGTCTCTGGTTGGTAAATAATTTTCTCTAAAAAAACCCTCTTGATGTAGAACATGAATTTCCTTTCTGGTATGAACTAACCAAAATTTTAAAAAATATGTTTCATCTTGCAAATGAAAATCAAGAAATGTAATTAAAAAGTAGGCCATACATAAACATCTCTGTGCAAATTTACCTTACATAATTTTGATTATATAAACATATGCAGAACCATGAATCTAATAATTTTACAGAAAAGCCAAGTAAAAATGAGAATTAACCCTAAACAAAAATATAAGACACAACTTCCTCTACCAACATTACAAAATTGTATTGTAGATCTGATGTGGAAAATAAATTTTATAACACAATATATAGAGATCATGAAACAAAAGTTTTTCTAAAATGGGTGCATAAGAGTGGAGAAAAGCCTTCTTTTCTTTTTCAAAGAAAAAAACAGTGTGTCAGTTTGTAAAATTGAAACAAAATTATTCCATTTAATATTTATTTTGAATATTTAATGTATATATCAATGTTCAGGATGAAATTGTAGTTCTCCACCGTGGTGTGCTATTTACAGGGTCTATCATCCAGGCTTTTGGAAAACCTCATTTTCTCATTTTCCATGTTAACATTCAGATCAGACTATATTTTAATATCATCTATCTAAATAATGGTTGAGAGAGACTTTGCATTGTAAGATGTATTACTGAAGAAGAGAAGCCAAAAAAACCAAGCAGGAACAGAATCCTACAGGACTCTGCTGATACATGAACTGCAGGCTAATGTGAGTGATTAAATTTTTATAGATTGTTGATCAGCCTGGTTTACCAAACATGACTTCTGCTGCTGTGTATACAAGAAGACTGCTAGGCTTGTTAGCGGAATAGAGATGCTCTGGGACAATCTATAGAACCCAAGATAATCTCACTGCACAGTTGTGAGGAGCCAATTCAGTTTAGTTTTGATTTGTCTCAACACAGGTTGTCAGAGGCGTGTGGAGGAGACGTGCACATGTGCCACATGCAGGAAGCAGATAGAAGAAGCCTGGTCTCTGGGGAGGCTTTGCCTGGCAGCCATTTCATATCTCACATGGCACAGGCAGACAGCAGGAGACCATCAAGAACTCCAAGTACCCTCCAGAAAGGTTCTGCAATCAGATGGCAAATTTCCAAGTTTCCACTGCAGTCCATTGGTGAAGACTTAGATTGGGCCAATGGTCTCTCATCAGCAGGCAGAACTTGGGAGGGGCGAGGGCACATAAAAGGAACTGCACCACAAGCTCTGGGGGATTTTGAGACTTGCTTTTTGGCTTTGTGCTTCTTGCTTTTGAGGCTTGGTGATTGGAGCGTTCTGAGAGTTGTCTTTTAGGGTTTTTGGAGACTTATCTTTTGGCCTCAGCCCCAGCCTGGCTTTTGTCTCTCCTACCCTCGCTGGCTCTTGTCTCCACCTCCATTCCTTTCCCATTTCCTTCCTTCTTTTCTGCCTTTATTTTTTCTTAGCCCACTTTGTTTTGGATAACTCCTTTTTGTTTTTCACTACCAATAAATGGTTCTCAGATGCAATGTTTGTCCTGTTTGATCTAATTTCATTCTAGAAATTTTAAAAGAACTCGCAGTTCCCCACAGTGGAATATGACAACAGTGCACTAGGAAGCAGGATGTCAGGAACATGTGAGATGATCCCTGTGCACATTTGCACTTAATCAGGTCAAGCTGAGCTTTTTCAGGTTGTCTGTCGTCAGCACTGGAGTCAAAATCAAGATGTATGAGAAGAGCATGTCAGAAGTCTTGTAGTTGAGAAAAAAGGGAGAAATATGAACTTTCAAACAAGCTATTAAGTCCTACAGCACCAGGAACAATTTGGAGGCAGTGAGGTCTGGACCACTGGAAGTTTCCTCTGAGGCTTGCATAGAGTGAGATCACAAAATACTTACCTTTCATTTAGTATTGTATTTATCTAACTCTGAGTGAGGAAGTGAGCCCCAACATCACAACACAGAACACGTGTCAGTAGCCCTGTGAGCCTAGCACGTGAGCTATCTCCTGGTGCACCCACCTGGCATGGCAGAATGGAGGTAAGGCACCATATAATCTGCTACCTAGCACTCATGCCACAGCAATGTATTCAAACAGCACATTGCTGAGGTCTCTGACAATCCCCCTGAATCACCAGAGGAAAATGCTGCTCCTGAAAGACATCTGCAGCAACAGATTCCATAGCCACTCTGGCAATCAAAGGATTTCATATGACTTCATTTATATCAAATGGACATTGGAAACACAGTGAAAAAAATCTGTCTCTGTGATGCTGCTAGGTAAAGTGCAGACACTTGGAGCAGGGAAAGGACAGGAGGTCTTGCAATGGACTCCTGTGCCTTTTAAGGGGAATGGGAAGTTCCCTATTGATATCCAGTCTGAAATCCTACTCCTGCTAAAGCTTACAAAGGGTTCATCATGCCGAGTTTCACTCAGCATTGAGATATATTTTGCTAGGAAGCATTTTTTATTTTAAAAGGATTTCTTATGTTTTTCTGGACATTTTCAGAACCTAAATTATCTTGCTCTGAATAGAGTTTTTGTTATTAAATTAATTTACCTTTTGACCAGCCCCAATGGTAAGGCATGGATTAAGTAAATGGACTGTATTTTCAGTGGTCATGCTTTATAGTAGTATTGGTACATTCTGACTGAATACAGCATTACAAAATGCTGTAACTGGATAAAAATGCTGCAAGTAATACATTGAAGGTTTTCCACAGAAATCTCAGTATGGTGTCCCCTGCTTGAATAGTAGCTTATGCTCACCCCCCCACAAGGAATTATACAAAGGGACCAAAAAAATTATTTCAGGCAAATGCTTCCCCACTGAGAGTGAGGAAAGATGGAAACTCCATGATGCCCATTAAGTGGTACTTCACTGATGACAGTATTATAAAATTCATGTATGCATGCAACAGTTACAGACATCTGATTATAAAAGTACTTTTTAACTCAAATGAAAAAAGAAATAACCCTTAGAATTGAGAATCTTTAGTCCTCACTTCAAGCTTTTTCTGAATAGCAGCCATCAACATATCTCCCTGAAGGAATGTTGATAAAAGGCTAATGGATACAGCAGAATACGCTGTATGCTCACAGAGATAAACAATTTATGGAGTACAATAAAAAGCAGTGGACTAATAGAAGAGTTAAATAGCAATAATTTTATGTCTGTAAAAGCTGCCAGTTGGATATTGTATTAATTTATACAGAGTGTGATATGCTAGTTAGAATATTGCATCAGAAGCAGTAGTTCCCAAGATAAAGGAAATTACCTTGGTAGGTGCTGTGGCATGTAACAATAGAGGCATGAACTGAACAAAAATAAACTTGCAGAAGTGAGTATTATAAAAGGAGTTGTAAACCAGGAGGTGAAACTGCAACTGAGGTTACACCTGGGAAATGAGAATTGATGGGTATTTTGATTCTTTACCCAATTATATTCTATGGATAATATATGCAAGTATTTCTTATTAATTCACTAACATATTACACTCCATAATACTGCCTTAGAACTTACCCTTTACCTGGCACTTTGCTTATTATTTCAAATTACTTTGGCTATGTCATGCTGTCTATGACAATATTCTGAATAAGAATCTTTCCCTGTAAACCAGAAACAGCAATACTCAGTGTGGTAGTTTAACCCCACCTGGCAACTAAGCCCATGCTCAGTCATTCCCCCCAAAAGAGATGGGGGAAGAGAATCAAAAGGGTAAAAGTGAGAAAACCAGTGAGTTATGATAAAAACAGTTTAATAATGAACATAACAATGGAAATAATACAAATACTAAAGCTAATACTAGCAATATTTTAGTGAAAAGGGAAATAACAAAGAGAGAGTGATAAAAGCCAAGTTGTATCACTAGACAACTGAAAACAATTATTCAGCACCAACCAACCAAAGGCTGGCCAGCCCCTGAGAAGCTGCCCTCATGGCAATCTCCTCCCTAGTCTGCTGAGCACAGCAACACATGATGTGGGATATCCATTTCTTCAATCAATGCCAGCTATCCTGGCTGAGTGATCTTCCTATTCATGTTAAGAAATAAACATTAAGAGAAAAAAAAGTAGAGCGAGAATAAAAGCTTGTAAAGTTAATTCTTGTAGAGTCTTCTGAATCTCTATTTTTTGTTGACACACCTCCTAGCTAAGACATCCAAGAAAGCAGATGCAGTGTCAAAATAAACTCTGCAAACCCATCTGATTTTTCTTATAGATACACTAACCTTCTTTTGGATTTCAAAAATTGTAGCCCAATTTTTGGGTTATAGAATACTAAGTTAGTATTTTATTTTTAGACAATACAAATTAGCTCAGGCATTGAAGAAATCATTATGTTCCTTTGTTTAAAGTGGTAGTTGAACTCTCGTCTTCACAACTGCTGACACTAAGAAAACCTTATCATACAATATTTAATATCATGCTTAATTTATAGATCAATTGATGCCTCACCTTTAAATAAATATTTAAATGTTTGTAGTCATTTACAGCAATGTACATAGTTGACAGAACATGAAAATTTATTTAATTATTGAGAATGGTCCTACACTTCACTGAAAGAGATTAACTCATTAACTCAAGCAAGCTACAGTTTTGTCATCTGAATCAAGTCCCTATCTAAATACAATTAATTTATTCCTCTATTTTGGGCTCTTTCATCAACTGTTGATATTAAAAAAAAAAAAAAAAAAAGTAAGTTAGGACATTATTTTAGAAGCCTATGAATAAGAGAAACCCATGTGTCAAAATGTATGTCCAATAACTTTAGTAGGGTATTCTTCCAACAGCATGATTTGCCTTCCTAAACAGTGTAACTGAGATGGCTCCACAGGTAAACCTGTAGTTAGACTTTCATTCATCCAGTTGCAATGAAGAAGAAATCACCACTCACATAATTTCAGCCTTTTAGAAGTTAGACATTGAGCCTAAACTTTTTCCAGTTGTTAAGGAGAGAAAGAATAAAGTATGCAGAAGATGAGTTTTTCCAGTCAAGTAATTGGTCATCTTTCAGCACAGCCTTTATTCTTTGTTGGATTCTAGATGACTTGTCTTTCCTAGATATACATACCATTTGGATAATGAAAGATGTCTGGAATTAGATGGGATGACTTACCCTTTCTGTGTGCCGTGGGTTAACACGGAGTCTTCATACAGAACATTAACTGTGTAAATTTGCATCACAATGCATTACAAATTACTCTGCTCAAGCAGACTATCTCCAAGCATGACACACTCATTCTATCTCTCAGAATTTTGTCCCAACAGGTTCATATTTTCACCCAGGCATGAGATGCCAAAAGATGGAGCAGTGCATTATTCCAGTACTATTGCTGGAAGAGATGATGGTAAGAGAAGAAATATGCAAAAAGTGATGTTACCAGTGTATATGTATAAAGTTCGCTGGAACACTTTTCAGTTTATTTTATGTAATTTGTAACTTCTATATACCAAAATATCATCTTGAGAGTATTTTTTAGGTTACATCTCTCTAGCAAAAAAGGCCAGAAACTTACTCCATGCGCAACCAGGAAACAACTAAGGATTGTGAACATTTGCTTATGGCTGGGGCTAGGAGTGCTATAAGCTGCCTGCTGGAAACAAAAAGAAATCTATTATGAATCTCTGTTAAACTCAAATTCATGGCAGAAGTAAAATTCAATACTAGAAAATGAAACCTGGAGGGGAGAGCAAGTGGTCTTCCATGTCAGGCTTCTGTTCCAGAGAAGGATTGGTTGAGGTATATGCCAAAGAATTGCTCTATAAACTTTAAGAGATAGTGATTCCACAACCTGCCCATATTATTTATTGCAGTCACTCACTAACCTCCTTATTAGAATGTTTTTCCTTATTTCTATCCTGCACATTTTTGGCTGTAGCTTAATCATATTATTTCTCATCCTAGCTATTTTTCAGACAGACTGGATAGATTGTTTCTTTTCCTTTTCCATACTCCTTCTGTTACATGAAGTCATTGTCTTTAGTTCAGTCTTTTGTTCATGCTATTAGCCCCATAAGTCATGGCTCCTGGATCTCTCGCAAATTCTGTGGACTGGACTATCTCTAAATCACTTTGTTCTAGACAGTGTCTTTACATATTTCTGGAAATACATGTGCTCACAAATGAAATTTGCACTCCAGCCACAGTTGTAGTAATGCTGTTTAGAAGTATTCTGAATGCCTTGATGATTGTTCTCCTAAATTCCAGTACAAATAGTAGTATCATGATATTTTTAACTCACACTGGGGCTGTTCTAAAATGTAACATCTTGATCACTTTCAGAGCAATACTTACCTTTAGCTGACTCTTCCTCATTTGTACCATTGATACTCATTCCTACATGTAGTAGGAATAGTACTATGTAGTTTCTGGTACTTCTTTATGTCAAAAATTGAATTAGTTGTCCTAAACACTCCTCCAATCTGTTATCTGTTTTGAAATCTAATACTGTTTTCCAACCTTTCCAACCTTTCAGTTTCACTTCACCCACAATTTTTTCGCAAACCCACTTCATATTCAGGCATAAGTGGATAAATACTCTATGCAGAAAAATGACAATGCCAAGAGCTCTATTGTCATGTGAGCAAAAGCTTGGAGTTTTTGTGTAACTACGTACTCAACCACACCTCTCTAAGTATATGAGATGAGGACTGTCGGAGTTGTCACTGCTGCTAGGGAAGCTCATACCACCCTATGGCTTTTTGTGTTCTTTTTTGTCCAAACTAGTTCTTTATCTCAGCTGCCACATTTTAAAGATAAAACGGCAGCAGACAGAGATTTATTGTGATGTATTGCGGTGCTGTGTCATACAGGTCTCTGCCTCACTTGCATTTTCAAGGTGATCCTTTTGTCACACCGGAGTTAATTAAGGAATGCACGCACCATCAGAAGGCAGATTGAGGTTATTGTCTCTTTCTGTGCCTGAGTAACGCTTATGGTGAGGTCAAGATGACATTAGGGGAGCCCTCCTCACCACACCAGCTGACTTTTCTTCATTGATATTTGCTTTTTCTAAATTAACAAATTACTTTTACTTATTTCTTAGTTATTTGCATAACTAAATATTACATGCAGCCATCTCATATTGACTGAAGCATGTGTTCCAAAAGTAGTTTTAGACCCAAGGTCTATTTCATCCACCTTTTTGCGATTCAACGTCCAAGTACCTATTAAGTGATCAAGCACTGCCATGCATTAAGAAAACAAATCAAAAGGAGAAAAACTGTGGACAGACATAGCAATAACTACTAGTACTAGACTGACAGTAAGGGATAAAGATGCTTAACTGATTCGCAGAACCGGCATCTTTTCAGCTTATATTCAGCATATTATATTTGAATATTCAGCATATTCAAAAAACGTGCCTCTGGTAAAACTCAGCTCAACTGCTGTTAGTGTCCAGTATATGCAGATCCCTCTATCCATCATTCTCTACTTTCTTCAAAACTAACAAATGGGGTGTCAGTTAAATAGCTTTTGTGAAGATAATAATTTCTGCCAACACTTCATATTTTCAAGTAGACAAAGACTTCTGTATAAACCACCAGTCATCAGCCATTTATTTCTTGTTACTCTTATTTACCTGATGTATATATTGCCTCTCTTCAGTTTGAACTCCTGGGAGGACACAGTTCAGCTGATCACATGGTTCACAAATATTCTTGTAGGCCTTAAATTTACAAGGAGATCTTTCAAGAACATTTGTGAAACATAAAAGATCATATGAAAAAAAGAAAGTCGTATTAAAGACTTAGTTTGTCCTCCTTCTTACATTCAAGTCCTGAAATAATCTCTGAATATTTTTACCCATTGGAAAAAAAGAATATAAACAAAACAAGGAAAAAGGCAAATGCTGTAGATGGAGTTGTAGCATTGTATAAGCACTGAGGTTCATGACCTTTCCAGAAAGCCCTGATGTCAGTTGTTTATAACTTCATCAGACCATGACCTTTAACAATGATTTTTTGCATGCTTCATTGTCAGCATAAAATTGGATCTTTCATAATTTCATTTAAATTTTATCAGAAGCAGCTTTTTTTCCCCTCAGAATGCTAGAATAAAGGAGGTTTTTTTTGCCATTCAGCTCTTCAGTGATGAATTGCAGTATTTTGTGCAGTGAAATAAGGATCCAATAAATGTTATGGAATATTTTGAGAGAAATTTAATGGTTTTCTCATATTAGTCTGGTGAGGTTATTCATTACAGTTACAAAGCTAGGATCCCAAAAGATAAGATTCAAGACTAAAGTCACATGTAACCCACTATAAATCCACTATGTGCACGCTGTATAGTACATGACCCCTAGTTGCATAAACACAATTTTTTTGTAAGACTCCTGCTTCATTCATTTCATGAGGGCATTGGCAGTTATTCTGTAAGCCACTGTTTCGAGTTTTTTTAATTAATGCTCATCTACCATCAAGATGTGCAGTGCAGTAGGCTATAATCCAGGCTGACAGGACATCAGCTGTCCTCCTAACCTCCTTGTGCAGGCAGCCACTGACAATCCCCCAGCACAGGGAGGGAGGAGGAGAGGCAGATGGGAGGAAGGGCCTCCCTCTCTGAAAGAGCAGTAAACTCTTTCACACCAAAAGACATCCTCAGCTGTAGCAAAGAGTAACCATAGAGAAGGCTCAGTGCAGAATTACTGTCCTTTAAAAGCCTATGTGTACATAATGTTTAGCACTTCCTTCACAGGCAAAATCCTCATTCATCAAATAATGTCCAGTCCAGCTAAAAAAAACCACATGAATTTCATCAGCAAAATTCATGTCTATCCAACCTGATTCACCAACAGAGCAAGTCTACCCTACCTATGCTATGAGTCAGGGCTCCTGGAAAAGACGGCTTACAGCCATGCAATTTCAGAAGACAGAAGCAGTCTGGCAGAATGACTTAAAACACTGCATATAATCTTCAATTTTACATTTCTTACCTTCAAATATTTAATTTTGTGACCTCAATGGTCTTTTATTTTATTATTTCTATATGCATGTCAATGCATACTTGCCTTTTTTATTTTTACTTTTTTTTTTTCATATTGTTCCTATCTACACACATTATTATTTATCATGTTTGTTTTTACATCCACAGAGCTGGAGATTTGCCTTATAAATCCCTGAATTGTCACATACTTCCATGATGCTATATCAATAATAATGAATGGAAAAAAGAAATCAGAATCTTACCTTGTGGCATCCTATGTTCCAATAGGATGCTGAACTTCTGAATTTGATGTTGTTGGGAAGAAGGGGTTCAAAGCAAAAGAATGCTGAGAAGGATGGTAAATTATCTTAAGTAACCTTGCAGCTGGGAATGCCAAAGCCTGGAAAATAATAGTGTGGGAAATGCCATATTTTATGCCTACTACTGTTAGTCTGTTTTGAGAAGTAGAATTTCTGTGTAGAGATAGCACTAGTGTTTGGAGAGGTTTGAAGGCACCCTCATTAATGTGCTTGAGCTGTCTGTCTTGGGAAAGAAAAGATCAAAGCTCAGAGATCATAAAAAAGTACAAGGGAGCTCAAAACAGGGTGGTAAACTACAGGTGCAGGAGTCCTTTATAAATGGGCACAAACAAGGTCATTAGGGTGTGCTGAGCCTGACAGTGCTTCTGTTCCTGCTTGAGTGTCTCTCAACACCTCTTGGTGTTGCTGCATGATTGAGATAACTAAATAAACTTACTCTTTGCATTTCAGCCATAGTTTTGTGCTGCCTGCCTATGTGGACTCACACAGATATTTACTGACTTGGTACAATTAAAAATAAATTTGATGCTCAGGCATAATATTTTTCTGTCCTTTATTGCATTCAATGCAAAATTATATTGCCTTAGTTGGTCTAATGCAGCACACGGTGCTACTAAGGAGACAGAAATTCAAAGGCAGTAATACTTGTAGCCTGTATTTATATATGGCCAAGTTGCTCAAAACTTGCTGCCCTTTCACTGACATTTACTTTACTGAAAAAAAAATCGTTCATCTCACAAGAGCACAAATGTGGAAAAGAAGAATATATGTTGTGGAGAGACTGGAAGAGAGAAAGAGAGAGAAAGAAGCATGCTGGGAACTCCAAACCTACACATTTGCATGAATGAATGTAGGGAATCACAGAGAGTAAATGCTCCCTCCCTATGGTCATGGATCTACCTTATAGTAATATAAATACAGACAGCTGAGATCCTAGTAAGTTCAAAACAATGCTCATCACAGATTTCTAAGCATGGAAACACAAATAAGAGAAGATATATTGACAGAAACATAGGAAATGAAAATTCTAATAATATAAATTTCGTAAACTAAGGCAATAGCAGCTTTGAAAAATATGAACACAGGATTAGCCTCAAAGTTGTCTAAAATCTCTTGTAAAAAATGCTTATTCCATGTAATCAAAATCACCTCAATAGTTTACTGTTTCTCTTAGCACATTTAATGAAGAAACCAGGAGGTACCTTCAGGATGCCCTGAATTCCCTGAAATACCCAGCTAATGAAATAGACCACCTCTGTGGCTCCTGAAATCCAAAAGCCAACCAGGACCACCTGTCTTAGTTTCTAGTGATCCATTTTACAAGCTATAAAAGTGTATGAATAAGTTGGGAAAGCAATTACACTTTGGCTTTAAGTACTGCAGCCCACAAAGAGAAGCAAATAATTAATTAAGATAAAGTGGTATTTTATAAAAATAAGTGAGAGGGGTGAAAGTAACCAGAATTTTCTTCTAGATGGATTTTGGAAGGCCTACAAGTGAGGTCTGAAAAAGTGTACAGGTCTGAAAAAGTGTATTCCCAAGAATACATTACATCTCACAAATGCAATGGAAATGCCTCTTCAAACTAGAGTCCAAATAAAGTTGTTACAGTATAAATATTTCTCCACACCATAGTCTTGCAATCACAATCTTCTTCATCCATCAGCATCTTTTTATAAACTTTTTCTTGTATCACTAGTGAGATTGATAAAAAGTGCAACCACTGTGGAGCTGCCTTTAAATTATTTGAAAGACTGCAAGCTGGAAGAATAACTGAATACAGTATAGGACAATGATATCCATTTACAGTGTCTTTCTAAAATCTTGGTGAAATTCTATTGTTTCTGTTTTCCATGGTGCATGTCTTCCATCCTTGCAAACACATCATGTAGGGGTCAGATACACAGTTTGGTTTAGCACTCTGGGTTCTACCCTGAGTGTAGAACCACTTGCTGGATGACTTGCAAGAAATGAATCAGGCTAGGTAGGGACTAGGAAACAAGCATCAGCTCTCCAGGTATTTCAGTGAGACTCCAGCACTCCAGACCAGATCTGAGTGTTATTTGGGTGTCTGGAGCCATCTGGAGTCTTTTGAACACATCTGCCTCAAAACTTTTTCCATAGTGTACCTGTTTTCAAACATAAAGTCTGATTTTCCCCCTTATAACATGGCAATCTGTACAGCAATCACACATAAACCTTTGTGATTTGCACTTGAAAAATGTTGTATACAGAAAAGTTTTTTTGCTCAACACAAAACCCCTGACAAAACCACCCCATCTTGCTCCACAGATGCAGAGAGGCAAAGGAAACCTATTGTTTTAAATAACTCCAAATTTCAAACAGTTTTATTTGAATTATTTATGCCTGCTGCATCATGCATTTAGACATGCATTAAAAAAAAAAAAAAAAAAAAAAGAAAGAAGAAAAGAAACTAAAAAAAAAAGCCTTTGATGCTTCACATATAGCATGCCTTATTTCTTTACCCCTCACTTGCTGTTAGAGGGGCTGTGGTTGTGCCTCTTTTGGAAGGACATGATGCCTCTACTTCCAACCCAATGAGAGATACCTGCAGTACAGTGTCTGACTAAACACCCCAAGTGCTGTTTTTTTAACTATTGTTTTTTTCTCTTTGTCACAAGCACATGTCTACATTGGAAAAAACAATCTGAAAAAACGTTCCTTTTTCTTATAAGGTTTGTTCATTCCATCTCTCTGTGCAGCTTCTTAAGAGTTTTGTTTAACTATGAAAATATCTGGAAACAACATAATATGAGCATAAAGGAAATTTTGACAGCATTAATTAAGAAGTCTACCAGACATAGAGAAGTCACTGTTGTATAACATCAATGTAAATAAGATTAAAATCAAGGTAACTTCTGCTTTCTGTTTCAAAACTATGAGATCTCAAATGGTTTCAGTTCACAAGGAGCTACAAATGTTTTTGAGTGTGCACTTGGGTGAACTTCGACAAATGTGGTTGCAATTATTTTTCCCATGTTCTTATTCGGGGAAGATAAAAGAGATCTTTCAGCTTCCCATATTCATGATTCATTCTAAGTATTTTTTAAGCCTCAGTTTTATTTAAAATTGATATTGCTCCTGTCTTATCCCCTAGAGCTCAAAAGCTTTTGCAAGGCCATGTGATGTTTCCATTCTTGAACAGAGCACCTGCACCTTTTCTGTGGGGTAACAATGGGGAAAAAAGAAAAAAGTTATTACATTGATTCAATTTCCTTCTGATAATTCTATAAGCAAGTGTGTTTTTAAAGTAATGTTTAAGTTCAAACTGATTTAGTCCAAGATAGAACAATAAAGACTGTTTAAAAACATTTTAAAATATACATGTATGTGTGTGTGTGTGCGTGTGTGTGTGTGTTTGTACACCTATAGGGAAAAACTTGTTATTAGACCTGATCAAGTGGTATTTCTTTCTTATCATCTGGACTAAAGAAAAACTAGAAAACCAGCCTAAAATTTCAGGATTATTAATCCATGATTGTGAAACCCTTCTTCTTTTTGGCAGAAAATCTGTCTTCTTGATGACATGCATTTTTAAAGCTGTTAGAAGTATAGTTTCTTTCTGGTAAAATTCCTTTGTATGCACAAAATTAGGTAAAAAGTACCAGTATAAATGACATATTCATTTAAATAGCAAAACTTCTGTTCCTCCTATACCTTGAAAGCAATGTTAACATTCTTGCAATCCAAGGATTCCCAAGTCAATTTGATCATGGATAAGATAGTGGTGTTCAAAGTTTTTGGAAGAGTTCAGATTTTTTTTTTTTTTTTTTTTTTTAACACACTTTAGTGCAGTTTTTATTCAGACTCAGGCTGTGGAAAAGTTACATCACTGCTAAATCAAGTCTCAGAAAATAAAATATAATGGAAAACTGAAACGTGTCATTTATGCAACTTCAAGCCATTTCTTAGACTACATCATCTGAGATATATTGCTTCAGCATGAAGACCCCAGATATCTTGCTGCAGAAAACAAGTTAAAACTAAATTATTCATGACACTCTGATATTAACTAAATATTTATTACTGTAAAGGCAGGAATTTAGGTCATGTTAACAGATAGTTAATATTTTGGATTATAATCTTATCATATTTTGTAGCCTGATTCATTTGACAGTGAATCCTGGATTTGAGGTGCTCACACTGTTCAGCTGGAAGATATTTATGACTGGGATGCAAGGTCAGCTCAGATCTGGCAGGACTCATTAGTTCAGGTGCAGTGATGTGGAAATTCTTCATAGCTCTTCCAGAGTTGGCACAATCCAGAAATAGTACATCTGCCTTTTGTGCATCAATCAAATACTGAGACAATTATAAATTGGCTTCGCAAAAAGACATACTGAGTGTCTCCACAAAGAGGAGTATTTCTTGCTATTAGTATACTCTTTCTGCTTCTTCAGAAAGCAGTGTGGGTCCATCTCAGGTTACTACTTCTGAGCACTATGGGTGACAGCTAATTCATTTTCTAGAAGTGTTTAATAGACAAAAGCATAAATGCACAGATGCAGCCTGTGCCAGCACTGCATTTAAGCAAATACAAGACCCTTGACCACAGTGTAAAGATTGAGTGACTGGCTCTGTAGGAAACAGCTGACAAGTGCTACACAGAGAATAAAACTACAGCTGCATCCAAGCTGATTCTTGCAGTGTCTCTCTCCCTCATGTCTCCTCACTGTTCCTTGAGATTAGAGAGGGGATCATTGACTAAGGCATGCCAGGAGAATTGAGGAGAAATAGTATAGAAAAGTCCCATAAGTGGGTTTATACTGAATTGGCTTCTATTTGTAAGTATGCATATATATATATGAAACTATTGAAGTAATTTGTACTATTTACAGGTTATACTTAGTCCAATGATGTTTCAGTTGAAATTAAAAAATCAACAGGAGTTTTATGTGCCTCTTGTGGGCTTACAATGGGAATATTTTTTACTCTTTTCATTTTTGCATCTCTTAAGCACCTGAAAATTTCACCTATTTGTCTCTATTTACTTATGTCCTCGATTCAGTATAAATGTGGCTGCTTTTATTATCCATATGAATATATAATAGCCTTAGAATGAAACTGGAGATGCTTAAATGCCAATGCATATGACCAGGAGGTGTGACAGCTAATAACACCGCACGTCTCTCCCAGTGCAGTCCTCTCTCACAGCATGTTTCCATCCAGCACTGCTCTGCTTTTGCATTTCTAAGATGGCAGCAGAGGAATGCCCACCTCAGTGTTAATCATCAGTACACAAGGGAAGGAACGGTGGATTACCCCGTCCATTAACTGATGCTGCAAGCAGGGGGAATCACAAATGGAACAGGATGAAGACAATGTGCTCTCCATGCTCTATGTACACAACCAATGATGAAAAAGAAAAGGCTTCTGTTGATGGTGTAACTACATGTCAATGCAATCATCAGCTCTGGCACTAGTGTGGGATTCACATTCTCTGAACCTGAGAGAAGCAGGGAGAGAAGCAGAGAACAGAATTATCAAAACAATTCTTATCTCATTTGCTGTGCCTGTGTTGTGCCAAAGTGGAATGCAATGTGGAATTTGTTTACCCAAAGTGATGGTGTTTTGTTTCCTTGGCCTATCAGACCCAAGTGTGGTCCAGACTGTCAGTCAGCAGACGATCACAAGATTTTGTTCAGTTAGTGTTAGTTCTAGTTCTTGTTCAGTGTAATGTATTATAGAATAATATTGTACAGTAAAGTAATTAGTTAGCCTTCTGATATGGAGTCAGATGCATCATCATTCTTCCCGAGTCAGGGGTCGCCCTAGGAATACTATACACAAGGGCTTCCAACACTGTTCTTTGGTAACTGTGACAGTCCAAGATGGTTGTCAGAGGCTATGGACATATCCAGCACTTTACAGACTGAAGTGCCCTGGAAATGGTGCTGAAACAGAATCCACCATAGATACTTAGTCTTCTGATAGATAGAAGGTGATTATGCATCATCCCTCTTTTCTCTTTTTTTTTTTTTTTGCCTTCATGGTGGTTTTCATTCAAAGCAGAAATTGCTAATGCTAATAAATTTTTCTTAAGAATTTTGCTCAAATCTTCTTAAAAATCAGTTTATCATCTCCTTGTTGCCCATAGTTATTTTCTGTGTTACAATTAGGTAATTATTTTACTGATTTACTTTTAAAAAACTCTTGGTTTTTTGTCCAATCATAACTTGCTATTGTGTATGCTTTTCCTTCTTTCAGTCAGTGTTTCATGCAATGCACCATTCTTTAATAGTCATTTAAACAGACACATCATTTCTATAAAAACAAAAGCTAGAACCACTAAGTAGTCATGGGCAAGCAGCGGAGGAAGTGATAAAGACCAGACTGGCCTAAATCTTCATTTCCATGTAAGTACGTATTTTGTAAAGCCATCTAGGCTCAAAACACAACTTTTTTCAAATAATCTATAATCTTAGCTGGCATAAAATTTTAAATTTAGACATCATACCTCCTCATATCACACTCTTTAATGAGTAAAAAGTACATCCTACAACTATTCTTAATCACTGGTAAGCAAAACAATCAACACTTTCAAGTGTGACAAATTTCTTGTTTTGAGGTAAAAATAGAGGGGAAAGGTGATAAATGTGGCTATTCCATGCAAAAAGTATAGTATTAAAATAGCTATATTTATATAGCTATAAAATAACACAGATAAAATTACAATTACTATGAACTGATAAAGAAAATACCTTCACAGCCCTGAATTTTCTTATTACTCTTGATTTCATATAGCAAAGAGTATTGCAACTGACATTTCTGGTCAAAGCAGTAAATTAGTATGTAAACAAAACAGTTATCTATCTAACAAATCTATCATTTATAGATTCTTACAATGAGCAGGCAATTCAATTAATTTGTTGGACATCTCCCCCAGTTTACTTCTATTTAAGTGTACTGAGTTTCCCCTAGGGATTGCCACTAGGGTTTTCCACTTAAATTGATCTATAAGTAAAATTTTATGGAACACATATACCTGGTATTTAAAATCTATGAAATATTTCAGGCCTGGTTCTTACAAAAAATAAGAATCTTTGTTACTCCTTGGATAACAGAAGGAGGCCAAAATATTTGAGATTATGGTCCTTACATTTTTAAGTTTCTGATCCAGCTCAGTTTTTCTGACTCCAATACAGGACATCTGTAGTAAAAGGTAGCTTTGCCTGTGGCAGAGGGTTGAAATAATCTTTAAGGTCATTTGCAATCCAAAGCATTCCATGATTCTATGATTCTATGATATTTGCTTTTGTGTCACAACATTGCTTTCAGGCTATTGACTCTTTGATTTTCTCTAAATGCTGTTTATTGCTATTTTGCTAGCATGGAATCACTGCTTCAATCAAAATTAAAATGAAGTAGATAATAAATAACTCCCAAATAGCACATATTTTTTGCTCAAACCATGACTGTGTTCAATGATCTGTGCAGAAATTTTATATGCCTGAAGCAGAATATGTCACTTCTGCATTCTTTTTGTACAGATGTACAGTCCCATCTTACAGACATTAAATTCTTCTGTCATAGAGACCCTTTACTTTTAGCTGTAGGTATGGTGACATGTTGAGAATTTGAGCCTCAAATAAAATTGTCTGTCAGTGGCATTGTATCTCTTGTAGCTACACATGTTAGGGAATTTCACATTTATTCAGACAACAAAGCAGCAGTTAAACTTCAGCATTATCTACTGTAGAAATGCTGATGGCACTGCAGAAAATGTCCACCTTCAGCCTGCAATTACCTAAAGGGTAAGCCACAGTACTGCCCCTTGTGCTCCAGCAGAATTCTGGCAGGGCAGACAGCATCTGCAAAAGTTGCCTACACTTGTAGGACTGAAACCAACCTAAAAACTCCCTCTTGGAGCGTGAAATAAAAAATAACGCCTCAGTATGGCAGCTTCGCTGAAGAAAGTCTTATTTCAACATACTGACCTGTATTTTCTCCAAACCACCCAGTCCCTGCAACAAAGGAGACAGAAGGAAGGCAACAGAAGTAGTGGGAAGGCAACAGAATAGACACTTTATAACTTCAAATTTGCACATTTTGGAGAGGCTCAGTTGCATAATTTGTTCTTATAAATTTTACTGATTCTAGAGTCAGTAAAGTAAAAAATGAGGTTTGAGAATATTCTAATAAATAGTTTAAGCAAACAATCATGACTCCTGAAAGCAGAGGTCTTTTGAAATATATTGCCATAATGAAAGCATTGAAACTCTCAGATACTCCCAAAAAGAGTATTACAAAGTATGTAGTATTACAAAGTTAAATGTTGCAGTTATTACACTGCACAACTATTTGGACACCATGTAAAAATTGTTAATTTCTACTGTATATATTCATGTTGGGTAGTAAAATCCACAAATTTACTGAATCTTTCCAGAAAATCCAGATTTACACTTATCAAACGTTTACAGAAAAAAAGGAGGAATTATTTCACTTTATTGATTTCTGGCCTTAAATAGAGCTAGCCACACATCACAGGAAAGCTTCAGAATGATAATATATATGTTAGGAAATGCAAATATACAACATTACATGTAACACATTTAATAAGATACTCCACTGTTGTGAGCACCTTACCAAAAACCAGTATCACAGAACTCAGCTATTTCTATTAAATCTCATATGAAATGAAAGAAAAAGGAAACTGTGGACAGCCTAAAAATTCTTTGCTTCACTTACTGGGTTTCCCCTCCACTGGAGCCATAAGCTGACCTGGGCCAGCAGCCAAGCACCCACACAGCTGAATGCTCAGTTCCCCCTTCCCAGCAGGACTGACAACAGAAAAGGGAGATCAAAAAAAAGCCATGTGTCAAGATAAACATAATTTAATAGGTAAAGGGGAAAACAAAAAGATCACAACCACACCAAATGATGCAGAGTGGTCACCCACCACCTCCCACAAGCAGAGTGACAACCAGCAAATATCAGATTGGTGGTCACCTTGGAAGAAGCCCACATCCTTCCACCCTCCTTCATCTATACCCAGTTTTGAGTGCTAATCATGATAAGAGTTATCTCTTTGTTCACTTGCAGGCAACTGTCCCAGCTCTGCCCCTTCCTAACTTCTTGTGCACCTCTAGCTTACACACTGGGAACAGGGGTAAAGCAAAAAGTAGAGAAAGCCTTGACATTGTGCAAGTTGTGTACAGGAACAGGCAAATTATTAGTGTGGTATCAATACTCTTTTAGCCAAAATCAAAGATACAGCACCATACTGGCTGCTGTAATGAAAGCTAATTCCTTCCCAGCAAAGTCCAGTACAAATTCTTATGCAGTAGTGATGGTTTTTTTTTACCAATTTAAGGTAAGACTTCCCCTTAAAAACCAGTTCATAATCCAATAATGACTTTTCAAAAGCTTTTCTTGCAGATCTGCTCACACTTGAATGTTGATAGGAAAAGAACAATACCATAAAAACAGGTCTAAGAATTAGTTTTTTTAAGTTATTCTATTTTTTTAGCATGCAGACAGTGTCAATAAGAAATGTACTGCCATTACAGCAGTTGCCAAAAGTCTCACTGAAACAAACCAAAACCAGAGACCTTTTTAAACAGCATGAAATATGAGAGATTTGTACTTTGGCAGCTCCATTGAATTTCAGGTGGGTGTACAGTCCATTTTGCAATAAGGAAAGAGAGACAGTGTTTTGACTGAAAATAATGCCTATACCCCACAAAAGTGCTAACACCAATTTATTATGGGGAAGAAGTAAGTGGATTTTTCCTGTTGGAAGGACTGCCCATCACGGGACACCACACTGTGTCATGCAGCACAGTCACCAGTGAAGGAGACCTGCCCACTCTGGCCTCACCCGAGGCCCCTCGTGCTACCCAGTCCTGTATGACCTGCATCAGGAGTGGTTTGTCCCTGGGCAGTCGTGGGCAAAGGATGGTGGCACTTTTTGGCTGTGTGGTCTCAGCTTCCCCAGGAATTAATTCCGTCACACAGGGTGCTGAGGAGGCCTTGAAGAGGGACTTTCCTTCAAGCTAAGTGTCTGGGATACTGGAGTCTCCTTCACACCTGGAGTTGCTACAAGTGTTTGATCAAAATATGGGAGAAATTTTTGTGCGAAATACAGCAGGAAGGGTGATATTGTGCTATGGCAGGCTCCTTTGCTGGTCCAAAAGGAAACCCTCTGAGAGTCCTTTTCTTGGCGAAGTACACACAAAGCACCAAAGAACTTCAATATTCCAGAATTCACCACTTCGCAATCGGCATGTGCACCGATATGCACACACTCGGCTTTTCCCTTTCCAGAAGCCGCAATCGACACGCTTCGCTCCTCTGTCCCCAGCGTGGTGCTGAGCAACGACCCGTCCGTCTTCCAAAGCCAGATGCCCGGGAGGCGACAGCGGCGCTGTAAGGAGCCCAGGCCGGGGGTCCCAAGGAGACAGGGCACCGCGGGGTCCCAAGGACAGCCCCGCCAGGCGCCTCCAAGGGACCCACGTCCAAGGGTCCCAAGCAGCCCGTGCCTGGGGTCCGGACGGTCCCTCGCCCGCGGGAGAAGCGGCGCCGGCGGGTCGGGGGGCTGCAGCGGAGCCCGGCCCTCTCTCCGGGGCCGCCGCCCGACAGAGGGTCCGGGGTGTCGGCGGCCGCGCCCGCTGGAGAGGAGGGAGCGCTCGCCCACACCGCGCTGAGGAAGTGGCCGCGGCTGCGAGCGAAAACGAGGAAGCGGCGGATCCGGCGGCGCCAAGGGAAGGTCGGGCCCCGCTCCGGCCGCAGCCCGGCTCGGCTCGGCT
>VZRH01001413.1:912906-999057 GCA_013397555.1 Urocynchramus pylzowi
TTTTTGTTTTTTTCACAGTAGCATTCTGCGCTTTTTAAAAGATCAAAGCAGAAAAACCTTATTAGAGGAAAACATGGCATGTGGAAAGATTACCAAAGACATGAGAACCCCAAAAGAAAGGTGCTGTACAAGAGAGACAATAGATTCTAGCATCAGTGAAGAATGCTTTTTTAGTGATGAATCCTCCTCCGTGAGCTCAGTACAGAAGCTTTTATAGAAAAGCCCTGAATAGAACATGAGTGCTGTGGTACTTTTTCTAAGCATCTGTTTGCCTTGTAATAGGGCAGTAATTGTGTTGACAGGTCAAGTAGTTTTTCCTCAGGAAATATTTCAATAGCTAGAGTGCCTGGAGTAGTCTGATGATATCAGAATGTCAGATGCAATTTAGAGTAAATGAGGGCATTTCTGGCATGTTTCAATGGAGAAAAAAACATCTATCTAGCTGTCCTCGGTATTGATTAAGATGACTACAGAATTTAAATCTATAGGAAAATATTTTTAAGATCAGTTTCTTGAAGGTAATGAGGATTTTAGGTGTATTTGGGATATTCCTTTTCAGTTCATTTTATGAATGACTCTTTGATACAGGAGGGGAGATAAATGGTGTTTTCCCTAAATCTAGTAGATTAAATACCAATGCCGCTTGTTTAGTAGGCAATTGTTTGTTTTGATATGGCCAAAATGCTGAGGATTTCAATGAATGAGGGGAAAAGCTGTTTCCTCTTAAGCTGAGAAAGAGGCTAGCTAGGCCATTAACTTTCATAATAATGATAAAACATGAACCTGTTACAGATTGGACGATCTCAAATCTCACTGATCATATTGTTAGATCCAGGTTTTGAATTCCCCATCAGAAAAGTCTTCTGGGCCAAAGTTACCACATTCCCTATTTTTCCCCAGATAGATTTTAATTAAACTATGTTTCTGGTAAAGAATAGATGTGTGTTTAAAACCCTTAGCAGAAATGCCATTGTCACCATGAAACCATCACAATAAAGCAAAAAATATCTGAAGGAAAATGCTTCTGAAACTGAACTGCTAAAAGTAAAATATGGGACTTGACACCTGAGACAAGTATTTTTACTAGGTAGAAATGCTAAGGAAAGAGCTCAGTGTTGAAGAAATAATAAAAATGAAACTTGCTAAAAACTAACACATGTTTCGTGTATCTGTCAGCACTGGCCAGGAGCATGTGTGGAATTACAGGAAAGTCTTTGCAGATGAAGAAGGTATTTTTAGAGTCTGGATTACAAGGCAGAAAACAGAGCAGCATATCTTAGATTGTCAGTAAAAGGTCTCAGAATTCAGAAATGAGTAATTGTGTGAGGAAAACTTTTCTTGGAGAAGCTGGAGAAAACAAATGGAGAAGGAGGCCCAAGCATGAGTGATGGAAATGCTGCTGTAGGCTGTAAGCTGATTAGAGACACAGTAGGTGCAGACTGAGACACAGTGCCCTAAGCATCAGTACTCAACAAGGGCACTTTCCTGAGGAAGGTCAGCAACTCAAAGAAATGTGTCACTTTTCCCTTTTAGACAGTACTACGGACATCCCCTTCAGTGTGATGAGTGGGACATTGTTTGAAGATGGTTACAAAAGTTGCAAAATCACCAGTATTACCAGTTGAATTACACAGGATTTAGAGTGTTTTTCAGTAGGCCAGTAAGTTCACTCTGGTGTCCTGATCAAACTCTAGTTTTTTTGAATTACTTGATAAAATTATATTCTGCTGCATTTCCTTCCCTGATGACTTCCTTTTAGACACTTGCTGTGTTCTTTCTTTGTTTCTGGATAATTTGCTCATAAAAACTCCTCTCCTAAGGTGTGGGTAGAAATTAAATCTTCATGTTTATACAAGAAGGTAAAGGACACATTTAGAGGTAATCTGATGATCAAATTAAGACCACCATTCAGCTGCCTACACACATTGGAAGGTGATTTTAAAGGTGCAAGAATGAGAATAGAACAGTAATTCAAATCCATTTTCTTTGTTAAACTTCTTCAAATTTATTTTCTTTAAAAGTGAGGTAGTTGCAATGGATTTACAATATTTCAATGTTAATTATTTCAAAGTATGCATCAGTTTGGGGTATACCTTTAAGGTTCTCCTTAAACACTGAAGCTACCAAAATATTTAATAAAGTATATCAAGTCACCATCAAAAGTGTATTTATAATGCTATGCGTACTGAATTTCTTTTAGCTTTCAGGTGTGTTACATAAGTCGAAAATGTGGAGAAGAATCTTAAAAAAACTTGTACTGCTTTTCTCTGAGGCACACATCTTGATTCCAAGAATCCTTGTTAAATAGGAGCATCAGAAAAATGCACTTTCATTTTATTCTTTTATTATTAATGTTTTCCTGTGTATATTAATTAGAGAACTGTTGAAGTTCCATGGGTGCTTAAAATATCACCCTCTTTTAGAAGAAATTGCTTCAGTAAGCATATTTTCATCATTCAGCACTGTCTAGTGTGCCTTATACATACGTATACATGTGAGACATTTGCTTTAAACCTTACTTCTTTATTTTCATACCCTGATCACAGAATACTACCTTAAAAAACAAGGAAATGTGAAAAAATAACTGCTTAGATAAGGAATATTTTTTAATAACACTTTTTCACCACTACACGGCTTTTGATCTTTATCACATTTCAGTCATTTTACCCATGGAGGAGAAAACCAGTCAGAATCAGAAATCCCTAAGTCTCTCGCCACGCTACTGTTTGGGCTTTTTAGAAAGATTCATATTCCTATTTATATTTTTTTAATGTTAAAATGGAGATAGTACCTTGGTAATATTATAATCTTTGCTAGGCAAACTTTTCAATCTAGCAATTATTCTCCCTTTATCCTTGTCTAAATATGAGATAAAATAGAATTAAGCAAAGTGTAGCAGTGTGGTTAGCACAGATTTTTTTTCTAGCATCTTCCAGGTGAGTTTTCCTTAGTTTTGCTCATCTGTTCTGAGAGAATGCTTTGCTTCCTAGTACGCATGAAATGTGTGAGGTACTAAACTCTTGTGCTGTGTCAGGAGTACCCTGCAGAGTTGATGAGGAAGCTGCCTGAGGGGAAGTGGATACCTAATTTTCTTATGTGTTTGTGTAATATTTTTTCTTTCACATAGGATAAGCCTGATATTTGCATGTATTTGTAGCTTCCTTAAAAGTCATATTTAACGACTAAGGGGAAAGTTGCACTTAAGACCTTCTATGGCTGTTATGCTCAAGTGCCTCTCTTGGGTAGCCAGCCACACTTCCTTCAGCACTCGTAAGGGTAAAGCCTTACATTCAGCCTTAGGGGGCCTAATCTGCATTTTACAGCTTCACCTTTTTAACTGCACTGGCTTGAAAAACACTGCACTGTTTGTGTACATGGAAAAACTTAGAGGAGGAGAAAACTCTGAATGCAAGCATTTTCTTTTATTCCATTACTGATCCTAGAAGGGTATAACACTACCAAAAAGAAGGCAAGATTTTGAAATTCCAAACAAATAGTACAGCCATCCCAAATTCAGACATTCTTCCAAAATTGTTACATAGTTTTTAATCATTATCTAAAGTTTTCTTGTGATTATTTGCATGCCCAGGAGATGCTGCATCAGTCCAAACATTTCCTACCATTGCTAAACACTAATTATTCTTCACATATTTGAAAGCGGGGTAGAGAAATCTGGCCTGAAATCTACCAACGGTAACACATTTTGTGAAAGTAAGTCAGGCCGTTGTTTTCTGAAACAGATATAACTAAATAATTTCTGAAATATTAGAGAGCATAAGAATCCTGTTGCTGTTCTTTTCATAACTGAGAAACAGTCTTCATATTTCAGAAACCTGTTATATAGCAGGCCTTCTCATTCTGAAGATTTAAGGGACAGTCCCTCACCAATATCATCCCTGACATTTCATCTAAACTGCAACCAGTGGGCTTCCCTCCCACCCCCACCCCTGGCCTTTTAAAAACTTTTTATCTGGTCAAATGATCCTGAACAGTGTGTAGAAAACACTGAGATTAATAAGAGATAAAACAATACTTTGGAGAGTAGCCTGATCTGAAACACATCATAGTCAAAGTGAATTTAAATTTCAGTAACCATAAAGGGTTTTCTGTAGCCAGGGATCATGTGTTTACCCCCTCTAACCTTGACTCCACCCCACTTTTGTTTTATTAGCTGTTATTTTCATTCTGAAGTTCTTTATCTTTTTTAAGTCTGAAACTAGAAGTATGGCAAAAATTAACTTTAATGAAATGCATTCATTAAAGTAAATTTCTGCAGATGGAGAGTGTGGTGATATTTTTCTGTTTGATATTTGTTCAGTATGTATTACTGAGGTGTTATGAGTAGGCACTGCAGTGCAGAACCATTCTTGGCATGAGACACATTATGGGATTATTTCTTCCTTTTCTCCAAGTTGTACATTGCTGGTGAGGAGCCAGTGTTGATCAATCATGCATCCAAATTCTTTCCTTACTAAAAACCTAGTAGTAAATCTGTTTTCTTACATCTTTCCTGAAAGTGGTATTGAAGACTTGGAGCCTGCCTTCCAGGACCATTTGTCTAGAAGTTGGATGATGTATATTCATCTCCTAACCACCAGAATGTGTGGTGCCTAGTTGGTTAAAAAAAAAAAAAAAAAAATTAAATGAGGGCGTGTGAAGGAAACAAGTAAGCAGGAGTGAAGGAAACAGGATCTAGAACATTCAAAACATCCATATTTGTAATGACTTTCAGAATAATAGAACCTGAGTCATAGAAATATTTAGGTTGGAAAAGGTCCTTAAGATTATCAAGTCCAACTGTAAACCTATCACTCCCCAACCCACTACAAAATCATGTCCCTAACCGCCCTCCTTTCAGGGGTGGTGATTTAAACACTTTCCTGGGCAGCCTGGTCCAATACTTGATAACTTCCTCAGTGAAAAAATGTTTGCTGGTATCCAATCCAAAGCTCCTCAGTACTACATGAGGAGGTCTTTTCCTCTCATCATCTCACACATAGGAGGAGACTGACTCCAGCCCTGCCTGGAGTGTCTGACCCATGCCACTGTCCCTTGCAGCAGAGTTGTGCTCCCCTGTGCCTTCCTAGGTGTCTGATGCCAAGAGAGACATACAAAGTGATGGCTTGCTTTGTGCTAGGAGTAGAAAAGTCAAGGGGGCATCAGAAGGCTGTGGGAGAGGGCAGATGATAAAAGAGCCTCCTGCTGGCTCTCCTTGAAGGCTTAAAAGCAGCAGCTGAGCCCTGGGACAGGGCAGTGAGATGAGGGGCTCAGCTGGTCTGTGCCTCTATCTCTGCACCCCACTGGAGGGCAGGGAGAGATGGCAGGGATGGAGAGCAGGAGGAAGGCCCTGATCTCCTCCACATGTCCCAAGTGCTCAGGCTGAGATGTATGTTGCATGTGATAGGCTCTGGCAAGATGTCATGAGGGCTTGGGAGAAGAGCTTGTATATCCACAACTCTAAGCCCCCATACCCTCTCCCAGTCACCATCAGCTTAGCACAGTGTACCTGGGGGAGGTAGCATGGGAAGAAAGAGGAATTTCCCAGGAGTGTTCCCTGCTACCAATGCACTGGCACTCTTGCACCCACTGTCCCAGGACAGGCTCCTGTGAAACCCACAGGACTGTGCAGCTGGGCAGGGGAAGGCAAGCACCGGCAGGGGACCACCCTTGCAGTGCCCAGACCTGCTGCTGTCCCCTATGCCAAAGCTATCAGAGCAAGCCAAGAGTTCTGATGGAGCTTGTATGCCTTGTGTGTGCACCTACAGGGGCCCTGGATGAACTGTGGGCAGACAGACCCTGCTTGAAAACATCCTGGTCGCAGACCTTCCTTCCATGGTGACATCACAAGGGTGTGAGTCACCGCCTAGCCAGGAAGGCAGATGCTCCAAAAGGGGCAAAGTCTGCTCCACAGGATGTTTGCCTTTGTTGAGCTTCATTAAATTACTTTCATTCAAATTCCTTAGCCTTTCTAGGTCCCTTTGAATTGTATCAAAGCCCTGTGATGTTTAGCCACTGTACCATTTTGTATTATTTGTGAATTTGTTGGGGCTGTGCTCTCCCTGCTGTCTATCACCTCAATAAAAATCTTAAATAATATTGACCCCAATCCTGACCCTGGGTTACAATACTATTAACTGGCCTCCATATGTATTGCAATCCTCTGGGCCCTGCATTCAGTTACTGAATGAATCTAGTCCATTTGAATAAAGCTTTGTCTGGTACAGTCAGAATGGTCATTTTGCATATTGAATAAATGTTTGCTGGTGACTAACTAAGGACTGCCTTCTGTGTCTTCAGTTATAACTTTTCTTTGTTGCAATTAACAAGTTGTAGTTATGTTACTGGATTAGTATGGGAACTTGAACCAGTAACTTTTAGTTGCAGATCACAAAAGTAATAAATAATATGCTGCACAAAGCTCTATTTTGTAGGTGCATTATCTTTGCAACTTTGAGATCTCCCTTATTTGGGATAGGGGGACAAGACGGGAAGGTCTGCACAGCATGTGGTTTGACATTACTGTGCCCTGTCTAGTTTTCTATACTGTGTGAGCCTTGTTGATTTGACTTTGTGTTCCTCTCCCTCTTTCCTTCCCCACATCAACCCTTAACATATTCACAGCACAGCACAGGTATTTCTCTACTGTTTTTTGAGATGAGCACAAGGGACAGCAAAGCAGCAGTGATGGATGGAATATGAATTAAGCACTAGGCACAAGCAGCTCTGCCTGCTTCAGGACTGCCAGGGAAGGTGTCAGTCTGAAGTGCTGTGTGCTAAAAGGCCCTATATTAAGACTCCAATTCCTCAGTTATACCTTTGCATTATGGACCTTCCTTTTTTATATAGTTATCCATAAAGTCTTCTGTGCTTTTCTTCATGTAACTCAGTTGCATGCTTTGGCCAGCTACAAGACAAATGTGGTATTAACCCTGTTCCCATATAGCCTGAACTGTTTAATGCTGATTCCACAGATTGCTGCATGGCTTCCATAAAATGATGCTTCATTTTATTTTGAAGGGCTCATATTTTAACTCCTATGTGCTTCACAATGATAGAAGCAGAAACTTGATCACTTTGTCCATTTCTAGCCAAGGTGCTGGGAAACAGGAAAAGAGAGCTACTGGGATTTAGAAAAACAGCTTCTAACCAGATAAAAATAAAAATGGAATTTTCACTTTAAAATAATTTTTTAAATTGTCAACACTTGTACCACCAACAAATGTATTACTAAAATTACCTCAAGCTATGCCAGGGGGCATAGCTTGAGGTGATTTTCAGGTAAGACATCACGTGAATTTCTTCACAGAAAGGGTTGTTAAACATTGGAATGCTCTGCTGAGGGGGGTGATGGAGTCACCATCCCTGGAGGTGTTCAAGAAACAAGTGGACAGAGCACTCAGTGCCATGGTCTTGTTGACAAGGTGGTAATTGATTCAAGTTTGGACTCAATGATCTTAGAGGTGTATTCCAGCCTAAATTATTCTGTGATTCTGCAAACATACTGCAGGTGAACTGCCATCTTACTGGTTTATCCTCTTCTTTCTACTGACATTCATATCTCTGTCTTTGTATTTTCAGAATACAGTATTCTAGGTTTTCTACTTGGAAAAGAAAAAGCCATGGCTTCCAACACATCAAACCCTGCTAATCATTTGCCATACTTCTTTGGTAATATCACACGTGAAGATGCCGAGGAGTATCTGATGCAGGGAGGAGCAAGTGATGGACTATACTTGCTCCGCCAAAGCCGCAATTACCTGGGGGGCTTTGCCCTGTCCTTGGCCCATGGAAGGAAGGTTCACCACTATACAATTGAGAGGGAGCTGAGTGGCTCATATGCTATTGCAGGAGGCAAGTCGCATGCCAGTCCTGCTGAACTCATTAACTATCACTCGGGGGAAGCGGATGGCCTTATCTGTCTACTGAAAAAACCTTTCAACCGGCCACCAGGCGTTGAACCCAAAACAGGACCCTTCGAAGACTTGAAAGAGAACCTCATCAGAGAGTATGTCAAGCAGACTTGGAATTTGCAGGTAAAACCAGACTGATCTCGTCATAAAGTAGTCTTTGAGCTAGGAGAAAAAGATTGCAGTGATTGTTTCCAGCTGTTGCTACTGCTAGGTGGTATTTTTTCACAATCAAATCATAGCTGTTTGAGATTTAACAGTGAGGGGTTTTTCTCCCCAGTACATGCAGTAACTTGGCAATAAGTGTAGTTTTCCTGAAATTTAAGCCCTTAGAATTTCTACAATAGTCTAGCATAATCTTATCTTCATCTGCACTATCATATGTTGTCAGATTCAGACCAAAAACTAATGCGTGTAATGAACAAGACACAGAAATGGCTTGTCTCATTGCTTTTAATTCTGATTTTTTATGGATTGATATGCAGGCAGGGATAGGGACATCTTACTTACTCTCTTAGTTGGCCTTGTTTCTCTGATGCTATTTAAGTTATGTCCAAAACAGAAATCTTTCCTGAAAGAGGACAGTTTCTACACTGCAGAGCACTGCCTATACATCTTCAGTGCTGCAGGGGTCAAGCAGGAATTTTCCATGTGGAGGACAAGATGTTGGATTTATAAAGAAGCCAGTCTTAACATGGAAACACTAGTGTAGGAGGCTGCAAAAGGAACATTATTTGACCTTGAGATATCATGAGTTACCTTTATGAACTCATGAAGATACTCAAGGTTTCTAATCTCTTTTGTTGCTATCAAGTAACCCTATGAATTTTGCTCTGTAAAATATATGGAGCAACCCCCAAACTGGGAAAACCTGAAACTTATACAATGTTTTCCATAACTGCTGAGGTTCACAGTGTCTTTTCTGATGAGTCTGAGCTCAATCTAGAGGGAAGTTGATGAACTCTGGTTAAATGAGGGTGAAACTAGTGGGGGTTGCCCTCAGATTCTGAGCCAAATTTAGAAGTGGTAGGTTGTAGACAAGGTTAGAAATGTCTAAGTTAATATTACTCTGAATAATTCACTCTAAAATTGGGACTGTTCTGTCTGGGAAAATTTGCATTGATGTCTTTGACATAGACATGCTGCAGCAGTGCAAAGCACAATTTATTTCAGTACGGTGCCATAGGATATGTAATTTGGAGGTACATTTAAAATCTCAGACTGACACTAATTTCATTTAGCTATGTCTCATTAGCATAATAATATTACTTTATTTTAAGCTTAAATACTGGTATATCGGTGGTTTTATTTACTGGTTAATTTTCCTTATTTTTCTCAGAGCTAAAGGGAGAAACCTAGTTTTGTGATGTTTAGATTACCATATGTTAGTTTCTGGTTTAAAATCCTTATAGCAACCAGGCCTTCACACACAACAAATATGTGCAGATTTTGGATGTCCCAAAGCAATCCCAAAAGACTGAGAGTCTACCTGTCATCTTTTTATTGCAGAAGATAGTTTGACTGTTTCACTGTGTTTTTACTGCTCCCTAGGGGCATGCCCTTGAACAAGCTATCATTAGTCAGAAGCCTCAGCTGGAGAAGCTGATAGCCACTACAGCCCATGAGAAGATGCCATGGTTCCATGGGAGGATCTCCAGGGAGGAGTCAGAACACCGTATACTCATCGGGTCAAGAAACAATGGAAAATTTCTGTGAGTTTATTTTTCTGTGCTATTGCTGTTTGCCTCAAGTGTTGCTGTACAGCTCTTTTGAATAAATCTCAAATAGACTATGCCCTAAAATGTGGTTCATCCACAGTGAGGGCACCCAATTCAGCATAATTAACATGACATGATTCTTTCTGCCCTAAGCAAGTCCCTCACTTAACTAAAGATGGAAAACTATAACAAAAGCCTGGAACACCTGCAGGGGTGTCCACTAGGGCCTACTGGCACCAGTTATGACCAGCCCAGGGCACCCCCTGGCCTTTGCAGCCCCACTGTCAGAGCCTGACCACCTGTACCCAATACACAGGCTTATTAAACTGGTACAATTAGAGACAAACTCCCTGTGTTAGCAGCTGTTGGGATCTGCATCTGTCAAGTCTCCCAGGGACAGTGGTGGTGCTTTGTTTTGTAGTTAAGCAACAGAATGATCTCTTCTACCTTGACAGCACTATTTTGTGTCTGCTGCTTACCCTCTGAGTTTACTGAGCCTAATGATCTTTTGTTTTCTGAGCACAAATGTGGCATTAGGATAGTGACTGACAGCCATCATCTTGTGAGGACTAGAGGCAGGGGTTTGTTTTGAGAATCCTCATTTGAAAAATATCAGTGTCTTAATAGAGCTGTCTTTTGTCACTCCCCCCCGCCCCCCCCCCCCCCCACCAAGAATTTGTATGATGATAAAAAATTAGGCTTAAAAGTCATGGCCAAGTAGGGATCACTTATAACTGTATCATTTCTGTGGGAAATTTCATCACCTACCTATGTAGTTTTCTTTAGCACTCAGCCTTCTTCGGCTTTTTTAGAGGCAGTCCAAAGTGAAACCCCACAAGCAAGTGCAGGAAGGATATGGTTCTTCAGTACCAATTCTTTCACTTTACTGATTTTCTGTAATTGTGCCATACTAATTGGTAATGTGGGTGCAACTCTCACATATTTCCATGTTTCAGTCTTAGTTGACAGGAACCAGTAACTCCTTTAAGTCGTATTCCCAGTAGAGTGAATTCCTGTGAGGTCTTAACCAAAAACATCCAGAGGGGCGTTATCTAGTTGCTTTTGCTGCCCTGTGTAACAAAACAGTGTAATAAGCTTGTCACAGATTTTCTTATACTTGTAGTAAAAAAACTGTTACAAAAATTACAAAAATTTGTGGAGCCAGATATATTTCTTTCTGCTGCACAGGAGTTTAGAGGATTTGATGAACACAGTTGCTGTTACCAATTATCAGCCCAGCATCACCACACAACCTCTCCTTTTTATTGCCCTGTGATTTTGCTAGTTTCTTTTCCTACTTTTTGGACAGAAGGTCCAGTAATTGAAACAAAAGGCGATCCTTTCTTTTAAGGACAATTTTGTACCTAAAAATATATTGCTTTTTTGCTTTCTGTTTTAACACCTTTCCAAACCAACTTGGTATCAACTGAGTCACGATGTTGATCATGTATTAAAACTGGCAGCTTTTCCAGTTTGCCCATTGGTTCCTCTGTGGCCAAAGTACTTCTCTTTGGGGCAAGGGAGAGAGGGGGGGTGCAGGGGGAAGGAATCTAATTTTTCTTCAAAGAAAAGGATCCACTAGCTAGCATTTCTTAATAACAGGGATAGATTTTGGAGTAAGGGAGTGAATTTTTTTAAGAAATTTGACATTTTCAGCCTCTATTGTAAACACTGGTCTCTTTTTAATCTTCTATAAGCAGTCCTACTGCTTTGACTGGAATTATTTTCCCAGAATTTTCTAGTGTTCCTTGAAGATGGCCTAGGAAGCATTTCTGATTCCCTTTTCAGTGACATGCTCAATGAGTTGTGGGGGAACGTTCAGGCCTTCTCCCACAGGACTGGATGTGTCAATGGATCCATATTTTACATACCTTTGATGGAACTCGGGTGGCTTTCATATTTCGGGAAGAGAAACCCATAGAGGAGAAAACGCTAATTTTAAGGCTCTGTTTAAACCATGAGAAATTCCACTGGAGCTTAAATAATATGAACTGCTAGTGTGTCAATCTTGGGTACCTCTTATTAGGGACAAGACTGTTTACTTCTGCATCTGTAGGATGCTTTCTGATGTATTAATTGTTCTTGCACAGACTTCCTATCTGGCCATTTTAGAACGTAGTAACCACTCTCACATTTGCTCCTGTGGTCTCAGGGAAGACACAGGGAGAGAATTTCATCTACCCCACAGCTCAGTAGCCAGTGCAGCAAGAGAAATAATGGGTTGCTCATTTGTGTTGAAATCAGTGATTCTACATTCCTGAGCCATTCTAGCTCTCAGACCCATGGACTTAGAGGCTCATCACAAATAACAAATGAACTGTCCAACTCAGAGAGGTTTATTGCTTTCTGCAGTGGGTTGCCTAACATGGGCTTGCTCAGCAGCTGTTGAGAAATAAACCACTCATTTCTGGCTAACTGAACCAGAAGTAGCAAAACTGTTGAGTGTGAGTATGGTGCACTGTTTTACATTTCAGGCACAGACATCACATAGTTTTACTTAACCAGCAGCAGTGCTTGTCAGAATATTCTGTACATCTGTGGATTGAAGGCTTTGAAGTTGTGACTGTGAACTGGTGTTTTTCTAACACTGGTCAAGATAATCAAGCCCAGTAGCTGACTGAAAAGTAAAATTTTCAAACATGTAAGCCTGAAGTAAGAGATGTTTGCTTGTTGAGGTGGGAATTGGAACCTGGGAACAAAGAGAGAAGCTAGCTTTTTGAAGAGATTATGTACTCCTGAGGTTGTTTAACAAGTCCACAAGTGAATACTTATATGTGACAAAAATCATATTGTTTATTTTGGAGAAAATAATAAATATTAGAAGGATATAATGTTTCTGTATATTTTTAACAAGACTCTCCAAAACTTCATTATACCAGAAATTTGCTATCCATCTGACCTACCTACCTTGAAACAAAATCCACTACAGCAATCTGTGTAATAATACAACTAACATGTAGGTTTTTTTAGCACTGCTGTGCAGCAATATAAGATTATCAAATCTAGAATTATTTTTAATGGTTTAAATATGGAAATAGTAGAAAAGCTTCCTGACTTCAGTTCAAAATATAATGAATAGAGCCATAAAAATAACACTACAATGCATCCAAGGAAAAATTCTGAGCTAAATGTGGATGTTTTACCAGGGAATTTTCAAAGATCTTTTAAAAGCTTTTTTCATGGCTTAAAAGTCAGTAAAGTATGTATGTGAATGCTAGAGAGATTGTTTTCAAAACCAAACACAGAAACCATGACATGAAATGGGAAGTATTTTCTATCTCTTCCGTGAAGAATGTTTATGTAAGATTGCCAGTCTAGGCACGAACTTTGGGGGAAAAAAATAGCAGTGGAACAGAAGTAAAATATTTCTAAAATTGTCTGAAAAGAAACTGAAAATAGAGAACTTTATGTCTGAAGCCCCACTGAACTACACTAACACTTTTACATTCTATATTGGATGATGCTTCTTGACCAAACTTCTGGGGTTTATTTACATTTTGGGAACACTGATCATAGATCAAACTGTTAATATTGGTAATACTTTTATTAATATTGTAATAGCATTTTTATTAATAATGCATCATTAAATATTTATAATATTGTTGATATCTATGTGAGTTCATGCATGCATGTGTGGAAGAGTTGAAAAATAAATTATAACTTTGCTAAAAGCAAACCGCAGAAGAATTAGTTTCCTCTGTTTTTTCACATAAGAAGCACCTCTGGTCTGTGGTAAGGGTTGGCATATCTTGCCATCAGTAATGACCACTTAAGTTACACAAGCATGTGAACTTGCACATGTATTAAAAAAACAGGAGTTCTGAAGTTGGAGGAGGACAAAGAATATTCAGAAATAGTGTTAAATTTAAAAATTCAGTATTAGGGAAGTCGTGAGTGAAGGCATTGCAAATTACTAGTTTAGTCTATACAAACTTTTTACATGTGTTCATAGCTGTATGTAGTTCACATAAAATATGAACAATTGTGTAAAAGGAAAGTAGAAAAGTATTTTGATGTCATATGAGTGTCTTCAGTATGTAATGAGAATATTGAAGAGGACAAATCTAATTTAGGCTGTTATAATGAGACAAGTAATATCATGGCCATGACAACTAGAAACTCAACTGTCTCTTAAATATCACAATAGTAAATACTAGTAACAGTATTTCAAAATAATAAGCTTTGAAGTGCAGTTGTCTGTAAGAGTTTTCTTGTCTTTTGCCTGGCCAAAAAATTCTGTTTCTGGTATATGTAGCAGTATATATTTACACTAATATTGCTGCCTTCTTCTAAGAGTTTGCTGCAACCAGCCTGCATACTGAGATAGGTCATTTTTCTGACCATGTAGAGAATTCTTTAGATAATTCTATCAATATTAAGTTTTTATCCATAAAAGGAACTGGACATTGTTGATATCTTAGAAGTTGAAAACAATCCTATTAAATGTGACCTTAATTCTGGGATATTAGTTAATGATGAAGGTCCTATTGAAAGTGCCAAGGAGTGCTAGGCTTAAAAGTTTTTCAAGATAAATGATAATGCACAGACAATGAACTGTGTTTCTGGAGGTGCTGTCTTCCTCTCCACAGCAGCCTGGATGGTGCCCATGACTCTCTGGGAGAGCTGCTTACTGATCTCCAGTTATGTACGTGTTGGGTGCCACTTGCAGACCAGTGCAGCAGGGCTGTGGCCTCTCAAGATGGGGTCTGCTCTGGGTGCTTCAGCAGCAGAGTGGGTCTGAGGTTTGAAGGAAAGCTCTGACCTAACTGAGATAGCTGTACTAAAAAGATCTCCTATTTCAGGTGCAGTTTTACTGCAGAGCTGTTTGTTGGGGGTTTGGCGGAACATGGTGTATTTTGCTGCCAGGGTGAAGTCAACTAAATAGACAAATGTGGTGCAATCCTTCTCACAAAACTATTTTGTAACTGTGCAGCAGACTCACCAGGAGATGAATTTTTAGGCTCCATTGTAGATAGCAATAGTGTGAAGCTGAGATATCTCCTAAATTCTGTAGTGTTCTGACATTCCTGAAACAGCTTTGAATGTGTTAGTGAACAGGGGAGAAGAAATGATGCAAATGAAGACAGCAGTCAATCCACTGTGCCCTTTACATAATTCCTTTACAGATGGCACCAAGTTCATTTCTTATTACCCGCAAACTTGGAACATATGCAATGTGCAGCAGGTCTTTGAAGTGATAATGAGTAGCCATGTTGTTGATAGCATTACCAGAGAGATGGTCGGGAAGAGCGAGGGCAAGACAAGCAGGGAATGGTGGGAGCTCCGTCAGCAGTGGGGAATGTCAATACCTCTGGCATCAACAAAGCTGTAATTGCTGAGAAGGCAAAGCAATGCCAAGAATAAAATTTAGCATGCCTTTGGATTCAGGAGCAAGAATAATTTCACACCATTCCTAAAACAAGCATTTTGCTTGTTTATTTTCTTCATAATTCTCCACTGCAGAATGCTGGGGCTTCTGTTTTTTTCTACACAGTCAATGAAGCATATTGTAATAGCAATTTATTTCTTTGACCCTCAGGGATATTTTTCTTTAGAAAGAGAGGGATTGTTTGGGTTTTCAGATGGAAATAGAAAAAACTGGGACATTGCTCTTTTTGAAAATACCAAAGGAAAGAATGGATAGCTATTTACACTGTCTGTAATAATGCTCCAGATTGTTAGTGGTTGCTGTCTGGGTTGCACTCCCAAAAACACAAAAAGTACTCAAACACACATTGCATGAAATATAAAATCAATACCTAAATATTCTCAGCATTGCATCAGGTAACAATTTTCATTTCTACATTCCTTATTCTGCTGTTTTAAAAGCATATGTCACAAAAAAATCTAGATACTTTGGCACTTCTCTAATATAGCTATGTACTCAAATCTGTTCTCAATGAAGTTGTTCATATTTCTGATTAATTCAGTGGATGAAACAACCATGTTTATTTACAGGTGTTTATTATCTTTATGTTTTTCTTCTGTACATTTGCAATTCTCTGCAATAGCATGAAATGGAAGACCAAGTGATACCTCATTGCCAGCTTCCTTCCTTGGCAAAATTTTTCAATGAAGACCTTTTTATTTAGCAGTTTTTATTAAAGAACAGTAAATATAGTGTTTAATTTCAGAACACTTTAAATCAGAGAATGCATTTTGAATTTTGGATTTTTTTCTCAACATTCTGAAAATTGTTGCTTTCCATACAAGGAAAGTTCCATATATGAAGAGAGCTCCCAGATCTGATGTGAAGGCCCTGGGTAATACAGGCAGCACCTGCATCAAGAAGGTGTGAAACTTTTCTGTCCATTCAAGGAGGTTGACAACCTTTTAGTTTGAATAGCATTTGCCTTTCATTTTATTTTTTACAGCAACTGTTGACATAGAACTGGATACTGTTACCCAGCTGCAGTTCTGGAGGCTTAGCCTAACCTAGACAGCCATTACCACAGTCTGCAAAACCAAAGTGAAATTGTGAAACGTGGCTTGGGGCAATCCGTGTCCCTCAGTAAGGGTTCAGTTTGCCAAAACTAAGACTTGGGCTGTCAATCCAATGCACTTGATACTTCTGCATTTCAGATATATTTGAAAAGATGGTAGTATCTTCTGTTTTCATGTTTTGTGGGGATCCAGGTTGTGTACCTCCTGATTTCATCTTTTGTAGGGATCTAGGTTGTGCTGGAGTTGACTGACTACAGTTTAAAACTCACCTGCTCCATCACCCTGAGGGAGCAAGGGTCCCACTGGACCCTGATTGATCATGTGTTAGAATGGAGGTGTTTTCAGGATGTGCAGGGACAGAGCTGTCTGACAGAAGCTGACATGGCTGTGAGCTGCAGGTGGCTCCAGAGCTGTGTAGCTGTTGGGTTAGGGGAGGGAAAAGCTCCGAAATGCAATTACAGCCCTACAAACCTGAACTCCACCTAAATCCTGCATGAAGAGTGATAGAGCTGTTTGGGTCTGTGACATAGTCTTCAGAAATCAGGACTCCCCCCTCCCATGGGTGCATGTCCTCTCAAGAAATGTTTGCAATGCATATCATGAGAGTAACAACTCTTGCAAATGTTTCAGTAGAACCGAATTGTATTGGAGCCTCCATTTCTTCCTGTGAAACATGAAGGATATTTGTTACTGAGAAACAATCCATTGCATTTTTATAATCTTATTTGTGCTATTCTGAACAGAATTGCAATGAAATGCCATTTATTTGTTTTTTAGAAACAATGCACTCTATTCTGAAAATATTTTTCTAAGGTTTATTTGCTTTGAGCAGGTCAGAAGAAGACAAAGTACAAGTCACTCTTCATTTTAGCAGAGCCTGTTGCTCTTCACTGGTCAGTCAGCACAGGAAATCAGCATGCTGAGAAAACACCTATATGCCATGAAGAAACCACAATGTATTTCAATTTGCTTTAGAGACTTACACAAGTTACTTTGGTTTCAGAAAACAAAAAACGGACCCTACTTCCCTTTTCTTTTAGCCAGTGTCCTGTTCACATCTTAGGCAACAAGAATCATGCTATTTGAAAGAAAAGGGTGCATAAGTAATTCAGACAAAATACAGTTTTACTTCAGCCTTGAGAGACCCAGCTGAGGAATAATTTAATACTTGCCTCTGCAATGAGATATAACAGCAAGTACCAGTGTTGCACCAGCAAAGCTTCTTAACACCTTAGTGAGAATTTACTGCTATATTTCTTTTCAAAGCTGTTCAAAAATTCAAAGGAGATTAAGTAGATTTCTGTGCACATCAGAACAAGAAATGTTTTAGTGCTCCAGAATCTAGGCTTTTCATTAAAAAAAAGAAAAAAAGCCAGAAAATTTTATTCTAACTCTATTGCTGTCACGCTGTCAGCTGTCAGTGAGCATGGGAACCTGACTGAATGAAAAAGGCTTCTTTCTAGACTCAGAAATGTTGCACCAGCTATAATGGAGCTAGTAACAAATTCCCATCTGCTCTGGGTCCTGCAATCAGAGTACACTGGTCTCAGTGTCAGCTAGCCCTGAGTACACATATAAAGCTCTGTCATGCTTTATAGGCATCTCAGAGGGCACTCTCAGGTCTCCTGGAAGGAGGAGAACAATACCTATGAGTTTTAGACAAAGTTTTTATCTTACATTTGGCAATCTCTCCATGGTGAAGTTTAGATGAGATACGTACACTTCAATACCATGTGAAGTTTCATAGGAATTATATGTGAAATCTGCAACAAAACATTAATGTCTTTCCTGAAATTATAAGAATTAATGATTACAGAAATATATTCTTTTCTTTAAATTCCCAGCCACACAACAAGCTATTTCAAACAAAAAGTCAAAGATTTTGACTTTTCAAAAAACAATCTTTTAGTATTTTATCTTCTGTTCTTACTGTCATCTCTTTATTTCAAAATAAAAGATACAAGAGAGGTAAGCCTGTACTGCAGAAGCTTTAAAATGCATATTTGCCCAAAGAGTGCTTTATGCAGTATACGGTATTCTGTAGCTGCCTAACAGTGCCTTACATCATTGATTTTTCATTTTCATCTGTTGCCTTTTTTGAAGGAAAAAAAAAGAAACTTTAGTCAATTTACCTGAAAGTTAATTACACTAAGAAATAAATGAAAGGCTTAACAAAATGTTTTCTGAAGTTACAGTGCTGATTTTGTTTTGTTGTTGATTCAAAAGCTTTAAGGAAAAGGTGATTAAAAAAGAATGTTCCCTCCTGGTAAATCCTGAAAATCTTTCTTATTTCTACAGTATCCGAGAAAGGGACAGCAATGGCTCCTATGCCCTGTGCCTACTGAATGATGGAAAAGTACTGCACTATCGTATTGACAGAGATAAGACAGGAAAGCTCTCCATACCAGATGGAAAAAGATTTGACACCCTGTGGCAGGTCTGTTAAATTTATATCACGTGGATATCTGTCATCACATTTAACTGACCAACTGCCCAATGTTGTTTTATTTTGCCTTGTGACAATAGTCTTTGGCTAAAACCAACATGTTTTGGCAGGTTATTTGTCATGTTTCCAACATTGTGTGGTTTCTGTGCATGAAGAAAATATATGTTGATGTAGAAAGTTATGTGAGTGTAGAGAGTTTAATCATTTTTAAATGTGATGTTGCAGCCTGGCTGAGTTCAAAACTGTGATTATTATCAGTTATTATCAATAATGGATGTGCTTGGTTTAGTCTTTTGCTAATGTCCTTTATGAATGGCAACCAACAGAATTCTAGCAAGAAAACGAGGATGATTTCAGATGTCGCGCACATAATGCAGCCTTTAGATTTGAAACTCTCCACTTTCAAGTCTGCTAAATGATGGCTTGCTGAGACTTACCACCAAAACATGTCTGAACTCTGGTAAAGATTAAGCAATTAAAAAGTCCATAGCTGGCTATGCCATAGTTGATACTAAAACTGAATAGTGGTGAAATGACTGTGTAAATTGAAAACACTAAGGGAATTGAAATCCCTGCAGAAATCTCTTATGTCATCTTGCTTAAAAATCTATTAAAATTAATTAAGTGAGTCACAGATCTAAAATATGGATCTTTGCTTGCATATATTAATTTTTAGGGGTTTTGTATTTCTTTCCTGATGTCACTGGAAATTTAAAAGCAGCTCTGCTATCTTACAATTTTTGTGAGCATGTCTGCAACTCTTACACTCACAGACCTTCTCCTTTATACCCAAATGGAAAATAGCAGTAACAAACCTGTAAAAAATTATGTGGAGAGGACAATCCAAAAACACAAATGGCCACAACTACTGGTGCTACATTTATTAACTGTGCACATCCCATTGAAAATCTGAGGTCCAAAGAAAGCATTGCATATTAGGGCAATTCTTGCACCGTAATCACATCCCCAAAAATAAAAATAAAAAAATAAAAAAAATAAAAAATTAAAAAAAAAAAAGAGAGAGAGAGTGGGAACTCAGAGACATAAAAATAAGTTATTTTTTCAGAGTTACAAAGCTGTTTAATGGCAGAACCAGGAGGGAATACTTATAAATCAAATTCCTGGATCACGTTGCACATGTATCCACAAGGTTACTTCAGAAACATGCACCCCTGCTAAATAGAAATAAAGTAAATAACATGTGCAGTAAAAATTTGCTGTATTCCAAGGTAACTTGTAATATATATTGTACATATGCACACATTTCTAAAGAGACAATATATTTAATGATATCACCCTCATATTTTCATATCTTTTTCTCTCATTATTTCTTTTTTTCCCCTCCCCTCTCATTCTGCTAGTTAGTTGAGCATTATTCATACAAACCAGATGGATTATTAAGGGTTCTTACCATTCCTTGTCCACAACATGGCTCAGAAAATGGTGAGTTATTCCTATTATTTTTATATGTGTTAAAAGACATGATAATTATGATAAATATGTGTGAATTTTTTTCCACTTGCCATTCAGGTGGGTGCAGATTTTCCACGTTTTCAGATGAGGCAATATCTGCCAGACTGTGCACGATGGGGGCAGATCCTGTAGCTTTGGGCTACCAATCAAATTATTGCTGGGTCTAAATTATTGTTAGATCAGAAATGTGCTTTGCTGCTCAAAGAGGCAGTGTGTGTTACGTGGACCACAGACATGAACAAGGTGGTCTTCCCAGCACTGCTCCAGTTGTCCTTACTCCAGGCTGAAGCAGGCACAGCAGCAGTGCTGCTGCAGGAATTCAGGATGGGTGCAGTGAGTTCATGCAACCAGCAGATGAGTTCCTGTGCTGGGGGGAGCAGGGCAGAACAAGGCACTGGCTGCACCTGACACTGAAAATGGGGTCAGAAAGGCATTCCTTGATAACTTGTGGGAAAGGGGAAGAGGTGGGGGAAAGTGTCAGTGTGCTTTTTATCCTGTTTCTTCTTTGATGTCATGTCACACTGAAGAGACATTGTCCTCCCTCTTGCCCTGACTGAAAAGTGGAAAGAGATGCATCTGACTGATCTATGTCCAACTTGTGCCCTTCCAGAACTGGTTTTCTCTCTCTAAGGCCACCTTCTGTCATTCTAACTAGATGCCAGTGCCATGGTGAGAGGATATAGAATAATAAAATATAATCATAGAACCATTTAGGTTAGAAAAGTCACTAAGATCATCAAGTCTAACCCTGAAGTTTTTACTTTTTCCATTCCTTTGAATCACTACATGCTTTTTTCCACCATTGTTTTCATTCTCCTTTGAATCATTTAGGCTCTGAACTTACTTTTGTCTCTGTGGCTGGAAGTACCAGAGTCTGCTGCATATAAGAGACAAAAGCAAAGAATATGGTCCAAGAGAAGCACTGTAATGTGATCTAAAAACTACAGAGTTGGTCCCCTCTGTAAAATTCTGTGTTCTTACACAAATTTCTCACCTTTCTCAGTATCATTTCACATTTGATTCTTTTGCAGATAGTCTTGGTTTTAATACTCACCCTTCTTCTGGAACACTTCCTAAGGTAAGTGAATGTGGTGGTATAGCAATAGCATTCATTTGAGGAGGATTACAGTCACCTACTGTTCTGGGAATCCTAATTCTTGGGTATTATTTCATCTGTGAGTTTATTTTTCTTGGGTTATAAACAGTGATTTGAAAAGAAACTTAACATATTCTATCATGGTATTGCTTTCATCAGTGTTTTGGATGTGCTAATCACAATTTAATTTTGTGAACCTCTTTTACACACATAATGTATGTGATAACACAGTATTTTACATAGGCAAGATGCCTCATTGATGGTCATGTTCTATAATGTTGTCTCAACACTAGGAGGAGAGATACCACATTGCTTACACCGTTCACTTTGAGAATCGGCTGACTGAAGCAGAAATGGAAGTTCAATTTCTTTTCATATTTGGTCTGTGCAGTTAACATCAGAATTTGCACAAAGGGTTTCATTTCTTATGCACTTCTTTAGGGATGATTCTTTCATCTACTCCATGAAGAGTGAGCAAGTCCACCTGTTACTATAATTACCTAAGTTCTCAAAGTCCATTGACTACAGAAGCCATCTGAGGTGTGATACGTCCACAGAATCACATAATACTGTCTTGCTCAAGGTAGTTGATTTCATCTGAGATAGGGAGTTAATTTCAGTCATTTCCCTGCATAACTTAATCATCTAGATCATTATCTTGATGCACTCCCATATTGTCAAAAAAAAATTATTCAAATAAGCAATTACCTCTAGTTCAATACAATTGACTCCTAGCAGGCCTGTGAACAGCCACTCTCATACCTTCACTTCCGAAAATCAGGTACCTTTATAAAGAATTTGAAATTAAGCAACCAAAATCAGTCTATTTTTAATTAAAAATATTTTAAAATTTACTACTTATTGCTAATAATATTTTTAAAAAATATAAAAATAATTAAGTATAAAAATACTGCCTTGAGGTTTGGATCTGTGTGATTTACAAGGATGTCCATGAAGCTTAAGCACACAAGACCACATGTGTATCACCTGGTATTCATGCAGTTGTAGAGTAGGGCAGTTACATTCAGTGTGGTAATACTGTATATGTTTCATAATATCCACAGAAAAATTCACAATATAAGTGTAAATTTAACGGCTACTGCTTAGGACTTGTCATGATAGCTAAAAAGAAAGTCACCAAAGCTAAGTGAAAGTACATCTCTTGCAAAGAGTGTACTAAAATATTGTTTTAATCTACAATAAATTTGATATTTTGAATTTCTTAAAATTGAAATCTGAATTTTGTGTTTTCTTTGGGACTTTTAAAAAATGAGCCTGCTAAATTACTTTCTTGTAATATAAATATAGAAAATGGAAAATTTTAAATAAGTAATACTGCTTATGGAGCTCAAAAATTTCACTCAATATTTCCCGCTTCTCATGCATTAATACTTGTGTGCAAAAACAGTAACTCATGAAGATTTTTAATATGCCTGAAATGCAATTATTCAGTTTACACAAAACCAAAAATTAAACCAGCTTGAAGAGAAGGAATACAATCACCAACATACATAATACCAACAGAATCTTATGTGGAAGATGTGCAATATATCTTCATATTATTTACACCATGATAATCAACATTTAGGAGTTTCTGACATTTCTAGTATACTGCATGGGGTTTTTTTATCTGTGTAAAGCATTGCCAAAATATGTAAATTGGAATAGTTGGTTTTTGAATTGGCTATCAAAATAATTAGGATGAATTAGGGAAATGTCCTGGAAAAAATAAAAAGGGTGAGGCTCAGTAGAAACTAGCGCAAGATATTGCACTTTTAATAGTCACATATAAATCACAGAATAGCGAGCAGACACAGCTTTTCAGAGGATGTTATACAATGGATGAGGATGGGAGCCATCCTCCATCCTCCATGAGCAGCCATCATGCTGGTAGAGGAAAGGGAAACATCAATGTATTTCCCGCTTGTTCGACTCTGGCAAGGTCTCAGCTGAAAGACTTTCACACTGCACAGAAGAATGTTGTCCAGCAGGAGATAATCCAGAGCAAGACAACAGGGATGATCATCACTTGTGAGAAAGGATTGATTATAATAAAGAAGCAAAGGAGAGAAAGTAGAGGAACAAAACATAATGGCCAGTTCTAAGCAACAGTCTAATACTGGTGCTCCCATCCAGACCAATTTTTTAATATCTTTTTCATTCATATATATATATATTGCAGCCTAAAATACAGTGGTGCTATTCCAAAGTCTGAGTGGAATAGAATGCCGAAATCTGTAGTTGTTTTTAATTTAAGAAGGTGCATGAAATGTAGAAACAACTGCTGGATGATATGCGAGGCAGACTGTCCAAATGATTTATCTGTAAACTGTTGGTTATAAGAGCTTGGAGTAAAATTTACATCAGGGACGTAAATCTACATCAGATTTGTCTAATATTTGCTGTTGTTCCATGGACAAATTTGGAGTAACAAAATGCTTAAGTTTAATGTAATATGGACATCTCCTTTTTAGTGATACTGATATGCTTCCTCTGCAAAAGAAAGGACTCTATGCTAAAAGTCTGTATTTAAGGTAAATTTCCATGCAGAATATATGAGATATATAAGCAACAAGAGAGTTGCTTGTTCTTGCTTCTCCAGAACATGCATGGACTGTGATGTTTCTTGCCTTTCACATGAGGCTCCATGGCTAGATTTAAGGTGATTTTGACCCCTTACATTTTGTAAATTACTTTTTTCTCCCTGCAATCAATTTCATCCCAATATATATTTAAACTGGCAAAGAGCTTTTGAGATGAGTCTTTAGTTCAGTTCTACAGCTGATGACATCATAGTGAAACTGCCAAATTCTGGCCATTTCCAAAACTCTCCTCTTAACCTTTCTCAGTATTTTGTTTAGTCACAGTCTTTTAGGTGGTAACAATAGACCTAAACTTTACGAGTACAGCCTAACTGTGACTAGTTAATGTGCCTGGTGAGGTATTCATCTCAACATGTATTTGTAGGTCTAATACAAATATGTGAGTTAAGCAGTATTACCACATCTACAGGTGGTTGCTTTCCCAAGTGCTGGGAGATACCCTTGTTGAAACAGTGTAATGAGAACCATGCTCAGCTTGTGCAAAGGAGCACTTGACCTCTTAGAGAATTTATCTGTTGCAAAACTGTAAGTAAGTAGTACTTCAGGTTTCATTTATTCCCAATATGGAAACAAAATTTCATGAAGTAAAAGAAAATAGCTGACTCAGTCACCTTTTTCAATATGCAGTATGCTGAATTTTTATGTGTCATAGCTATGAAGAATGTCAAGCATCAAAAAGGTTTCTATTCTTCCAGCAGCAACAGGGACCACATGACTGTCCTTGGTGTCTCGAAACAAAACACACCTTTTTAATGTGAAATCAGACATTTTCTTTTAAAAGAAAACTAGGGAATATACCAATCCTATCAATTTAAAAAGATACCTTTTCAGAAAATAAGATGTCCAAATGGGCTATTAAAAAGTTCAGAACATCTAAGTTCAAAGGCTGTTTAAAGTGACTGAGAATGTGGCTCAGATTGTTGTTTTAGCCTCAGCATCAGACTAAATGTTTGAACAATAAGTGCTCCATCTCAGTTTTTAATAGTCATATATGATCTCTCAGTGACCTCTAAAAATGCTAATTTGTCACATTTAATTAAGTTAATGTGTTCTTGTAAAATATATTTGCATGTCTTTTGAAAGTATCTTTACACAGAACATAAGTGTTTGTGTAAAATGTAAAGCCTGTTCCTTTTTGTCTGGAATTAATATTACCTAGCATGCTTTCTGCTTCAATAACCACACTGTTTGTTGTATGACCAAGGTGTGCTTCAAATTTTCCTTGATACCTTAGTCATACTTCCAGACACGAAAGTTATCCGCTCGTTTCTAAATACGTTTGGGGGTTTGGGCGAGGGGGACTAAAGTTCAGTGGCAGAGTCAGGAGAAACATACAGCATACTCTATAAATAAAGATCTGGATAAAGGGCAGTGCATTTGAATTTAAAAACTGCCTTATGGTATGTCTACAGATTCAGGATGGTTTGACAGTAATACAGATGAAATAAAATTTAGTACTAAAATCTCCTGTACTACATTTTTTTTGATGCATCATACGTGTGTACTTGAAGGCACAAGCAAAAGAAAGTTTGGGAGTGTTTTCTTCTTTTAGATTGTTTTTGTTTTGTGAAATACCTTTAGCTATTTTCATGACACATTTACTGTTCCTCTTTGACATTGTGGTTTCTAGAGTTGGGCAGGAGGTGGAATTATCTCAAGACTCAAATCGTACACCTTCCCAAAGGCTGGCAGCAAAAAGGTGCCTCATATACTTTTTTTAGGTTTTTGACTGAGTTAAAAATACTTAAACTACTAATTTCACTCTCTTATCTCCCTCTTTTTGCTTGCTGTCTTGACTACTAACAATTAGATTGTTAGATTTTGTAAGCTTTCTGCATCTATCCTAATCATCTGCATAATTATGGGCTTGATTTTATAACTGAAGCAATGGGTTTGAGGGGGTTTTAAAAATAGAGGGACTCTTTTTTATTTTATTTCCGGCATAACAAAATAACACAGATCTCAATATTTCTGCAAATGAAATGTGATAAAATATTTTTCAAAACCACTCAGTTATAACAGAACAAAATTATATTTCTACTTTCTAATCAGAAAATTGTCTTGCTTACACAATTATGTTATTAGTGAATACATTTAGGGAACAATAAAAACAACAGAATACATACTTACATAACCTATATGCACAAATCTTCTTATGCATTTACTCACATTTAGGCAAGTGTAAGATGTCACAAGACCAAGCAGAATGGGAAAATTGGCAAGATGCCAGGGAGCCAAGGGGACCCCTGCCCTGTCCTAGTGAAAATGCTTTTGCATGGCCATAAAATGGTGCTGTCCAGTAATTTGTGTAGTTCTGAAGCATGTAGCTATGAGTTTGTTTGCATGCTGAGAATAATATTTATGCCCATATTTGATCCATGAGTCTGTATGTTTATTGATTTATTTCCAGTTGCTCTTCAACAAAAATGAGCAGGCATGGAAAGCCCTAGAGGTATGCTACTGCTCAGAGTGAAAATCTGTTTTATATAAACTGTGTTTGATAATCCTGATAAATAACAAATATTATTTTCCTACAGCTTCGCTTTTATGCTGAAGTGCCAACAGCTGTTGTCAGCTGTGTATCCCTACAGGACCCATACCTCTTTTTCAATGTGTGTTTGTCATATATGAATACAGACACAGTCTCACAGTCTGCTCTTAACCATCTAAAATACAATGCCAAACTATCACACATTTTGGGTTGATTCAGAAAAATGGGTGTGGGGTCTGAACTCTGTAGACATATTTTTGGTCACACTGCTGTCTGTTAACCTGGTAAAACCTGTGTCTTGCTCTGGTCACTTTCTGCTGTCAAATACCTATTTCCTGCCTTCTGGACAACATACACAGAGTAGAGACCGAAGCATATTGACAGAGTAAAACCAATCATTTAGGGAAATAGTTTCAGAAATCCAATTTTGATCACCATTTACATGTACTTTACCCTGAATACTCAGACCCACATCATACTGTCAGATTTTAGACTCTAGACAAAACCTGTGCTCTGAACTATTCAAAGATTTACTATTCATTAACCCCAATAAGCACAGTTTACTTTAGACCTGGTTAATTACACAGTTACTTCTAGCACATCAAAAGATTTCAGACAGTAAACCAGAAAAACTTTATTTATTTTATTTGTTATGTTATATTTACTCACTTCTGGGATTTTTTTTTTTTTTAATTTCACAAATGCACTTTTTGTATTACTTTTCCGAATCCAGATCAATTTTTTCCAGTCTGCTTTATCAGTGCAAAATTGTCGATTTGGACAATTTAAGTGAAATCCTGCCACCTAGTGTCAACTGAGGTGCCACGGCCAAAGCTCCCCGCCGCTCACGGCCAATGGGACGCTGTCTGTCATACAGTATTTAGCTACTAGTTTTTAACAAAATTAGATGACTTCATGCACTTTTTCAAATCAGTGTTATTAACCTGAAAGAATATTGCACTTGCTGCACGACTTTCCTTCATGATAATCTTACTGTGCTATTTATTATAAAACTATAATCATCGCTGTAAAAGTCAGATTTGAAGTAGTTGGAGCCATTTCATTCATATGTCACATTTTTAAAAGGCTCATCTAGGCGACTCTTTTCTTGTACTTCTTTTTACTGGTTGAATAAATCCATAGTCATCTTGCCCATTCTCTTTTTCTTGTAAGAATACAAGAAGTAATCAGTTATCCTATACCTTAGATGTATTAAGACAAAGATCCTTTTGTCCAAAAAGATCTGCAGAATTATACTTGCTGTTTTAAAAGGGTAGGGCAGAAAGGACTCTGCATTTAAATGATAGTTAAATAAAAAGGAAAGTAGGAATACAAACGTAAAAGATATTACTAAGTTTTTTAATCAATCTGCAACAATTAGAAATAATTCTATATGTATTAACCAAGCTAAGTAATGATAAATAAGACAGTATGATTCTTCTTAAAAATGAGCAGCTCTCTGAGAAAGAGAACCCACTTTGTTATATGTGGTGTCACTGTGTGATTTTCAGTTCACAGCTGCAGAGCTTTATTTACAAGCGTGGAAGTGAGAGCCAGAGCATACAATCCTTTTGGATTTTTCATTGTTGTTGTTGTTGTTCTTGAATTGCAAAGAGCAGTAATATCTCAAGTGTCTAATTTGAGGACTCAGCTATGTCTTGGCCAGAGCCATCTTTTTACCAGCTGTTCTCCACTGGTGAATGGATTCTTGAGGTGTACAAAATTACATTTGTACATTGATGTACATTAATTACATTTGGCCAGTTCAAAGTATGCCAGTGGACTTCTAGTCTTAATGGGGAGTTGGAGTCAGTGAACTGCCTGTGTGAAATAGAGTGACACAGATCTTGGAAAGCTGTCAGGGTGAATCAGTCTAGAAAAACAAAACTAGAGCTCAGGATCTTGGTTTATACCTTCATTTGCCTTGATCAGTCAGTTTGTTCCTTGACATATCCCAGAACTGTCTTGGGGTTTTGTGGCTTGCCTTGACAGCAAATGGCCTTTTAACACTGTTCCAAGTCAGAAATATTACCCTTACTGTGCCTAATGTCAATGTGCTCATCCTACTAGGCCAGAATATTGCTGAAAACTGGCTTCCTGCACATGGTTTGTAGTAAAATCTATGTAGTGAAACCTTTTCTCTATTTAATCCAGCTGGGCAGATAACTTCATTATTATTTCAAATTCTGTAGTTCTCAGGTCAGGTGTTTCCCTTACTAAATGCAGTTTCCAAATGATAAAACTTCTATTGCATCCTATAGGATGTTCACTATAGGAAACTTCACAGAATCATAGAATGGTTTGTGTTGGAAAGGACCTAAAAGGTTATTTCCAAAGGTTACAATCCCTTTGCCATGGTCAGGGACAGCTTCCACTACAGCTTTGTTTCTCGTTGCTTGAAAAGAAACTAACCTGCAGAAATAGATTCTGTAATTCCATGATCCCAACAGCCCACACACAGCAGTGACCAGATCAGTTGTTTTTCTCATCTATACTTTTTTGTGCCGGGCAAGGAGCTCCAGAAGACACAATGGGTGAGATGGTTTGTGTACACCATATTATTTCTCTGCCAAGAGTAAAGACAGAGGAATTGTATTTGAACCAGATGCTAAATTAAGTAATCTTGTCCCTCCTCAGAGCAGACAGACAGCCTAATATCTGGTCCATTATGTTTGTCCCTGATGTTACACAAGCCTACTAAAGTAGTAACTTTTTACTACAGTTGCTTCCACTTCTTTAAAAGAGAGCTCTTCTGTAATATCCACAAGAGAAACAGGAAATTGTTTTTTGTTTTCATTTGTGCTAGTAATTTCTCTATGGCCTAGATAGAGGGAGAGATAACTTGAAGAAGGAGGAAGGATAGATTAAAGAGAAATCCTTCTGACTACTTGTGTTACATGGCAAATTTGAAAAGAGCATGTAAATTTAATATCTGCAGAATAAGATTTGTGCATGACCCACTACAGTTAATTCTCTCTTATCTAATGCTCTGAAATATTTGTAATGTCTTTCTGTGCCTTTGGCCTGCTCTAACAATAACCTCCAGAATTAAATAACCTCTTTTGGATTCCTTTTCTTTCTTTCTGATTCTAACCTATGTGTCTCTTGCAAACATTATGCTAAAATTTTTGAGGGGGGGGGGGGGAAACGTGCTTTTAACTTACCTATGCATTGTTAAACAGAAAAACTTAATTTGTGTGCTACAGCTTCAGTCAACTATTGGCCACCCACCAGAAGAAGCACCTTTTAATCCATATGTGCTCCAAAGGAACAGAGGTCTTACAGGAGCAGAAAGAGGTAGGCAGAGTAATACATATCACTAATGCAATTTTCTTCTTTATGGCAGAGCTCTTTCTCAATCCTTATTTCTTTTTTTCTTGCATATATTTCACATCCTGTTATGCATTGGTATAGCCACTATCATAACTGAAGCCTGGTAGCTGAAGGTACCAGATGTCACCATCTATAACAAAAATCATTTAGCAGAAACCCCTTTTTCCATTTGGAATTGGAGTATTATTTCCTGGACTCTAAAAACTAAATCTTTGCACGTCACAAAAAGAATTGTCCCCTGTTGCATCCACAGTGCCAAGCATAATGCAGTTAAAGTTGGATGCCTGAGAATGAAGTACAGGCAGCATTCTGAATATAAGGCAGCATTCTGAGTGCAGAATTGTGTGAGGTTACTAATGGGAAGTACCAAGGAGAAGAGCTAACCTTTAGCCCTCCTTTTGCCAAGGAACCTCCTGGATTCATGCTGGACAAATGTTCAGTAGTTGCAGCATGTCACCAGGGGGACGCCGCTGTCTTTTGGCCTGCTCTAAAATGCATATAGATGGACTGCGTGTGGTTTCTGTATAATGCCCTTGCAAGTCAAACACACTGATGGTCTTGAACATAGAAAAGATGAGTATATTAGCTGTGGCAGCAAAAATGTCTGAAATCATGTCTAATGTTTTCATTGTTTGAACTGCAGGTGATCAGAGAGAGGCCTTACCCATGGATACTGAGGTTTATGAAAGTCCATATGCCGATCCAGATGAAATTAAACCAAAAAATGTCACTCTTGACAGGAAATTGTTGACTTTGGAGGAAGGTGAACTTGGCTCTGGCAATTTTGGTACTGTAAAGAAGGGGTTCTATAAGATGAAAAAGTGAGTGTTGCCTTCTATTTTCGTGGAATCCAATATGTAAAAGCTCTAGCCTTTACTTTTTGGAGTAGCAGTAATCTTTGCGTGTCATTTGAGGTGACAGACTGTAAATAATTTGAATTAAATTCACCAGTTTCTCTCTTTGTATGTATGCTTACGTACTCATTTTTGTCATAAAGTGGGAAAGTACTGTTTATGACTATTTTGTCTCCTGATGGGGATAGTAGAGTGGGAATCCCACTGCCTTGCTCCACAGTTTGCAAAAGTACTGATGTTACACAGTATTTCCCATCTGCACAACATCTCTGTCAGAAAACGTGGAGAGTGCCATGGACAGTTTACCTAAAACAAAGATAGTTTTGCCTGAAGTGTGATAAATATCAGTTTTCTGAAGCTGGAATGTTGATTTTCAAGAAGACAGAACATGTTGTAACATTTTCCATCATGTCATGTCAGTAGGAACAGACCCTGTTTATACTTCACTCTTCATGCATTTTCATAGTAAAATGTTATCAGTATGCTATATGTGCATGGACTGATTATGTACACACTCTCATCTCCTGAAGTTGGAAACATTTCTTTAAGCTAGGTTTTCAGAGGCAAAAAGGATTTCTATTTTTCCAATATAGGATGTAGGAATTTGAAGGGCTCTCATCTCAGCTTGTGTATATTTTAATTGTGTTTCACACTTGAGCTGTGTTGATCTCATCAGTCACTCTGTCAGTTTGCTGTATGAATGGAAGGTTGCAGAAGCAGGCTTAGATTCTCAGGGTTTCAGAGCCCTGCTTTGGCACCTGGCAGTGCTGCATGTCCCAGTCTCACCCCCAAGACACCCCAGTTCTCAGAAAGCTCTTTATAGCTTTTCTTGCCAGAAGAGCTTTATGCCACCTTTGCCAGGGTGGACAAGAAAATTTTGTCCAGTATTTTTTTTTTTTCCAGGCTTTTTTTTTCAGGCTTCTTTATGGATTTTTATGACAATCTGTAATGTTCTCGGGTTCTTTTCATTCTCACTCTTTTGCTTAGCTGTCTTCTGAGCATTTGATAGAGAGATGTTCCTGTTATGGCTGGTTTTTTCTCCTCTGAGTGTCAATTCTGTCTTTTATCACAATTTGTAGTATGTGAATGGAAATACCTGATGAAGATTGGTGCACAGATTTTTCAGAAACTAGTCCCAGAACTGTATTGTCTTTTGCAGGGGTGCCAAGCCTGTGGCTGTAAAAATTCTGAAGAATGAGAGTAATGATCCAGCCATAAAGGATGAGTTACTGAGAGAAGCAAATGTAATGCAGCAACTGGATAACCCATACATTGTCCGAATGATAGGTATATGTGAAGCTGAGGCCTGGATGCTGGTAATGGAAATGGCTGAACTTGGGCCATTGAACAAATTTTTGCAGAAAAACAGGTATGCAAACTTTGATTCCATTCCATAGGAATGGAAAAGTTCCTTTCTTTTATTTTTTAATTTATCTTTAACAACAATTAAAGTTGATATGTTGTTAATGTAATAATTAATGATTTTAGTTATTCTTGACTGGAAGATGTCTCCAAACTGTCAAATATTTCTGTCAAAACAGAGTATTTTGAATAAATTAAAGACCTTTCACATATCCTTCAACTTCTCCTTTATCTTCCCAGGACAAGAGCCTAGATTGCCTTTTAAAATTGAAGCTTAGCTAAATGCAAGTGAATCAGATTCCCGGTGTAATGTGGACAAGTTTAGAGTAAACATTTGTGTCTGAACTCCATGAAAAGTCATGAAAATGAACTACTGACCTCTTTAAAATTCAATTTTCGTTTTCAGACATGTCACAGAGAAGAATATAACAGAGCTGGTGCATCAGGTTTCCATGGGGATGAAATACCTGGAGGAGAATAATTTTGTTCATAGGGATCTGGCTGCAAGAAATGTGCTCTTAGTCACCCAACATTATGCCAAAATTAGTGACTTTGGACTTTCTAAAGCTCTTAGTGCTGATGAAAATTATTACAAGGTAAGGTCTGAACACAACATGAAAATTGTGTAGTATCATAGTTTAATAAGGATCTTTTCAGTTGAAATGCAGTTGAAAATTAGAAATTTTGTGTATCATTCATTATTTTATAACCTGATATTAGATTACCAAATTCAAAATATGTGATCAACATTAAGCGACATGTAGAGAAGAAAAAGCTTGTCCCTCCTTTTACTTGTCTACTTTCATTTACTTTTGATAAACTTGTCATTAGAAGATTGAAAGTTATTGTGAAAACGAGATACTATATTATGTAAATGGGGGAAAATGAGTTTGTTGCAAAGCAGTTCTCACCATGTCCAAGGAAAATGTTGGCTAGCGCTAATACACTGTCTTATGGAACAGAATTAGGGGAGGTTTTTGAAATGATACCATTGTTAAGTATTAAATTAACCTAAGCAAAATTTGTTTATCTTGGTTTTAAATTCTTTGGACCTCTGTACCCCTCAAGTGATTAAAATAATTGCAACATCTAATAACATAAAAGGTTATTGACAAAGGCTGTTATCATGTCTGTATTTGTTTTCCTGATATATCACTCTTGCGATTCAAATTACTTCTTCCTTCTGCTTATTCCCTTTTATCAGGTCTTTGAAACTAATCATCCAATCCCTGAAACACTGCAGGGGAGAAGCAAGCCCATGCTCCCTTGTGATGACCTTCTGTGTAGGAACAGTAGTCACTGCTGCCAGAAAAGGCATCATAAATCCCTGCCACTAGCCTAGCCTAGCTTGTCAATCCCAGTTTCAGGGCCTCAAAAATTAGTATCAAAGTCTATTTTCTTTACAACTCCACAGGATGCAGTAGGGTCCTGTCACAAGATCTAGCACTGTGCTGGTATAACTTGACACTTGAATGGTCATAAAGCAGTATTATGGCATAATTTAGGTAAACTGCAGTTTGCCACAAGTCACTGTGCTTTGAAACAGAGCACCCACTTCAGCCATGTGGACATGTCTCTTAGCCTTTGTGAGACCCAAATGGGAAAAAAAACTGATACTAAAGAGCAACTTTAAATTAAATGCCACTAAAAGCATGACTCAAAGTCATTTAGCTAAACTTTTTTTTTCACCACAGATTTCATTTCAATGCATTATTTTGAAAGTGGAAGATTAGAACAATTTTGTAACAGTTTTGAAGAAGCTGTTACCCATTTTCTCTAATGCTAACTGCATCAGAAATGTTATGGTACTTAGTACAAATGTGTGTAGATCTAAGTTAACTTTAATTATGTGCATTCAGATGTTGTTTACTACTTATCATTGTATCTAGTCTGTTTTTTTTCCTTTCTGTTATGACATATTTTAGGCACAAAGTCATGGAAAATGGCCAGTCAAATGGTACGCTCCAGAATGCATGAATTTCTACAAATTTTCTAGCAAAAGTGATGTCTGGAGCTTTGGGGTTTTAATGTGGGAAGCTTTTTCTTATGGACAAAAACCATATAAGGTGAGTGGATTTATTTGACCATGTTTTTTCTTTTAAAATTCAGAGCAAATTTGAACCAATATATTTTCCTAACTAAAAGGACTTGCTGCAACAAATGAGCCAAAGGATAGCCCAAAAATCAGTTCCAGACCTCTGTTTGATTTATGCTGTCATGTGTGCTGTAATCATTTGCAACTTGGATGACTGTTCTGGTCACCCTGTTCCAGGGAATGAAAGGTGGTGAAGTTGCACAGATGATTGAAAGAGGAGAACGAATGGAACGTCCTGAAGTCTGCCCAACAGAAGTCTATAGTCTAATGAAATTGTGTTGGACATACAAGTGAGTATGATGGGATGCTCTTTGGATAAAAGTACATTTTAATCTACATAATTCATAGCCAGAAAGGGGGTGGGTAGGGCTTGCTTCAAAATAAATCTTTTCAGCTGGAGTTTAGCTTACAACTGCACTCCAAGCTCAGAAGTCAATTGTACTTTCAGGTGAAAATTATCTGAGCTATAGAGTGTACTACAAAAAACCAATTTTGTAGAACAGAGTTTGCTGGAACAGTTATGTACAAAATACAGGGTATCATAAAAAACAAGTACACAAAAAGGTCAGTCTAATGCATTTTGAAAACAATGTTTGAAAGTAAGCAAATATTTTTGTTTCATTTTGAATTGTGTTTTGTTTCATTTTCGTTTCCAAGGCTATAGCTTTACTGAAATTTCAAACTCATATTGCCAAAATGTTTGCTCTATTTCTCAATATTTAATTGTTTTGAGCTGTTTATCTCTAATAACAGAATATATTCAAATTGGATCCCACACTGACATCTTATCAGTGAGAGGCAAATGATCTTTTCTTGTCATACCTAATACATCAGAAACATTTTTTCTGTTTCATAACCATTTAGAAATTATAATTATGAAATATAGAAAAAAAAAAAGCCTACCTGTTTTTTTTTAATTAGTATATTGCAAAAAATGTGTTAAAACTTTTGTCTGATTTATTGTTTTATACTATTCCGCTGAAGTTACTTTTAATTGCAGGAAATCTCCAGAAAGCACTCAAAATTACTGTAATCTCACTTATTCTTTCAATTCACCATCTGGAGAATAGGTTTGTCCAAAAGTTCTATATTAAGGAGCTCTGGTACTTAATTTTTAGGTACCTTGCTTTTTTGTTAGCTTTATTAAACCTCGTACTCTAGAAAGAACGTGCAACCAAAAAGTAATTCCTGCCTTTTGGTTTGACTCGAGGAATGCTGTAACACTTCTACAGTCAAAGGGATCAGGTTTTGTTGTTATTAACAAACATGTCATAAAGCATGCTGATTTTTATTTTTTTGCACTAAAATGTCTTTATTATTAGAAAGAAAATACATTTAAAAAAGAAGGTTCAGGTCAGGCAGAGTAACTATCTCAATACGTTACTATCTCAATATGTTAAGCCCCACAAATTGTAAGGGCTTGTTGTCAGTTTAATTGTGTTCTGGAAATAAAGAAACAATTGCAGATATAAAAGAAAGATGGTACAGTCATATGGTGTACAGTCATCCTCTCTGTGCTTCTAACCACTCTGTGTGATGGTACTACCCATCACACAGTGGTTATAAGGCATATATTGCATGGCAAATATTCTTTTCTCCAGATTATTACTGAAGTAAATGAAGTAGAAAATTAAATGGAGCTGATTTACCATTTCTTTCTTCTAGTACCTTCACCAACCCCAAAGTAACAGACATGATAGTAAATCCACAGACTGGATGCTCTGTAGTCGTATTTGTCACTTGGCATTAATTTTGTAGTGTCATTTTTGTAGCCTTGAAATATTGTGAGCATCTTTAAGTGAACTGTCAGTGAGTCTTGAGGGCTGTAAGGGCCATGAACCTTGACAGCTCTGTCTTTCCTGCACAGTGACACTTGTCATCTTCCCACAGCGTTGACGACCGACCAGGATTTGTTGCAGTTGAGATGAGATTACGTAACTACTATTATGACATTTCCCACTAACAGCATGGAGAACTGCAGCTTCCTCGTCTCCAGCCAGCACCTTCTGAGAAGCAGCTCATTTTCCAAAACCAAGCAACCTCGATTTTTGTACTTCCATTTTCAACTTGCAAAGCTCAGAGCTGAGCCTTGTATGTGTAAGGTTGCCTTTTCTTACCTTCTGCACAAAATCCATCCCCAAGAGTTTTGGAAGGGTAACAGTCTCAAAGTGCACAGCAAGGATGTTAGATAAGATGCTTGTACTTTTGCTACATTCCATTTCATTTTATTTACAGCTTTATTTGCATTGTTTTTGTAGCCCTGTAAAATCTATTCAATGACTTTGAGCCCTCTTCCTCTCCTATATTGGAATGCAGATTGGAATTTAAATTCTTCTCGTCAACATTCTTAACCTTTAAATGTATTTAGTTGTTCCAGCCATCCCTTTCCTCAAGGAAGAATAGCATAAACATTTCTCACTATGAAACAAATTCACTGTGCAAGTGAGTCAGATGCTTTGACTGACAGTGTGTTTGATTTTATCACCAAGCCCCTTCACACCAAATCACATTATTCCTAGTAGTAAAGTAAGCAGAGGGGAATTGGGAGTTCTGACTTTCTAACATCATCACATCCTTTAAATGTGACCATCTTCTTTATTTCCTCATATCTTCTTTTGTTCCTCAGCCCAACTGTTCCTCAGGAAGTTCTTTTTTTCCTGGTGAAAACTGGGAACTCAGAGGTTTGATCTCATTTTGGAAGAAAACATACCAGCACCTAAGATGATTCTATATTTTAACAGAAACTCCAACACTGCATTCCTGAAAATACACCTGTGATGGAGCAGCACTCACCTTTCTCTGTGCTCTTCCATCCTTCTCCAGATATATTTTTTCTATGTATCTATTTGGGTATACCATAGCTCTTTGTGTTGTGTTTTGAGCAGCAATCATTTCTATCTTTTCTTCAAACCTTTCTTTAAAAGGCATGTGAGAATTTCACCACACCTTATCACCTCTAAAGTTAAACTTCATGTCTAGTTCAAATATTTTGTAATGGGCATATGGATAACAAGATTACTTTAGAATGGGCATGTGACAACAAGATTACCAGCTCCAAAATCTTAGTATTTGTCCTGTGGGACAAATCTCTGTGGGCATCTCAGGAAAAGGCATTTGTCTCATCACTCTTCTGTAATGTAGTGTGTGTCTCCATTAAAGTGAAAATATAGCAATAGTAGAGTAATAACAAATTATGTAATCAGTTTCTGATTCTGTTTTTACCCTTATGCTTTACTTGCTCAACCTCATTTTACATATTATCAGTAGCAACATTTCTATCACTTATTACTCACAAACAGCTATTTTATTGTAATTTGCATATATCTCAGGAATCTACTTACATTTTGTCTGCTAGATATAGAGATTTTAGAATAATATAAAGAATAAGATTTGGAGTTAGGTATATTTATTGCATATAGCTGGTTAGAGCATACGTGTTCAATTTTTGTGTGAACAGAGTATTCTTAGAGATGCAGTGGTATTTTTTTTCTCTAGTAATTAAATTGTGTGAGCAATTAAACTGAGAAAGGGTGAAATGATTTTCATAAAAGACAGGACTATAAACAAATGTAGAAGCTACTGGCATTTTTTTTTCTTTTTACTAAGTTTATGCTCTATTTGTTAAATAATATCTGGAGCCTTTTGGTAGTTTAGTCTTGGCTGTCCAGTGCAAGGCACCACAGGCTACTGTAATATAATGAGTGTAATAGACTGTGTTTCAATTGTGACCAAACACGACTTACCTTGAAGATGATTTAATTTTTGTTTTGTTTTTAAGAAACATTTTTCTACAAGACCAGCTCCTGTAGAAGTTAGCCATAGTTATACATAGGTGTTTTGTCACTTTAGTTATGTTGCAGGGAATTTGTTATCTCTACATGTGCAATTAGTACAGCTATGGGGATATTAGTTATAAACAAATTGCACAAATTTCTATGAACCAGCGAGTGACAGTACTCAATTTTCCAGAATGAGAGATACATTGATGTCTATCTCTCACTCTCTTTAAAAGTGATGTCTGATACAACAATCCTGGAGGATTATTTCTTCTCTTCTGAGTGAATGTCAACATCACTTTCTGGAGTTACTTGATTATTTTTAACTTCACTATTACATAATAGAAGTTTACAATGAGAATATAAAGTATCATGAAATAAATGGATTCAGTTTTAACATTTTAATTAAAGATACTTTTACAAAATATGCTGTCTTAGCAGGAATCCTTTCATAATTACATGCTTTGTAAAAAATCCTGATGCTGTGCAGTGTGTATATGTACTGAGTTACTGTGATTGTTGTGGAAGACTGAGATTTTCCTACTGACAGTGAAAGGTACCCACCAGGACAGATAAAGCCACTGAAGCCTGGGCTGCTTTTGAAGCAATTCAGGAAATTCCCAAAATATGCACATTGTTATTGCATCTAAGTCTTTTCAAAGTGATTTACAACAATACTGTGCTGAATCTGGAAGATTAGAGATGCTGGGAGTCAGCTAGCCAAGAATTTCTGCCTTACAGGTGTCAGCTATGCAAGATTTAAGTCACATTATATGACATGGGGCCTCCCACAGATGCAGACAGCTGTTCTAGGTATTCTGAAATAAAAACAGCAACATCTTAGCCTTTCATTTAGCCTTTTTTGCATGCTCAGGTTCTCAGGAAAACTAAGGCTAGATGAGTGTGAATGTGAATTTGAATAATAAACAAGAAAGGTGTAAAGGTAGACAGCTCTTCAAGCAGCTGCTTACCTTTGGGGGGGATCAGTCAGTGACTGACTGACTCTGTTCTTCTGTGAATGGTTTCCTGCATAGCAAATCTGGCTTAATTGCTGTACCTTCCCACTTTTGGGGCTGCACCATCAACTGACATGAAGGGACTTTTTCTCTTTTGGCTGTCTGGATCTGGTTGTCTATTTTTAGATTGACTTGTCTCAGAAATGCCACTTGGTGGTGTAGGCCTACAGATGATTGTCATGACAGAGTTAAGGGGTAGAAAACTGCAGCATGTAGTTAGGGAGGCTGGTAGAAATGAAGGACTAGGTGATAACAAGCTAAGAGGGCTTTTCATTGGAGGAAAACTGTGTGTTTACACCTTTGTTCAGGGCTCAAATTTACAAAATCATGGAGTATGATTTTGAAGTATGGGAAACATGTGGCTTTTTCCATAAAGACACACCCAAACATCATAAAAGCCCTGGTCCAGCCTGTCCTTGCTTCTAACACTGCGCAAAAAGGGGGCTTTTAATCAGACAGTGAGAAATACCCATAATTTTCACCCCTTAAATCAGCACAGTCAGCCCTGCCAGTTTGCCAAAGAACCCATCTGTAAGCAGCCTAGCCTGCACAGCCAGCACCAAGGCAGCAGTGTGCCCTCGCCCCAGCCCTGCCAGGAGGTGGCAATGCCTGAACACAGCTGGAGAGAAGCTCTTGTCTGGCCATTTCTGGCACTCTCCACTCTGCCCCGGCTGCTGTTGTGCCTGCGTGTCACACAGGACACACTCTCTTTGCTCCTTGCTGTGAAGCAATGTTGCATGTGAGGACGAATCATCATTTATTTATATGGTGAATAGTCAGCTGTGGATGATTAACAAAGACTTCAGAGACTCGGTGTCCCCTTGTCTTTTAAATGATCACAGCAATGAGGGATTGCACGCAGAAAGATACAGACTACGCCCCACACGAGCCTAGAAGGGAGTGAGGGTGACATATGGATTAAATAATATAGGGAAACATTAAGCAAGCAGTTGTAATGACCAGCCCTAAGTTTAGTGAGGACAGGCTCAAAAAGACTTGAAGACTGCAAGGCATGCAGAAGAAGAAAAAAAAAAATAGATTCCTGTTAAAAAAACAGTCAGAGAGATGTGAGGCAAATCCTGAGAACAGTCCTCCAATCACTCAGAGTTCCCTGAAGCCAAGCTAGAGCTGTGCATCTATGTCCAAATAGGTATTTTATTCTTTTCTGTCACGTATGTGATAATTGAGACAAAGACCCACAGGGTTCCTTGGCATATCATTAACTCTGCATGGAGTATAATGACTGCTTCCCTGAGGCAGTGGAGGTGTGCACATTTCTTGATAACCAGAGAAGAGAGGAAACAAGAGGCAGCTGGGAAAAGCATTACACTACTGTCCATTAAAATTCATTACTTCAAATGTAAATAGTCCCTGGATGACCAGTCCTGTGTAAATGTGCAGAGATCATTAACTCCCCTTGTCTATCCACCATTGAAAATGCCTTAAAATGTCACATCAAGAAACTGTTGGGTCTTGCTTAACTGTGTCAAAGTGCTTATGAGGGAATGCCACTGCCATGCACCTGCAGCTACACTGCCCATGTAGCACACTCCACGTGTCAGAGGTTCAGTCAGCTGACTGCCAGGCTCCCTGTGCCTCTGCCACGTTAGAAATGCAACACATTTCTGCAACGACAGAAAAAGACAGAAAAAATTTTGCAAAGAAACATTCAATGACTCTGTCCTGTTCCATTGCCACCTGCCAGTGGCTGCATTAACATCAACAGCTGTTCTTCCTACTTCCTGCTTTAATAAAGAGAAGTTGTGCCAGTTTCAGCAACAGCAAGACTATAATTGCATGACTGAGCAGCAGAACAGGTCAGCAGAGAACTTTAATAGCAGCTTGAAGATTTTCCTTTAAAAATATTACACACTTATGCACATATGCAAATATTTCTTGTCATTATTTCATACTTGATTTCAATAATGACTTGTTTCTCAGTTACTGCACAACCACTGTAGCTGTGTCTTCGTGTCTTGTTCTAATTTATGTGCAGATGTCATCAGTGTTACCAAAAGATTTCTCTCTGACTGATGTATCAGATTCCACCTCCAATAATCTGAGGCTGAGACCAGCTGGCAAGAATTAACAATGCTGGTTTTCAGTGATAGTTCTAGAAGATAACAAGAAAACTTGTTATCTTGTTAGATAACAAGGAGATGGCTGCAGGGGGCACGAATACATCAAGAAGTGCATGAGAGGTACAAGCTCACTGAGCTTGTCAAAGAGCAGCACTTTGGGGTGTTTTTCCCACTCTACTTTGGAGCATATGTAAATTGACTCTTTGGCAAGGTTTGATGTTTCTTTTCCCAAAAGATACATATTTAGAGTCAATGTTTCCTTAATTTTCCCAAGTAATGACACATCTTTATACCCATAGTTGGCTACAAAAACCTGGATTATCAATATCATTTCGTTTCAGCAAGATTTCCTCTGTTGCCAGTAAATGCCCCAAACTGGGCTGTTTCTATGCATACAGCTACACACCTTGCACTCAAGAGCCACCTCATTTTTTGCACACTTCTAATGCACTAGAGCACAAAATCTTCTTTTTTTTTTTTCTTTTTCTTCTGTAAATGTGTTGTTGACTCTGTCATGGATACACATATCTTTGGGTATTTTAAAATTGTATATTCACTGGTATTACTGCTTCCCCAGGGGCATGCAGCAATGAGGTACTATTTTTAAACTCTTCAGTCAGCCATGACTTCCTTTTTGTCTGTCCACTCTGTAGCTTCCATAGGGAGTGAGCATGGCATTCCTCATCTTTTTGTGTTTTCTACTTATAAGGAATAAGCAGAACAAGTAGTGGTTCTTGTTGGTGCTGGAGTACTACACAAGTCAGATTACAGGAAAAAGCAAAGACTGAATCACGTCTCAGAAATTCACCCTCCAGTGTCACATTGTACCCGAGTTAATGCAAACCAGAACTCCTGCTATACAAGAACGAGTACAAAGCTCACAGTTTGTTCCCAAAACTCCCACAGCTTTTTCCATGCCAGCTATATAAAAGAAAAAAAACAAAAACCTAACCAAACACCAAAACCCAACAACATTTAATAATATGACACATTCCTGTGTTTGTTTGCAGAACTGTATGTGAGCAATTTTATGAGTCATTTAATTACAAGGAAGCCAAGGCCTGGACAAAGAAATACACTCAAGGTTTGCTTGGGTTGAGGAGAGTCTCTTTCTTTCCCCCAAAATAAAAAGGTCCCAGTGTGTTTGAAATGCAGTGAGAAGGAATGAAGACATCAGATGCCACATCAAAACTGGACTCTGAGACAGCTGTGAGACTGGTGGTACCTACATCTTTTGCTTGGAAACTGCCTTATTTGGTGGTGGTATGCTGCCAGGCCCACAAAGCCAGCATGTCCCGTTGCTTGGCCCCCAGGCCTCAGCAGGAACCTGCTGATTACTACACATTAACAAAAAATTGTGGGGAAAACACCCAAATACTGCGCCCTCTTCACCTAACATAAACATCATACACTGAAAATGTCATACAAACTGGGACATGTACTTGAAAGAGGAGGAGCATTTATGCCTTTAAATTTATTTATCCCATTAAATGCAGCCAATCTTTGCTCCTTCTTACCCAAGGAGCTCACCTGCTGCCAGCATGCTTATATCCTGGCTAGATGAAAATCAGTAGGAAATCAGGAAATCACCAGGAAATCAGTAACTTCAAAAGGTGGGGTTGGATGGGAAGGGAAGGGGGACATACACTATACTCATCTCTTGCAGAAAAGCCCATGAAACACACTTTCACTCATAAGCTAAGAAATTTAAAGTAGCTGGAAACTGGGTCTGGAACATTCAGGTCACCAATAGGGCTCACTTTTCAGCCTAGCAAGCAGTACCATGTTTGTAGAGGCAATGTGATAGAGCACAATTTTACAAAGGTCTTTCATTTTGTAAAAACAATGCCCGTCCGTGTAAGATTAAATTAAGTTCTTTGGCTGTTTTATTTATTTTCCTTTAGCTGTGCTTAGCAACATGCAACGATGTATAAATATGCCTTACTTCAGAAATATTTTATTCTCACCACTAATTAACAGGCAAGTACCTTCCAGTCTTGCTCTTGGTTGTGGGAAGCCCACAGCAGCAGGACAAACTTGGTTCAGACCTACTCATTTCAAGGAAGAAAATTTGCAGATCCTGCTCACTGCTCCCCTGCTTCTGCATGGCCTTTTGTATTCCCATTGGGCTGACCATAACCATAATTCCCCTGCCACCCAGAGAAACTCCTTGGACCCTAGGTAAGTTTTGTGAAGAGTACTGGACAGCTGCCAGCCCTAAGAGACTTCTGTGGGAAAATGCTCCAGACAATGGTGAAATGGCAAAGAGCACCTGGTACCACCTTCTGCCACTGCTGGGGAACAGGATCTGGGATCCTGTTCCATTGAGGTGGCAACAGCTCTGGCACAGCTATGCACAGCTGTTCTGCAGTACCAGTGGCTGCTGATGAGCCAGGGGCAGAGTCTGAGGATGCCAATGCAAACCTCAGATGAAGGGTTGGTAGCAGTGCTGTCTCTGTCTTTTGGACAAGTGCTGATCAGCCTAATCAATTGTTTTCTCTTCCCATATTTCAGATGGGCATTTTTGGGGCTCTCCCAGTAGGAATGCCAGTCTACCTGTCTGGGTAAAGAAAGCAAGGGAAGAAATGAGGCTCTAGATGTCATCACAGGAATGATTATGTGCAGAGCAAGAGTTCATGTTGGTGGGGATTTTTTGTTATATTCTGGAAAGGAGTTTATTTTGTGTATCAGAGTATGGGTTTTGAGCTGAGCTTTTCCCCCCTTTTAGTTTAGACTGAAAAACACATACCTAGCTTTAGGTGACCAAGTGAAGATAAAGGACACTTTATAAAGGATAAAAGAAAGAAGTCTTGTACAGTGAATAGCCAAGTGCCCATAAATTTCAAGGTCTATTTTTGTTATTGTTTGGCCTGCAACTCAAAACCACTTCAAATTGGTTCTATGATGCTTATTTGTTTCTGTTCCTCACAGAACAGAAACAAATAAGCATGTGACAATGAATAAACTGAAAGGTCACTTCCTTTAAAGCTCTCCAGGAAATGCTCCCCAGCCATAAACTCAACAAGGTCACAAAGAAAACCAGCTCAAACCAACCAAGTTTCCAAAACTGCCAAGGTTGACAGGGAAGTAGGGGCACACACAGGTAGATCAGAATGGCCTCAACAGGTGGTCTCATCGAACATCTCTCTGACCCAAAGGACAAAACCTCCTTCCAGCCAAAGAGCTGTAGGGTGAAGTGAGTGTGGAAGAAGCTCACCAGTGGTCACCAAAATTTAACAAAAGAGGGAACTGTTATTTCTATCTTTGTGTGCACACACACACACAAACACACCCACCCACACACCCACACACACCCACACACACACACAGAGGCATCCCTGGTAGGGGATACTTACCAGCCAACATGCCTTATTAATAAAAGGCAAATAGCAAGACTGGATTCTGAAATGTCCTGCCTTCTCTGTAGTCATATTTCTCTAGCAAATCTCTGTTTCTGTTGTCATCTGAAAATTTTATTACAAGCAATTTTTCCTATATTTTCAACTCCACAGTAAAATAATAAAAAGGTTTTGAGCCTAACGTGAAATGCGTCAGATTCCCCTGACAAAGATGGAAAGGAAAAGCATCTCCTGTCATCTGTCACTTTGCAATCACAAAACTCATTTAACCTAGAGGAAAGGGTTTTAAAGACCCTAGAATAATAGCATAGAACTGACAGATCACACAACAAAATTGTTTTAATACATTCCAGATGTATTGCTTCAGTGAATTTAATACAAAGACTAATCTGAATCACTGCTCCTATGGTTGTCACTCTTCAATTCTCTCAGGGCTACATGCCAAATTTTTTTCTGCTTTCAACTGCACAGCTTTCAACAAAGTCAGGCCAAGGGAGTACACAATTTGGTCCCAAGTAACTAGTTAAGTATTTGAAGCTGTTGCCAACCTTTTATGAGCTCAGTTCAAAATGACATTTAGGGAGGTTAGAAGCATCTTAGATAAGAAAGATGCTGAAAAAATAGAGGAAGATCATCAGCAAAGAAAAAAAAGGAAAATCACTCCTACTGAAATAATAGAAATTACATATATAAACAGACATTTACACATGTTGTTCCCCTATTGCCTAAGTAAACTTGCACCATTAACAGAAATTTTCAAATTATGAAAGGATATGTAAAGTTGTTTAAATCCTAAATTTCAGTTGCAGGGAAGTGATTTATTCTGTATCATTAAAATGTTTAGCTGCAAAACAGAGAACAGAATTGTTCTGTTCAAATACTTACATAAATCCACAGTAAAGCTGAAAGACAGCTCTGATACCATCTTAATGGAATCAGTGTTATTTACTCAAGGAAAAACAGTATTTTGAAAAGACTAAAAAGGACCCAAAAAAAAGGAAAATAAAAAGAAATTTGAGTTATGGTAATGGTGAAGCAATCCAAACAACCTCTGCAAAAATAGCAGAAATTCAGAAGAAAGTATTAATGTCAGAAAATCTTTTGTAGGAAAGAATATTAACTTCTGCTGTTATGAATAAATGAATTCTAAATTATTCTTTGTCTGATGGATTTTAAGAAGTATTACCATAATCACATAAACTTCCTTTCTTTCATATAAAGCTACATATAAGACTTCCCTTTCAGTGCCATGATCAGAGAAACTGTTTGAATGAAGACATTAAAGCAGTGAGATTCCAATTAGAGTATGAAACACACTGAATCTGTCAAAATGAGCTGCTTGGATTACTGCTAAACCCAGAAAACCCCAAATGATGGAAGATAAAGGTGAACAGGGACTCAAACGTGGAGCTGTACCCATTCCACAAGCCCCTCTCCCCCACCCTGTTTGATCCCAGGGCATGTCTTTTTGCAGCCAAATTGTCCTTTTCCTGGTCTACAGGTAGATGAAGAACAAAGTTTTATTCAAAATGAGACTCAAGGAGAATATGTTACATAGCCCAGGTTTGAAAGGCAGTGACTATCTGTCTTGCTGAACAAGTATAATCTGTCTGATGTAGATGTATGTGGAAAGAAGAGAAAAGAGCAACGTTAATGCCTGGGCTTAAAAGAGAAGTTTTACATAATAGCTGAAAGAGCAAGATTCTTGCACTGAAAAATTTGAAGCTTCTTGTCAGAAATTAGCATAAAGCTAAAGAGACCTGACAAACAGCTGTTTCGTGTAAAAATATTTTATGGGATTTCTTTTCAATATCTTCCGTTCTTTACTGCATCTTTTATGTATGTCAGGCATGCACACACACATACACAATCAGGAAAAGTTTTATGGATATATAGATCAAATTGTTGTTCAAAGGAGTAAATTAAGACAAATTTGCTAACCCTGCACTGAAGTGACGCTCTTCATGCCTCAGTGCATCCCAAGCAAACTCAAAGGTCTTATCCTTTACTTGAAAACAAACATATGGAAAACTATATTTCTACTGTCCTGGGGTCTCTGGTGAGCCACAGACCACGCACTGAGCCCGCAGAAAAAATGAAGAAATTATCCACTCTTACCCCGGTTCTGAACCACTGACCTTACTGAGAATATCCCTCTAGTAAAAACAAATATTTACAAAAAACCAGATTCCTTTTCTGTCTGTGAAAATCACCTGTCCCTCTTTTCAGAGGCCAAGAACCGATAGTGTTGATGATTTCTTCTTTGACCTCTCCAGAAAATATATGGTGGGGGGCAGACTTTTCCTCCTTTGGTTTTCTCTGACAGTAATACCAGTGTGAAATCTTCTGACAGTCTAGATGTACCTCATAATCTTCACCTCTGTGAAGCTCTCAAAATTTTCTCCTTTTTTCTAGGAATTTTTCTAGGCTGCATGACATTTTGTGGTCATTGCAGTGGGAAATGCCTGGTCCTGGCAGAACAAGGCTCTTTGCTGATGAAGGGAGGAGCCAAGGTGTCCCCAGCAGTGACAGGATGGATGGCAAAGGACAGGAGCCAAATCCCACAGCATCTGTGCCAGGAACCATGTGGGAAAACTGCTTATCAGGGCAAGTTTCCCATGTGGTTGCTGGACACCCTCTTTGCCTTCCTTGGCTGTCCAACAGGTGATCCTGCTGCTGTTGCAGCTGCTTTTGCCACAGCAAGGCCAAAAAGGAGGAAGGCCTAGTATGAAAGAAAAGTAATGCTGCCCAAAGCAGTATTAGACTACATTTCTTTCACACTTCTCATTCACTTGAAGAAGTGAATTCCCTTCACTATTATTTTCTCAAAAGAAACATGCACTCTACTCTTTGTGTGTTTAGAGGGGTCTGGAAAAAAAAGTGAAATAATTGATTTTCACTATCCTCCCTTCAGATTCTGAGTACTTACATATTTTTCATATTTTCTCAGTGTTGCTACTAGTCTGCCTAGTAATCATACTGTGGGCCTGACAGGACTTGGCAGCAACAAGCAACATCATGAGCAGTGCTTGGTACAAACAAATGGTAAGCATGACCTGGGTCATCACTACCCTCCACGGCTTCCTTGTACAGTTCCTTATAGTATCCAAATTTTATCCTGGTTTCACTTCAATACACTCCTCAAGCTGTCTAAAAGAGGAAGTGGACTAAAAAAGGTACACAAACATAAGCATAAGCATAAGCATAAGCGTAAACATAAACACAAACATAAACAGAAGGGTAAGCCAGTTGTCTTAGCAAGTTTCAGCCACCACTCTCATGTCTTCTTAGGTGCCTTTTGGATCAATGTGCTGACTGGAACAGACCTTAGCTGGACAGAAAAAGATTTGCTCCCCAAGCGCCATTCCCACATGAGGGATCTGACACAACCTCCTCTCTTGATTATTGATCTTAACATCAATGACCTTTTCCTCCTTTGGTTTTCTCTGACAGTAATACCAGTGTGAAATCTTCTGACAGTCTAGATGTACCTCATAATCTTCACCTCTGTGAAGCTCTTTATTGGTTTAGATTGAGTAGTTTTACATGATTAGTAGTTCTATACTTTATTTCAGGAATCGCTGTTAAGCCTAGACAATGTATTCTGGTCAGAGCACAAATCTTAGTTTTAGGGACACTACAGCTGTATTTTGAAGCTGTTGTTCGTTATCAGGATATTAGCAGAATAATTATCCTCTTTCAAATTAATTCAGAACCTACTATGGTCTATGGTATTACTTCAAAATGCTGTAGTAATAAGCAGGTACATCACTTTGCTGTACCTCTCCCAAGACTTTAAAAAATTCTTAGATAAATGCTTTTACAATGCACTAGCTAACTCATTAGGAAATATGGCATTTAATAATAGCATTATTGAAAGTGATTACTAACATATGAAAAAGGTCTTTTTCATATATATTGAAAAGGTTGCAGTCATATATCATTTCTATATGATAAGTTGAGTCATATTCATTGCAGGGTAATATCTACCAATTCAACTGAAGCTATACTAGGAATTAATTTTGCTTATGACGTCTTGTGTTCCTATTCTATATTAGCTACATTATATTATCTCCCTCCACAGGCACAATTGCATGTACGTCAAACTTGATTTGATGTAATTATCTAGGAATAAATTATCTTGTTTTGGCTTGTTTCAACAGCTTGGGCCATTTCCACCCTGTTCCCACAAGATTTTTCTGCCTGCAGAACTCTCTTGGCAGTTCTTCAACTCTGATCTAAAACTCTTTCTGAAAAGGTACAAAATTCTTTGTGTGTACCTACTGTACAAACACAGTTGTTGCTTTTTTTTTTTTTTCCCCTACAGCATGTCACAGCTTTTGCAGGTGGCTTATAAGAAACATCAATTTAAAGCATTTTTTAGGACTAATACACTTGCATATGAAAAGCAATATCAATGACACTTGAGGTGCTTGTGAGAAACACACCTTTAGATATCCATTGCAGCTTAAGCTCCTAAATTGCTTCCATCCTTATAGAAAAGTAATCCGTATTTGTAAACTACCATTTGTGTGTGGTTATTCAGACATTGACAGAAAAAAAAATGTTAGGTGTCTATCACTAGTAGGGAAATTGGCAACCTACTTCAAAACACCCTGCAGCTAGCAGAGAAAGAAGCTGCTTTCTTCACTGTCAGGCAATGGTTCAGGCTTGAAACATCTCGGAGAAGGCAAAGAACAAAGACAGTGATCTGGGCACCGTTCCCTTTAAACTCCTCCTCAGGGAAGCTATGTGTTGGCTAGCATGCAGATACACACCTCTGTTGCCTTTCTGAGGGCCTAGTGCTGGCAAGAAAAGTCTCAGTTTTGACTGAACTAACACCTTCTGGGCATATCAGGAGCAGAAATGAATTTGGCAGATACATCAGACAAAGCTCTGTACTTTGTCCCAGGCCAGAGGGTGTTTCAAAGTGCATCATAAGTTGCTGAGAATGCAACTGGTACTCCTCATTTCTCTGGTTATTGTCGAGCAGGTGTTTGTGAAACCTGCATGGTGTAGCACCAAATCAGGCATCCAGCAAATATAGAAAAGGTAAAGAATTGTAGGGGCTATCTACAGCACCCACTGAAATCTGACTGTTCTTTTTCACTAAGTGTTTTGATGGCCAGCTCTGGTGAGTTGAGCTGCCTTTCTGCTGCATTTGAACAATGTGGCTCAAATCCAAGGCCTTTAGGTACTGCTGGAATAAAACTGATCAATATTACTGATATCCTAGAAGTCGGGAATTCACCTAGGACCAGGACCTGGTGCCAGCCCTCTGTACCATTCTAACCTGGAAGGAAGCTAGCAAGAACATCTGTTTAGTAGTAGGAGTCACTGCTCCATGGCACAAAACAAATCCCAATCCACCTTACACCTCTCATTTTCACATCAGTACTTGGTGCTGACATGCAGTGGGGTTCCCTGTGCTCTCTGTGCTGCCATGCTCTTGCAGCAGGCTGAGGAATGACATCCCCTCACTTTGTCCTCACTCATGAAATGGAGAAACTCACCACCACAAGATGCTTTGTGAAACAGAATTATAAAAAGTTGCAGAAAACCATTAAGGAAAGCCAGGGATGGAAAGTCCTTAAAAGGTCTACTGAAGAAAGAGAGGCAACAACCTCCAGCATGGCAAGTCTCTGAGCCTGGTTGGTAATTAGGAAGTCTTACGCCAGAGAATTCTCTAGGAGCATGTGTCTTTTCTGGTCTAAGCTTATGCCAGAGACAGGACGTGTGAGTGGATGAATTTTTCTTCTGAACTCATGTGGTGTTGGTCCTGTAGTGTCAGTTAGGTTTTGCTGCTTTTCAGACCTAGTGAGATATTGCAGGAAGAAATTTAGAGGGGCCAAGGGCCATCTAGAATTTTATCTGGCTGCAGATGCAAAAGAGAATGAAAATGGTTTCTATAAGTACATCAGCAACACAAGGAGAGCTAAAGAGAATCTCCATCCTTTAAGGAATGAAGGGCAAAAACAGAGACTAAGGATGTGGAAAAGACTGAGATGCTTAATGCCTTCTTTGCCTCAGTCTTTAACAGAAAGGCCAGTTGTGCTCCAAGTACCCAGCCCTCTGAGTTGGAAGAAAGGGATGGGAAGCAGAATGAAGCTCTCTAATACAAGTACAGTGCTCAGCAACTGCTACATGATTTTCATACACAAGACTGTGGGGCCAGAAGGAATCCACCAAATAATAGTGGATGAAGCTTTCAGTGAGCCACTGTCAATCAGTCCTGATCAACCAAGAAGGTCTGAGGTTACTGGAGATTAGAAAATGTGATGCCCATCTATAAGAAATGTGGGAACAGGCACCCAGGGAGCAGTAGGGTTGTCAGCATGATCCCAGTGCCATGGTAGGTCATTAAACAGATAAGTTTGAGTCCCATCATGCAACAAGTACAGGACAACCAGGTGATGAGACCCAGTCAGGATGGACTTAGGAAACACAGATCCTCATTGACCAACAAGGTCTCCTTCTGTGACAAGGTGACCTACCTAGTGGATGATGGAAAGGCTGTGAGTGTTGTTCCCATGGACGTTAGCTAAACATTTTACACCATTTCACACTATTTTCCAGGTATTATCCTGGAGGAACTGGCTTCCCATGACTTGGGTAGGTGCTCTCTTTGGTGAGTTAAGAACTGCCTGGACAGCCAGACCCAGAGAATGATGAGTGGAGTTACATCCACCTGATGCATGGTCATTAGTGCTGTTCTCCAGAGCTCATAATCAGGGCCAGTCCTGATCCAGCTGAGGGGATCACCCTTAGTAAGTTCTCAGATGACACCAAGCTGGATGGGAATGTTGATCTGTTGGAGGGTAGAAAGCAGATGCAAAAGAATGAGGACAGGCCAGACCAATGGGCCATGGCCAGTGGTGTGAGGTTCAACAAGGCCAAGCGCCGCGTCCCACACTTGAGTCACAACAGCCCCAGGCAGTGCCACAGACTTCAGGCAGTGTCAGGAAATCTGCCAGTGGGAAAGGACCTGGGGGTGCTGGTCAACAGTGACTGAACATGAACCAGCTGTGCCCAGGTGGCCAAGAAGGCCAATGGCATCCTGGTCTGTGGCAGCAATAGTGTGGCCAGCAGGACCAGGGCAGAGATTTTTCCCCTGACCTCAGTGCTGGTGAGGCTGCACCTTGAATCCTGTGTTCAGTTCTGGGCCCCTCATTACAATTTCTTGACATTCAGTTTCTTGAGCAGAGAAGGGCAACAGAGCCAGTGAAGGGTCTGGAGCACAAGTCCTGTGAGAACAAACTGAGTGAGCTGGGGTTGTTTAGCCTGGAAAAAAGGAGGTTCAGGGGTGACTTTATTGCTCTCTACAACTCCCTGAAAGGAGGGTGCAGTGAGGTGGGTATTAGTCTCTTCTCCCATGAAATGAATGAGGCAGGGCAAGAGGAAATGGCCCCTATTTCCACCAGGGGAAGTTTAGATTGCATATTAGTAAAAATGTCTTCAGCAGACAGGTTGTTAAGCAGTGGAAGAGGCTGCCTGGGGAAGTGATTGAGTCACCTTCCCTAGAGATATTTAGAAGATGTAGCGCTTAGAAACATGGTCTGGTAGTGTACTTGGCAATGTTAGGTTAATGGTTTTACTCAATAATCTTAAAGGTCTTTTCTGACCTAAATGATTACACCACTCTATTAACCTATTAGTTTTTTCTGTCATTTCTCGTACTCTCACTATTGTCCTGTAGTGCTTCTTGTAGAAAATGGAAAAATCTGCTGTGGTTAAAATTCTTCTGAAATAAACAAACAAACAAACACACAAACCTCTAGCCTCTGATAGGCTATGAAGATTGTAAAAGCCATGTGCACATGTGGCTGCAACACTTTTGAACTTCAGAAGGGGAAGTTCAGTCTGCCTGCAAATCAGGCGACAAAGGTTTTGTCACACACAGAAGCACAAGGGGGCTGTGATGCAATCACTCTGCTGATGAAGGTGCCCAGTCACTGCTTTTCTGGGTGTGGTGCTTGGGCCATTTTCACAGCTCAGTTTGACAGTATACATTCCATAAAGCCAAGAACAACAAAAACACCAGAGCCAGATTTCAGCCAGGTCTGAAACCCCCTGAACAAAACATACAGCCTCTTCTGCCTAAGAACATTTTGTTTTTAAAAGCAGCATGTTTGCATGATTTCACTGATTTGAATGAAATTTGTGGCATGATTTTTATAGTGAGATTAGGTGAAAAATATGTGTATGTGGTGGTCAGTAATGGTCACCATCTTCAAATTCTGCAAAGCACATCTCTGCCCCTGGCAAGGTTGGGAAAGGCCACAGATGGGAAACACATGACACCGAAAAGAGAAGAATGACCAACAACAGTCTTGACACTAAAAATACTATTGAGTGTGCAGGCTCCAAATTATCTCATATTCTGCAGTGCAAAACACTCCTCTTCTGCAGGGACAGATGCCCAGACAGTGTAAATCATCTTCCCAGTGCTGCCATCATTGATGTCTGCCAGCTGGCATCAGCTGTGGCTTTGACTATAGGTCCTTCTTTTCCTGAAGCCAAACAACACCCCTAAAAGTAGTCAGAAACCTTAGACCTTGCTGTTTTCCTTCTCCTTCCCCTCCTGGTGGCAAACCTACATGCCAGCAGCCTGTTAGGAAAATGCATGTCAGTTTCTAAAAGTACAAGTGCAAAAATGAAGGGGAAACTCCCATATATCTCTTCCCTTTCTCATTCCCACACAGAGGAACCTTGCCATCCCATGGAGGAAGAAGGCTCGCTGGGCAGAAGCCCCAGCCCAAGTGGGATATTTCAAGCCACTCAGTGAATGATCCCATTGCTGTCAGGCCAGAGCCAATGCACAAACATTTTTTTACCCAACTATTTTTGTGGTGGGATCTAATGTCTTGGTATCTGAGACATCCGCTGAAAATCAACCCCCCTTTGTACACAGCTCAGCCAGCCTCACACTGCTGGTTGCTGAAGCCACAGCTCTGGACTGCTTCTCAGTTTTGTTAACAGCAGAACAAAACAACAAACCTTGCTCTAAACTGCTATCAATCATGCTTAGTGTTACTGTGTCAGGTGCACCTTGTGCAAAATCCAAAAACCTGCAACATCCACCACATGTCTCTCTACTTCCCCAAATCCTATTTTTGAGAGAGGAGGCAAAGTAAAAGCATGGTTATGGCAGGACATCATGTCTTGCAGCCTCTAATTGTAAGGGAATCCGATCCATACTAACAGAAAAACACCCTGGACCCCTCACCCCCTCCTCTGCACACACACACACACACACACACACACACATTCACACTCAGTTTCTCAAATCATTCAAGTGCCAGTTTCAGATGCTGGTTCCTTCATGGGAACACAATACAAATATATACAGCAATAGCCTCAATGTATCTTTGTTTTCTTTTTCTTCACTTTAACCATTGCATTATTTTCACAGCTGATTCTTAAAGTGAGTTCTGTGACGTGAAATCCAATACTTAAGTCCCCTGTCCTAAACCAAGGTACCCATTCTCTTAAACCAGTACCTGTCAGTATCAATGGGTGCTCCTGGCACAAAGGGTAGGAAAGGAAGAAGTAGTTGGTTTTTCAGATTGACCCACTATAGTTTTGATGTGAGAAGGAAAGCCTTGTCACAATCCAATTGCTCTGCTTCTTGCAGAAATGGCACTTGTCACTTGTGCTAGCAGTGATGAAACACACAGACGTGGTGTATTCAGAGGTAATGCTGTTTGAGGCTTTGAGAAGGTAGTGTGCAGTCAAGATCTGCAAGTCCTCCTGAGGTGTTTTGCTTTATCTGTGGCACATATTCTAAATGAAGTCAGAGGATTATCTCTGTAAGAGCTGCAGCACCCAGGCCTGGCCTATAGGCCTACTTAGCCATAGACATAGTCACACATAGGTATGTATATGTGCACTAAAGAGAGAATAACATTCAAATTCTACTCTACATTTCTACTCAACATTTTGTAAAATTCCTCCAATATCTCTGCAAAATTCTATTTTTGGAAAATGTGATTTAGCTTTTCAACATCGCAGGGGAACAGTGGTTCCTTTGGCTTCATGACTCAACCACTTGGCTTCAAGAGACATGATTGAAGGGCAGAGTGAAATATGTTGCTTACCTAACATGAAAAGAACTAGTCTTCCATTTTTTCACTTTCTCATCTGCTGAGTAAAGATTTGCAGCCTGTGAATCAGCCAGGCTGAGGCATGAAGACCACCCAGATCACTCCATGGTTAATACCCTCCCTATGATCCAACCCATATACTTTGTGGCTGAGGAGATGGCTCACTGGTCTCTGAGCAGCTTCTGAGGGCCCTCAGCTCAAATATACCACATCTTTCCTTGGCAGGACAGTGGCATGAGATTGGTTTGTTCTTTGTTGAACTCCAAATCCAAATCCGCATCCTTCATTCCAAACTATGGTTTACTGAAGTGCAGTTTAACAAGGTCATATGCTATTTTGGATATGTAACAACAAAAATGTAGTTGGAAAATCAAAGAAAATGCAAACCAGCTTGTTACACTCAAATATTCAACAATTACATGCGAGTCCTTCATAATACACAATTTATAAAATAAGAGAGGGTAGGCAGAAACCCCGAGAAAATCACAGGGAACATACAGGGGCAGATGGCAAGACTCTGGAAGAGATTTCAAGAAACCATCCACTCCTTTTCTTAAGGAAAAATCCCTGTCTCTGTCATAGTCTACAAATGCTTTTCTTCATTTTAGACAAGATAAGGCAAACATCAAACACCAATAGTGGGGATTCCACAGCCTCTCCAGGCAATCTGTCTCAGGACTTCCTATCTCTGCTTTAATGCCTTGTTTAAGTCTTTCAACCCTTACTTTGATTCTGTTCCTTCATGTCATAACCAACAGGGACGAGAAAAATGAGTAGAAATCAATTTAGAGAATTTACACTGTGTTTTGAACAAGGGACAGCAAACAGTTTTCCTCTACAAGTTCATTGTAAGTAGTTCTGGTTTACAACTATGGATTTTTTCCTTTTTCTTTTTGGGCCAAATTAATTTCCACATGCTGGCAAAATTATCTGCTTCAGAAAACCCATTAGTAACAACAAATCCATATAAGGATGGAAAGATGAGTACTGAAATCTTTCCTGAACCTATTTAACAGTGTTCCTGTTAGAGGTCTGAATCAGTAAGATCTAGAGCCATTCTAGGGTGTTCAATGGCAACACTTTTAAAGGTGATTTCATATTCTTATCTGTAAGGATATATACTGAAGTTTTTAGATGTATTCTGGTTTGGCCATGTAGTTCCCAGGCAATAGGAGTTTTACCACTGATGTAATTTGAGAGCTTTTAAGGAGGAACTGGTAAGAAATAGAGTATGAGTGCAGGCTGTGGCATCATTGTATCGCATTGCCAAAAAGTAACCAGTTCCAATGCAGCACGCAGTAACTTTGCAAAAGTTATGGCTTTGACAGTGGTGTTCTATTCCCATGGGAGGACATTAGTCACTGTGGATGGGCACATTCAGTTTGTGCCACGTTACCCATACAAAGGCACATTTGCAGAAGCCAAAAGGCAGATCTGCTGCAGGGAACAAGCTGTCATAGCTTCACCAACTTCCACTGGGCAGCAGTGAGTTCCATAAATTAAGAAACTTGTTTCCAAACATCTGCATGCTTGATTTCCTTCTCTGTTTACAGAAACACTCTCCACTAAATATGCAGGCTGGTTTTAGCTCTTTTTGGATGTGTTCCTGAGCATCTTATGGCTGTTCAGCTTGGCATGATTATAAACACTTCAGTACTGCTAGTAGGTACAGAACTGCCAGATCTTTAGCAACTGAATTAGGGAAAAAAAAAACCAAAAACAAAACAAAAGCCAATGCCTTACAGTCATATTAGTTCTGCATTGAAAATAATATATTTAAAGTGGAATTACTACAGTTTGTATGGGACACTTATAGCAAGTAAATAATGTGATGCAAGTTTTGTCATGGGTTTGACAGTTTGAAGTGGGCAGAATATCTTCAGATTTAATATGTACATTACAAATCCAATGAAGACTAATAATGCTTATACAAAGACTTCACACCTGTTTTTTATTGAGATCCTGCTTAAAGATTTAAACTATGGCATAAAGGCAAGGCTGCAAGATAAGACTGCCAGTCTGAGCAAACCCGAACACTTCAAATTTCGTAGCTCAAAATTCTGCATGTCACAAACACTCAGGTTGATGCTGCAAGGCTCAGAGCAGTTGGAGACCCTTCCTGACAGAAAGTTTGATGGGGCAGGATACAATCTGCTACCAATCCCTGATCTATAGAAACATGGAAGTACACGTACAACTTACCACTCATGACCAGATCATGTGCAATGTCATGTCTGTTCTCTTACACAATCCAACTTGAGTTTGAGTTTTGCAAGAACTGACTTTTCATCATTTGATATTGTAAAGGCAACATATTCATCATCTGTGTTGCACAATATTTTCCCTGGACTGATACAAAGAAAATCAGACACTAAATATTTTCCCTGGACTGATACACAGAAAATCAGGCCATTTTTCAGAAGCCTATGTGTCTTCCTTTCTCTTCTCCATGACTTAATGCTATTACTTTAAAAAAGTTTAGGGTCACATATCCAAAATCCCACAGCCCTGAGAGACTTTTCAAAGCAAACTGCTCCACTTTATTGTTCTTCAGTATATGGTCTCTGCACAGCTGGAGCAGAATGTGGCCTTGAGTCTCTTACCTCCCATTTCCGTGTATGATTCCTCATCAGTGTTGAAAGGTACTGTCAATGCAGCTTTGATTTCTTTTCATTCACTGCCTGACACATTTACAATAGCAAAACCTCTAGATGCAAGATCAATTTGGCAAAAAGCCAATAATTGCCAACACAGACAAAAGAAAATGCTTTATACAAAAAAATCCTTCCCTGTTGTGTTAACCCAGGTCCTAGAAGAGGTTTCATTTTTCCTTCGTTTCACTACAGAACCCCTGTTTGACCACTCAAGGCAGGCAGATGCCCACATACAACCTCCCAGTTCCATGGAGAATTCCAGACCTTGTGCCCATGCCCTTCTGCATGTTGCAGTGGCATGGGACAGCACATGTCCAGGAGGCCATGCTCCCCCAACCTGTGCTGCAAGAACCCAGACTGGGTTTGGCAGCAAGGGAAGGAGTGCCCCAAAAACCTCAGGGGGACTTCCCAACATTGGTGAACCCATGGGAAGCTCTGCCAGCCTCCCAGGCATTCATAGCAATGGGCAATAGAAAGCCAGATCAATGTATTTATTATATTAACGTCCAAAGTTTAGTAAATCTGTTATAAGGAAGGAGATGCTGCAAAATAAAAGGCAAGTGTTTAGCTCAGTTTAGCTTGATAGGGCTTCTCTTTAAATTCAGATAGTAGTTCCCAAGCCAGACTAATCTTTAAGACAACTACCAGAGCTCTGAGCAATATTAAAGATATAGACTTTCTTTATATTGCTCTTTTCTTTAGTAGTTTCACCAATGTGTCTGTTCACACATCCCTAGGGATTTTCTGTAACCTCCAGCTCCAACACCTGATTGAACCAAGGCACCAGTTTGTATATATTTGCCTTACTAAGGACATATCATATATCACAGCTCAGCCGCTGGCGGGAAAATGGCCATCTTCACAAAGGATGAGTGTAGAAGGGTGGCTGAAAGTCATAGAAACTTAGAGCTCATGTAAGTTTATGTGCATAACATCTCTGACAAAATCTAGTTACTTATAAACCCACAGACAGAATAAAGAAAGAAGCTTATTAATACTGTGTAATAGAATTTAAACATAGGGCAAATAGCTAAGTTTTGATGAATAGTATCATTGGAAAGGTGATTTCTAGACATAATTTGCTTAGTAAAAATAGGGAACAACCAGTGAGTCTCCTTCCATGGCAACACTCTCTTTTACTCCCTGAAATCATCAGGACTTCTTCCCAGGAAACCAGAATAAGGCAATTTCTGACCCACGGACATTCTGTGTGCTCCCTTTGCCCAGGTCTTAGTCACTACTCTTACTCAAAAGGCAGCAAAACATGCAGTTGCCATGTAACCATAAACTTGAGTGGTCTTGTATCAAATTACCCATAATTTGCTTTCAGGCTTTTCTTTTCCAGGTGTAATCAGGACTCTCTTCTAAAGTAATCAAATTAATTAGATTTGCCAATAATGTGAAAAGTTTTCTAATTAACCTTCTCCAGGGCACAAATAAAACATCTTTCTCATTCTGTCCCCATAATCCCTGCCCAAGAGGCCTTCAGCAGCATCCTGAGCAGGTACACCTGGGGAGAGACATTGAATGCCTTATTATAATTAATATTTTATGACACTTTAACTGGAAGTCTCTGACTAATGGCATTAACTGCCATGAGCTAAGTGCTACGGAGAGCCAGAGGAAAGCTACATTTTGTCCCAGGGAATATTGTTTATTTCTGCTGAGCAGCAGGGGGTATCCTGTGGGAATCCTTGCTTATAAGGAAGAGAAATCAGAAGAGCAGCCACATAGTATCTTGCCATTTGTCACTTAACAAATCACACTTGGATGTTGCTCCTTAAGTCAGAAACAAATTACAAATGTGCAAGGCAGTTTGGGTAAAGCCAGCCAGTAGTGCCCTAGGGCACCCGTCCATCTCTCCCCATCCATCATCCTCTCCCCCAGGTGATGCATTGCCCTTTTTTGATCTCTCCTCTGCTCTGGAAATCCTTGCATCACGTCTCTTCAAGAAGGAGGGCCCAGAATAGGAAGGGAAGTACAGGCATATCACTTCTGCTGTGAAGCTGTTTCAAGACATGAAGGAACTGCCAGGCCCTGTCTCTTAGTTTTAAATCTGGGAGAGGTTAAGGGTCTGGCAGATGCCCAAGTGTGGCTGGTACACAGTTGCTCCAGGTACATCTGCTATGCCAGCTTTATCCAATCATTGCACACAGATATATAGATTCCAGTTAACATTTCCACACTTAGCAGTGCAGGAAAAAAAATTATGTTACTTCTGTGCTCACTGATCTTCACCTTCAGCTGGGTGCGTCTATGGAATAGACTCCTTTCTAGTCCATTGTAGAAGACCCTGACTACCTTAGCCTCTCTACTCAGAAAGCCCTGTAAGTCCAGTCAGATCCCAGGTACCAACTCTCCTTGTGTTGTGTCAGCTTGTATGTAAGCAAAACTGACTTCAACACCATAACCTCACTAGGCTAAATTTGCCCAAGCTTAGAGCATCTCTAATCCCAAAGCAGGGCAACAGCTGGAGCCTTTGATCTAACAGCTGCGTAAATTCCCACATCAACATGACAATGAAGGCAAGGCAGCTTTCTCCAACACAGGTATTCCACAGAAGATTTCTATGCCATGAGTCATTAGCACTGCAAGCTGTAACCATAACTATGAAATAAACTCATCTGCTGAATTATTTCAAGAGCATGCTTCCCCTGCTACACACCTTACCTGCAAGGCCAAAGTAAACTAGCTTTAAAGAAATACTGTTAATACTTCACAGTAAAGAGAGGTACAATTTTGCAAGGAAGTAACGGCAGCTTTCCCCGTGGCTGAATGAAAGAATAATGCTACTTGCCTAGGGAACAACCTTGAAAGAACCAGTGTCTTACATGCAAAGATGAAAAAATATTGTGTAAGATACAGCTGTTCATCACAGCCTTGTAAAATTTAATGATGTCGTGTAGAGTGTGGCTGCTAATGTAAACTGTAAATAATTCATTGGAAGCAATTTATATGAAGGGACCTTCCAAAAGTCTTGTGTGTCTTTTTCCCCTAGTCAGTGACACTGGCTTAGACCAGAACAGCTGTGCACAGGCTTGGAGTTTACTGAGCTGAGGAATTTAGGCCCAGAGAGAAGAACATTGAGCTACTGATTTTCAGGGGTTTTAAGGATGGGGCTATTGGTGCACCAACACCTCTTGGTGTCAGTAACTCTATTTGATTTTGGGGTTTTTTCCACTTCTCTTATAGCAGGGAGAAAAGTGCCAGAAGTCCTGCCAATTGGCCAGGTGCTTCATGCACACACATGCAGCAGTGTGTGCCATCTCCTATTTATCCACCCATTTGCCACAGCAATGCTGGCAGCACTGATAGCCCCAGGGCTGCTGCACTGTGGTCACCATAGAGTTGCTTCAACTTAGAGTTCCTCCTTGCTGTTAATTACAAATAACTCTTTCTCTCACAAACCCTCCGTGTGTGGCTGTGCTTGCCCTCCATAACCAACAAAAGAAGCTGAATGCTGGTTTTAGTTCTCCTTCCTGCTGTGGTATTCATAACTGATGGCAATTAACGCCCCTCTGGAGCATGCTTTATTCATATTTCTGTAGCTGCAAATACCCAGCCTGCAGGCAGGGCAGCTCTCACCTCATTGTTGCCTACAACCCTCTTAGGGTTTGCATTTTGTGGTCAGAGGAGAAACAGAAAGTGGGATTAGCTGTCTTTGCTATCACAGTTAGTTTAACCTTCCTTGTGGTGACCATTAAAGCCCTGTTCCTAAAACTGGAGATTTTAACAGGAAAAAGAGGCAGATTTCAAACAGAGGTGGATATTTCAACTTCCTCTCTTCTCCAGAGAAATATGGCCTTAAGATCTACCTTCCCCCCTCCCCAACTTTTTAACCAACAGAACAAGCACAGAGCAGAAGTCAGCATACCAGTATTATTTATCTCTGAGACCGTGTTTGCTTTGTGGGGAGACACCTCATTTTTCCTTTGTGCCTCAGCCTCCCCATAATGGCTGTTGAGGTTTCTCAAAGGCTTTCCTGGGAAAGCACTCTCTGTGTGTTAAATACTACGGTAAAGGCTCTCTGTTCACATTCACTGGAGGGCAAGCCGAGCACACTCATCTTGCAGATGGTGCTGCTGATCTGCCTCGACCTTGGTCACCCTCCTTCAGCTTCAGTCCAAGGCCTGAGTCCTTTTGTTTTCCCAAGAGGCCTCATTTCACATGCAGTCTTTATTTCTTCACGACCAAAGTCTCAAGCATACCTAGGTTAAAAAATGACATTTTGAAAGCAAAAATAATGATTTTTTTCCCTGCCATGGTTTAGCCCCAGTAGGCCACAAAGTACCACATTGCCATTCACCTACTGCACCCTAAACAGCAGTGGGGGAGTGGAGGTGGGCTTACATAAGGATACTTTAATAATTGAAATAAAATATAATAATAACATAAATATAACACAAACTGTATTTAAAAGGGAGTCAACAGAAACAGAAAGAGAAATAAAACCCGAGAAATACAAGTGGTGTACAAATCAGTTGCTCACCACCTGCTGACTGATGCCCAGCCCATCTCCCAGCAGAGATCAGCAGCTCCCAGCCAACTCCTCCAGTTTACACTGGGTATGCCATTCTATCAGTTCAGGCCAGCTGTCCTTGACTTAGGGTTAGCACTACTTAGCAACAACCAAAACATAGGTGTGTTATCAACATTAGTATCGTAATGAATTCAAACCACAGCTACTAAGAAGAAAATTAACTGTATCCCAGGTGAAGCCAAAACATTTGCTCATCATTTTAAGCCTCCTGCCGGTGAATAATGCATAGATTTATATTTTTCCCTTTCAAAATGATAGCAAATGGATATTTCATCCATTTTCAACCTGGTGAAACTTAATCACAAACACCTTAAAAGCCCCTTTACACCCCAATCTAAGTTCATCAGTCAGACCCATTCTGACCATTTTGGCAGGTCTGTCCCAGATGTTCCCAAAAGGATGAACTGCACATCTCCCTGCCTCTGAACTGGCTTGTTTACAGGGTGAAAGTCTCTGCAGTCCTCTCCTTCTTTCCATATTACATCCTCCTCCTTCTCTGATGCTCTTCTCTGCCTCAGTCTGGAAAGTGGCTACTCAGATCCCTTGGTCTGTGGCCCCAGCCAGGATGCCCACCTGCCCAGGCTGTGCCAGCACCCCTGTAGTAAAAGTGCAGGAGGCAAATGTGGGGTAACCTCATTTACTTGACATCTAGGGTCATTCAGGAACTGGGGAGAATTTTAAAAATTATTTTTATGTATATTTATATCTACTGAAAGCAACATAAGAAGGATTCTGGAGGATTAGATATGTAGAAGCAGGCTGAGAGCCAGCAGGAAGAAACAGAGGGAACCTATAGAGAGGCAGGAGAGTAAAGATTCACTGTAATGAGCATCCTCAATGCTTTTCTATCTGTATATGTCTTAATTTCTAAAGTTAGAATTTTGGAAGGAACAGTAATAATTACATATAGGTGTTTAAACTTAATATATGCAAGAGATATGTAAAAGCAAGGTGAAAGAGTATAAATGTAATCTCATTTGATAAGACTCAAATCATTAGATCATCCTCAAAATTTAAATATTTTTCAACACTGTTTTATCAACACTGCTGAGCTATGTCACAGACGGAACATTTCCACCAGCAGAAAATTTAATTCTTTTAATTTGTTAGGAAGTATATCAACAGAGCTTCAACTACAAATTCCTGGCATCTCAGATTATGTGAAACCTTTATTCACAAGTATACCTAGAAAAAAACAGTAATAATTTACACGGATATTATAACACTATTATAACCTACTGCATGTGGTACTGACATTATAGGCAGAAAATAACCAGTTCAAGCCCAGATATTGCACTTCTTACCAGGCACCCTTTCTTTGATTTTCAGTAGTTTTAAAGGCCATAACTCAGCTTACATGAAGTGCTAATGAAGCTCAGTGCAACAAACCAGATTACATTTTACATGAAATGAAGTACTGAACCCAATGGTGAGGAGAGGAAGAAAAGAAAGAGCAGGAGAAGGAGGGGCACTTACAGCCTTCAGACAAAGAGTTTGCAAGAAGAAACAAATGCTCTCCATATGCCTGTTCAGAAAGCTGCCAGACTTCCTGCAACATGGGATTGGTGTGAGGTTGGTAAGAAACAGCCAAATACCAAGAAGGGGTCTAGAACAGGGAGTCTGTCCTGGTGTATGGCTCATTAACCACCAGATACATCAGCCGTGCTGGGGTTAGACAATATGCAGGAGAAGCAGTACCCAGCCCTGCCCTTATTCTGTTCCCTTCCCACACCTGATACTCTTTGCACTAGTATAGGGTTATTTCTTTGCCAGCATGGCTATGTCCTGAAATGCTGGTGCTCACCAGGGCAGGAAGCATGGTGCAGAATAGCAAAACCATTCTGGGAGGCAGGGGAAGCAACAGAAATCAGAGCACCAGCTGATGCTGGCACCTATGAAGAAAAGAGTCTATTACAAGCATAAGCAAGGGAATAATCACAAAAGTGAAACAATTTACCATGTATAACTTAACACTTAATTCATACCATTAGTGACAATGTTTAGAAATGCCAGTAAGAATAAAATATTTAGAAATAGGCTTGTAGTCACATAAAAAAGTCTTTCTGCATGAGCAGCCTAATTAATTATTAACAGTGGAATTGGGTCAGTAGTTGTGGTTTTATTCCAGTGGTCAGTGACTGACATTCACTGCTGTCTAGGCTGAATGTCAGTTCCAGACAGCCATGCACCAGACTGTTGTAAAAAGCCCAAAGACTCTAGCAGACCCAGAAACAAAGGGAAAAGAGGACTTGCTTTTCACACAAATGCAGGGATCTCGTTTCCACTCTCCTCTCAGAAGGTCACCCAATGTGCCTCCGGAACGAAGCCCAGCAGGGCTCCCTTTCCAGGAGGCCATAAGGGGGGAAGGAGATGGATGTGAGGTTTGAGTTACCTGGCCATTAGCTGAGCCCTTGCTGTCCTTGGCCACAAAGAGTTCTGAGCTCTGCGAGCTGCCTTCTATTTTAGTGCTGTTTCCAACCAGGTGCAATACAGCACCCACAAAGCCTGAGTGAGGCCCAGTGCTGCCTTTACTCACAGCCTTGCACTGCCCCTTCCCTTGCACTTCCATGAGCAATATAAGTAATACCAGCAGCTTCCATAAGCAAAATTAGCAACTTCTATGAGCACTGCAGACAAACCTGCCTACAGTGCATGTGGAGACATTCACACTCCCCAGGCTGATTATCTACACTGTTTAAAAAACACACACACATATTCACAAAATCCTTATTTTTCCCAAGTACTGTATTCAAATTAAATATTCATCTCCCTTAAAAACCAATTAAAGTTTACTCTCTAGCAATTTGCAAATCTAAGCAGCAAATGTACAAAAATAATTAGCATAGTAAGAAATAAGTTATTTCTCTGATAAGCTCATAAACCCTTTTAATTAAAGTCGCAATATTTTTAATTGCTAAAGGGAATATTTTGTTTATCATAGCAAACATTTCTAAGTTTTAATTTAAGTTTCAATCTAATATTTTGATAACCGAGAAATGGCCTCCAGGGGGCAACAGTATCCACCAAACAAAATAACGTGCATTTCAGCTTTACCAAAGGATTTCCTTGCATCAATCTTCTTGGGATACAGGAAAGCTAAGTTAGCCTACGCAAACTCTGACTAGCCTCCTGTAAGAAGACACTACAGGAAACAATTGCCATGCATTCAAAACTCCACTTATTAAAAAATATATTATTAATTAAACTACAAGAGCATGCTTCCAGTAACTTTATGCATGCAATCTGAAATTCCTAATAAAACGTAAAAATGGGCATTATCTGGTTTTCAAGCTTTTAAACATGCTATTTTGAAGACATCTGAAATATCTTGGAATTGCTGCATTGTGTCACTTTCCCTGTTGACAGCCACCTATTGAGATGCAAAGGATTTACAAAACTTTAGGGCTGACAGAGCTGGTGGCCTGATGGAGGTCAGGGTGACACCACTCCGTGTGCCCCAGCCTAGCCAGTGTGAGGGCAGGGCCAGCCACACAGGCAGGCGTGCTCAGCCCTCACACAAACACAAGTGCTATAGGTGACCCTGCCTTGTTCCCTTGCTGGCTAGCCGGGGTGACTGTCCCTCAGTGAGAAATATGTCAGTGTACACACACAGTATGGATCCCTCCAGCATGGTTCCTGGAGCAGCCGTGGGGACATGGAGCACAGGCTCTCACATAGTTCTTGGGGCTCTCCACCACTCCAGCAGCACACTGGCCTGCCCAGTCAGGCTGAGGAGCCACACAAAATCACACAATTAACCACATAATCTAACAAGGGGCACATCCAAGTTGTACGTGTTGGATGACAAGAAGCGTGTGCTAGGCCACCAACATTCATCAACCAGAAGATGGATTCTAAAAAATGGCATTGAGATTCTGCCAGGGGTACCTTGGAAACTGCCACTCCTGGGGAATTGATCACAAGGTGCTGCTACCAGGCCATTACTTAATGGCAGCTTCCTGACAGTAAGTTTGTAAAATGTTGAAATGTTGTCATCCTTATTTCAAGTAACAGTCACATTAAAATCCAACTTTTCTATTACAGATTAAAAAAAAAAAAAAAAAAAAGCTGTTCATTATTAATTATTTACTGTGCTGTTATGTTCAAGCACTTAGTCAAAAGCATGCTGCCCAGCTTTTTGGGAAAGGAATTATCCCAGAAAGCCTGTAGTCTAAAACTGCAAGAACACACACAGGACTGAAGGTAAATGCAGCGTTACCTTGTGAAGCAGTATGAGATGTGAGGTTAGTAGATGGGAAAAAAAGAAAGGCATCTAAAGGAAGAAGAATGTTGTGATATCTCCAGGTGCCATTTCTTAAAAAAAATTAAGAAAAATATAATTAAACCAAAAGTCTGAATATACAAGGAAATCACAGTAATCAAAAACTTCACATTCAAGGAAGAAGAACTCCTATCTTCCTTCTGGACACTATCCACAGAGATCAGGACTAGAGGTGCATGATAGGAGGAGAGACAGGAGACACACTTTAGTCCAGGAATGTGGTCAAATACTGTCACTTTTCTTTTGATTTTTCAAGATGCTTGAGCAATGATGAGATACAAAAGTAACATTGTTTAGCTGACTCGTTGATCTATCTTGTTCTGTTTGATTTTTCTCTTCAATGTCTACATAGCAGAATACAATCTTAAATTAACTTTGTCATGTTTAACTTGGCAGTTTTATTTTGGATCTGAGGTTCTAGTGGAATATTTTCTTTCATTTTGATCATAAAGACAGAACTCTATTTTGAAACACATTTTAAATTCCATTCATCATGTTGCTTTTGTAGTTTACCATGTCCAGGCTTGACAAAGTGTTGATCAATCACCCATTGAGAACATGACTCAGATAGGAGAAAGCACAATGAAAGCTGTGTTTCTCTGACTGCAGATTTTAATAAAAGGAAACTGCTCTTTGAAGAACACCAACTTTTTTCACCCTATAGCCAAAGGGACGTCCAATAAACCTTTGGAAAAAAAAGTCAAAATAACTATCTTCTTCTATATGAACCAGTATTTCAGAGTCCATTCCAAATGCCTTTAGCAGAAATAATTCAAATGAAGTTGGATTAAGCATCAATTAGCATGCTGTTAGTAAAGCTGTCCTCAACAAAATAAACAGGGTTTTATTGTTGCCGTTAGCTAGAAATGGAAGTATTTTCATTGTTAAAGGAGGGAAATTCTGTATCATGTAATTATTTAAAATAATTTTTGCCTTTTAACATAATTCTGTGTAATAAAATATATACACTATTTGTCTTGGGGAAAAAATATTCTACAAAGACATATAAAGGTATAATTGCATTAAGAGAAACTTGGGAGAATAGAGTCACAAAATCAATATATTCCTATGTTATTTAATCAAACAAAACCTAAGGTAACCATAGTTTTTTCCAAGACCAAAAACATACTGGCCAGTTCATTTTGAGAGGTATTCCATAGATTTGTGCTCCACTGGTCTGTTCTTTGGCCATTTACTTGTTCACAGGTAACGTTTCTTGTAGCAAGTTTTGATGAGTACAAAATTTCACATAAAAAAAAAAAATAGGACTTATTTGGGCATCAGCTATTCATGTACTCTTTTGTATAACTCCTGACCTTTTGTAGCCAGATATTAAGATACATTAACATAGTCCTTAATACATGCAATGAGAAAACCCACACTGTAAGAAGACTAAGAATCAAAGGAAAACCGAGCCTCATCAACCAGCTCAGCTCAGTAGAAACACGAAGAAGTGCTGATAGGTAACACAGAAAACCAAACACCTGAAGCTGAGTGCATTAAGGAGGAACTTACATGGGAACAGCTACAGCTGTGAGGTCATTCTCTTACAGCTATTGGATAGCTGAAAAGTGGAAGCTGAGAACATCTTTTACTATGGGTAAGTGGCTGGGAGTGTGGGACTGCCTGGCAGGGCATGTCGGCACATATCCCACATTAGTCGTCATGGCAACACGAACTTTCCCTGCGTCAAAGTACACCATTACTGTGGGTTTTTCACCTGATTCTCGCCAGCTCAACATGTCCAGTCAACTGTGCAACTTGTTTAAGTGATTTTCCATGGACGTTATTAAAGTAGAATGTTTACGATAAATTCAGGTCCCGTGCAAATCTTTTCCTCTGGAGAGCCTCCTCATTCATGTTTATTAATTATATTGGCTCTCAAAGGTCTTATTTTCCTACTATTTCCTTATTTAGTAAACCAGCACTGTTGGATAATAGAATATCTTTTTGATCATTTCCTTTTGGAAATCATTAGTCCATTTTAGTGGGTGAGTCCTTGTGCCTTTTTTTTTTTTTTTTTTTTTTTTTTTTGGTAAGTTCTGGAAGCATCTGGATTTGTTCCTTAGCAACACTTTTTCGTTTGCCATTTGCTTTTATTCAGCTCCCCAAAGAGTGCTTTTAAAGCTGTAGTAAGGTTGGCCATTTCAGAGAAGAAGCTTTTATTTTTCCTCTTGAATGAATGGTGAGATCATGCCCAGATATGACAGCCTGACAGGGACATTCTCCAGTATATTAAAAACTGTCCATAAAACAATGAAATACCTTTAAACTGAGATAATAGGTGAATTACTGGCAAGAATACTGATAACTTTGTCTACTGTGCTTAGGGCACAAGACGAAAAGGACAACTAATTACTTAATGTTCTGTATAGAAAGTTAATTTTGACTAAACGAAAGCTTAGACATTTACCTGAGCCTCCAAAGGTACTTCTGCCCTTGTTCATATACATCTAGCACCTGGTTTTGCCTACCAACTCACAGGGGGCAGTCTAGTTATCCAGCACATCACACAGTGGTGCTTAGATATCCCTGCATACTGGTAAATACCAAATCAGCAGCACGAATTTTACAAGTAGTGAAAGCAAATCACATAAGAGTTGCCCCCTTTGGACAAAATAGGTACCACAAAATAAACACCACCCATACAAATAGTGAAAAGTCCTTCCAAATAATTCAAGGTCAATATGTTGGTGTCTGTCTCTGTGCTTTGCAGTTCCACCCTTCATCACACAAAGAAGAGTTATACACTCTTTCAAAGATGAGTTTTTTCACAGCATGCTCAGACAATGGCAAACCTGACTCTTTTAAGTTAATTTATAGTGAAATAATAAAACAGAGCAGAACAAAAAGTGCTACATTGGAGAAATTGTGCCAGCAGAAGTCTGTTCACCCATTAACTTCTGTGGAAAGGCCCTGAGACATACAATGGGCTGCTGATTAAACAGAGACCCTGTGCTTGCTCTCTGCCCAGAGTCCCCAAAATATATGGTGCTCTCTTTGCTCCCTAGCACTTCTCCAAGTTTAATGGGTGCCATGTACTACAGATTGATCAGTTTATATAAATAAATATATTCCAGGAAAAAAAAAAGTTCAATTTCTGTATGCAGGTTTCAGCACATTTTGTGACCTAAACTATTTCTGTCCAAGTAAGTACATTACCAAACCCCTGCAATAAACAGTCTCTGGATAGACCCTTGTCCTAGTCTACTCCCCTTCTGCTGTTTAACCAGAACAAAAGGCACTTCACACTTCTGAGGAGAGATACTAAGTTTGCTGCCCACCACAACTCTTTGTGCAGCTGCTTTGGACATGGTTTCTAGTTGCAGTGTGGAAATTCAGGCATTGAACTCCAGCATGACAAGGAGCAGCTATTATGGTGTGCAATGTAAAATGGCTTTTTAACATCACTCTTTTGCCCCAACATATAGCATAGAGAAATGCAACTGGAGTTTCAACACACTTAGGTATCTATTTCTTGAATCAAACCAAAATTCAGAAAGTTGTAAGACTGATACAAATCTTCCTTCTTTAGACACACTCTTGTGTATGAACAGAAAATCTAAAGGTCCTTCAGGAACTTTTCATCTACAGGGAATTCAGGATGAAACCGTCTTGGAGGGCATTTGACAACACCTAGCTTGTTTCTTCTGTTGAATCTCTGATGTTCATTCACACAAGTCTCAGCCTTGCCTCCATGGCAGCTATTAATATGGTCAGCATTGGGATCAATAGTAGCAGAAGAAGGGCCAAAATGGAGTTGTTAACAGCCAGATCTGTAACATATGTTACCTGTTAGGCAGTGCTGTGACAGGTACCAACCCTGCTAAAGAGAGATAAGGTGTATCATACCATCATCTGACACAGCCCAGCACAGACACAGATAGTCCAGTCTCAATGCTGAGCACTCACTCAGAAGATAAGCAAAATGGATCAGAGAGACAAACAGGATGGATACCCAGCGTTATCTCTTTTTCTGCCCCTACCACAGATATTCACCTTTATCAGCTTTCCAGAGTTTGCTCTTGCACTTCAGTGGAATAATAATTGCAACTCCTCTCACCCTAACAGAATTCACTGCCTCTGAGATGTCTCACTCAAAATTATAGAACTTGACGGTACAGTCTGGTTTTTGCTCCCACTAAAGACCTGGGCTTTCATATTCTGCAGGAAGACACTTGGTGGCACTCATTCAACATCGTTTTTACTTCCTATACCACAGATTCTCTGGGTTAACCTAAAAACACGGAAAAAAATCCCTTTAGTAAGTGTATCCTATGAACTCTGGAACTAAGACTAACTTTTGCAGTCATCACTTACTTTTCAACTTAATCATTAATGATGTAAAGAAATACTCCTTTACATCATTAATACATCTTTCATTTTTTGTTAAAAAAAATCTGAAAGATCACTTTGTGACAGTAACTGGTCATTAAATTTGAGCTGAGATGGTTTTGCCTACCAGTTACTTTGCAGAATCTTCATGTTTCTTCTTTCATGGGTACTTAAAATTTACTCCCTGTGTAAAGTGCAGATTTTTTGTCCCTTAACACAACTGTTCACTGCAACTTGCACACAGCTCTTTGAAAACAAACAAGAGAAACAAACCCTGACTGAACCATCTGGTAACTAGGATAGTTACTCAAAGACAACTGCAAAGGAGGTAGAGAGTTTCACTGGCAGTACCCTGTAGTCCTTCTAACTTATACTTCTGAGTGACAGCCACTTGTAACCCAATATTCATACTGTGTTTTGAGAAAGACATAGGGGAACCAGCAGCACTCTTCATTTAGATGAACAAATACCTGCAATCCCTCTATAAAACCCAGCTTTTCCAGGAACTACCCCAGTAGTTCCTCATGAACAGTACCCTAAAGTGCTGCCAAGGACCACAGCTTTATCACAGACACCTGGCACTTAATCTTATCAAGGCTGCTGAAAGATCTGACAGTCAGGAGGGGATTTATTTATTTATTACCCTTAAGAGCAGGACAGTATGACATTAGCTAAGAATAATCCAACACCGTTAGATAGCCCAAAGCTTGACTGAAGGTGCCTCCTTTGTGGGAGGGGGAAGATCATGCCCAGATGTCCCTGCAACTCTCCACTTACCACACTCAAAATAAAACTTCTGCTAAACAGATTACAAATAGGTTAGTGGCCCCTCAGTGGAAATGTGTTAAAGCAATGGAGCACAGCTAAGCACATTCTCAAAACACAGATAATGCTCTCACCAACAGTGTAAGTGTCCTTCCTCTAGAACAGAAACAAGGTCCATTGCCCATCCCCACTATCCTTCAACAACAGCCAAAAGAGTGACCCACAGCTGTTACTCCACGGTCACAGTGACCACAATGTTTGATTACTCCATGGACGCCCATTGGTCCTGAACCTATGAAATACATGCTGCTAGGAAACTCCTTTCCCAGCAGTTTTACTTTTGCTCCAAGTTTCACCAGCTGCACCAGGGAAACTTCAGCTTTTTTGGACAAAGTGACCATGCCATTATCTTCATGTACTTGAATGCAATTTGTATACTCAGTAGAGTTTACATACTTGAGGAAACACTTTGACAAGTTCCATAGTTGTCTAATAATGTTTACTAAAACCCAGGAGACCCTTTTCAATGCACACAAAAAATTTTGCATGTTAAAAGGTGCACACCCAACACAATTTTTTTTTTTTTTTAATTTCAGAACATTTTACTTCTGGCCTTTCTAGAAAGAGTATTATATTTAAAAATGTGAGAGTATCGTCTCCCCCTTTTTGTGCAGCTAAAGGGCTTTTCCTCTAATATTCCTCTAAAAAGAGTAAAAGATGTTTAGCACTGTTTTAGCAAAAACACAGGGAGGCAAAGCGCAATCCAAAAGTGAGTTACAATTAATCAGCTGACTATCATACTGAGCACTATTTGACCACATTAAGCACATCAAATACAAAGCACTTACAAAGTGCTCTTCACACCAAGCCACTATTTAGCGTTTGCTGCGTCAGACGTGTTTTGTCACCATAATCATGCAGCCTTTCCCACACCAGGTGCCAGAGCATGAGCCACAAAGGGCAGAGCCTCTCCAAGACGCTTTGATGTCCTGTCCCTTGCAGGAAGGTGGGGCTGCATCGTACAGAAATGCAAACAGCGCCATTTCTGTGAATTCTAGGTACTTCCTATTTCATTACAGTTATTACTTGATTTGTTAAATGCTCGTTAAAGGGAGAAATAGGGGAGAATCAGGGGTCGGCAGCAGTCCCGGGGAAGCCTAGGGCGATGTGCGAGCGGACAGGAGCGGTGGCTGAGCCTGGCGCGGCTGGTCCGTGTCCGCTCAGTGCCCAGTGGGTGGTGCTGCGGGCACAGGCTGGATGCAATCCCGGCCCGACGAGCCGCGCTCCGCGGCCGCCGCATCCCCGCGCCCCCGGCTCCGAGCCCCAGGGCCGGCCGGGACCGGGAGCCGCGGCTGCTGCGCTTCCAAGGGTTAAAAGCCGTCGAGCCCTGTGCGTGGGAGGGGTCGGGGCAGAGTGGGGAGAAATGCAGAAAAAGTAGATCGGNTCCCGGCCATTAGCAGGTACTCATAGTATTTACAACCCGATAGCTCTACCGCTCGGTACACGTTTGTATTTTGGTAAATACACAGACACATTCAAGGAATTTCGGAGGGGGAGGGGAAAAAGAGGGGGAGGGGGGGTAGGAGGGGAGGGGAAGGGCGCTGGAAATTAAAAGTGAAGCACAATTTGAAACTCTGCCTACACCACAGCTTTTATAATCAGCTTGTGACATGCTTGGCACTAAACACTGTTTATGTCCACAATTAATGCAGTTAATACTAGGTTAGTAACTGTGGCAGCCAGCCACGTGCATCGCCTGGCACATGGGTGCCTGCTCCCAGCCGAGGAGGCAGGGTTTGCTCTTCTGCGAGCACAGCCAGGCCAGTTCAAGCACATCTGGAGCCAGTTTAACTGGGGCCTCCCTCCAGTGCAGTACTCGGCATTGCCAGTGTATTATTTCACACAAAACGCTATAAAAAGGGGAGAAGGAATTAAGACAAAAATGGGAGTGAGAGAAGATTTAAAAAATGGGAGTGCAAGGCTCTTTCCAGTGGAAGCCACCCTGTCGCACCAGGCTTCTTAGCCTGCCTGAACAAGACCCAGCATCAGGGAGCCCCTAACGGGGCCTCCAGAACCAGTTTGACCAGTTTCTGCTTCTCCTATCTCTCCATGCTGTTGGACATCTCAGCGAGCATTACGCACCTGTAGCTGCTGCTAGGCATCTGTTGTCTCCACCTGATGAGGGGCAGCGGCAAGGTTGCTCTCGATAGAATGTGGTTCACATAAGGACTATACACCTACCATTCGTAAGCATGCAATCCCAAGTAAAGTTTTCCAAAAAAGTCTTTCTCAAGACAGAGTCACCATGTTGCAATGGGAAGATTTTATGAGCTGGTTGCAAAAATTCATTTGTACTTTTTGGGTGGGAGGTGAATTTTGAAACTGAATTTTTACAAAGCTCAAGAGCTCTAGCAAGACCTCTGCATCATGTTCAGGGCTTCCTTGGGAAATCCAGTATCTTCAAGCATTGCTTCTATGTCAAGGCAGACACCTACAGACCTGCTCACTAATACACCAGGCACACCAGTAACATGACCTGTTTTTCTTTTGTGGCCACTTACAACTCCAGTTGAAGAGAGCAGAATATACATGCGAATCGGTCACGCATTAGGTAACGTCACTGTCATCTGTCACGTGTTTGTTCACTTATCTGTTCCCCAAGGAGAGGAGTGTTTGTTTTGAGGTTTTACATGCCTCTAAACATTTATTCCAGTAATGTCAAGGTCAAAGAAAGGTGTTCTTCACTTGCAGTCAGAGCTGGTGTAATCTGAGATAAGGTCCCAGAGGAAAGGAAGCCTACTTCACAGTCACGGCTTGGCCACTGAAAACAAATGCATTCTGCACAGACACACATCACCCTCCATCTGGAGGGCTACCTCATGTTAGAAGGACATCCCTGTCAACCCTCATGCTGTAACCCAGTTCTTCATACAGACTGAAATGATCTGTCATATCAATTCCTGCTTTCCTTGGCATGGTAGCATTAGAAGCAAACTCAGTTCTGTTCAAAACAAGTCACAAGTACTAAATCATAGCTTCTTCAGTAACATTTTAATCAAAATTATTAGTATTCTCTTACTTTTTGCTGAGCAAGAGGGAAAATTCAGCTTGTTTGTTGTTCTGTTTTTGTTTGGGGTTTTTTTAATTAAGCTACAAATTCACTAAAGGAAATTAATCCTTCACAGGATACAAAAGAATACGAAAGACCACATGTGTTTGCTGTTACTGTTCTCCAGACTTCTTTCCTTTATTGCATTCTTAGTCACCCATTACTGCTTTTTCACCTGCTGCAAGCTATAAGCAAGAGGATAGCAAATACATGGCAACGCTGCTTTAAAGTGTGCTATTCTTTCCTGTTTCAAGGTTTTAGAAGTAACTTTAATGCACACGCCTCCAAAATGCAGCAAGAAACCCAAAATAACTGTCTTCTTACCAGAAAAAAACCCACTGAAAATTATCTTCAGCTGAGACACTTTTCATTTAGTCATGCTTAAATATCACAGAATTAACACTGCATATAGACAACAAAAGGGTCACACGCTAATCAGGAATTAAAAAATTAACATCTACCAATGCAAGAATGCAAATGTTCAAAAAAGGATTGTGTCCAAACAATGCAAGGATTATGAGGAAAGAAATTTCTATGCCCATTGAAGGGAAATGGCATCTTATGCAGTGTGCAATCATTGGGTATACTAGAGAGGTAATTCCTAAATAATGAAGAAGGGGGGATTGATTAGTTGGAGTCCCTGTTCATTGCTGAGCAAAACCTTTCACTATTTTTTCATCAATGCAAACTTATGTTCAGGAAGACAGGATAGTGTATGACAAGAATTCTCTCTCCCTGCTGTTGAGCTCCTCACTGTATCAATTCAGGTGGGGAGACTTCCCCTGTTTAAAAAGTTTTTTCTATCCCTTTGCCTACTGAGGATAATCAGAGTGTTTAAGCATGGTGCATAGCCCCCACTCCTGGGGACAGAGAGGGGCTGATCAAAGCCAATGGAGCTAACATTATTTAGTTAATTTATAAGTAGGATTCCTTGGACTCATTGCTATTCATTATATATTTTAAAACTTCAAAGATGGAAATGTACAAAGCTGAGAATGGACATGGAGTATACCCAGTCTTATCACTGAAATCATTGTGTGTCAATTATCAGGTCCATACTAATGAAGTTAGCGAGACAGCTCTTCTAGCTGCAGCTGGAGGGCACAGATTGCTGCTGTAACTCTCTTGGATAACTCCTAGTGGGAAGAAATGTGTGGGGAGCCCTAGTTTCAATACAGTGGTGAAGACTATGGACATCATTAAAATCAATTGGCAGAGAGGTCATTTTAATTTATAGTGAAATCTAAGAGGAAGTCTGATGCATTTACACAGTCACAGGGAGCCTTTTTCTCTGCCCAAGTGGCTGCAGCATGCTTTGTTTATTAGCAGCATGTTCAGGAAGAATCAAAGAGTGGGAGAGTGAGCTGGAGAACACCTAGGCAATGGTCAGTGGAAGTGGAACGTAAATATGGAGAGCAAACAATGCCACCCCTCACAGCCAGATATCAGACCCATGAGAAGCTATCAGCCCTCAGAATGAGCACTGCCTGTGGTAGTCAGTGCACAGTCAAGCCACATTTTACCAGCATAAAGAGGAAGGAGAATTTTACTCAATTTCTACTTCTTCATCCTGTTTCATCAGATATGCAGGAGTTACAAGAGAAAGGGATCATTATTAGATAGTCTTTGACCCACAATATAGAATAATTGCCCTGTTAGTTACAGTTGCAACTGGGTTCTGCTGTACACTGTGTAGGGTAGAGCTGATTAAAATGTGTACCTTCAGTCATTTGTTGACTAACCCAGTCTTTGTGGCCAACTCATGCACGTTCCGCTGCAAATGCTGTTGATAATGCTGCTGTAAAGGCTTGTGAATGTCAGTGTAGGAGGGCAAAATATTTTGAGCTGCTCAGCTTCACTTTATAAATATTTTTGGAAGCCACCAGTGTGAAATGCTCCATTCACATTCAGCACTGAAAAAAATAATGGCTTCTTCTAAAACAAAGACACATCTGTCAGTGCAGTAGAGTATATGAATTTACATAATCTGCAGCACAGAAAAAGTACTTTCTCAAACAAATTAAGTCAAAGCAGGCAGAGAAAGAACAGCATGAAGCTCTCTATGCAATGTCAACAATAATTAACAGAGTACTTTATAGTCTGCCAGTGCTTCCCATGAATAAGGTACTCTCAGACATTTGGTATGAACAGGCTGCCCTCCTGTTTCTCTGCTGCAACCCAAAGCTGCAAGTCTTCACTTTTACTGGCTAGCCTATCATTAACTTTTGTTAATGTTGTATACCACCCAACATTTCCCCTTAGAAGGACAAAGGACAGAGGGCATGAATACTCTGTTGCAACTGCTGCAAGGATTCATGGGGCTTGCTTTGCTGTGTCATACTGGAAAATTCAGGGAATTTGCTTCTTTCTCAGATGCATAAAAAGAAAATTAAAAAGAAAAAAAAAACCAAAAACCAAAAAAAACCCCAAACAAACCCAAATATGTGTCACCATGCACAGAACTTGTTAATCCCTTTATTCCTCAGTTTCCCTGTAGGAGGGCAGCTTTCTTGTTTCCCTCAAATACACATAAAACATTTGGAAGTTTTCTTCAACTCCTACTTAATCTCCAGTGACACAGACTGCAGACATTTTGAATCATGGAATCTCTTCTCTTAGGCTCCCCATGCACAAAATGCAGAACTGATGTGAGGGTGCTTTTGTGCACAAAATAATATTGTATTGCTCCTGTACCTCTGATTTAATCACACTGCCTTTGCATTACTTACAGATTAAATTTCCAGTATTGCCACAGAGTGGGACACTCCTGACATCTTTCTCTCTTTGCAAATGGTAAAACTGCAGCCTTGCCTAAAGAAGAGGGATTTCCACAATTTTTTTTCCCCTTATAGACTAATTTTGACTGATTTCTTCCACGTGTAAGAGTGCTCAGAAGGTTGTCAGGGAGACAACTGTTGACACAGCTTTACCCTGGTATTTGAATGGCTTGGGCAGTTGAGTGCTTTTCAGCAGATTGTGCATTCGTGCAAATGCAAGTACACTGGCAGACTGCAGACCTGACTTATTAATTTGCTGGTCTGAGCTCAGGAGCAAGCACTACCTCCAAACTACAGCTGTAAGAGGAGGCCAGCATACCTCAGCTAGTGTTATTTGAACTGGGTTGAGCAACAGAAAAAACCTGGTGACCAAAAGTCAAGTACAGTCAGTGTGAGACACAGGACTTATTTGGAAGGTTGGCCTGCACTGTGTACATTGCTGCTAGTAGCTCAGCTGGTTGTTTAAACTCATCCAGACCAATATAAAACACTGTAATAATGTTTCTCTGATGCCAACATCCTTTGTCAAGTGCAGCCCTGAGCCCAGAAATTCCCATCAGCCTGCAGTCTGTGTCATTGCCTCCAGCTCCTCTGTGGATCTCACTGCTTTCTGCCTTTCCTTTCTGCAAGCTGTGACCAAAATTAAATCAAAACCAGCCATCACGTTCCCTGAATTGGTGTAAAGGTTGAAAACTAGTATAATAAACTTTGCACTGACTGTGGCTAATTAGCACACAGGCAATCATTTATGATTAAGCCATATAAAATGTTTGTTATTAGCGAAAGAGCTGAATGCTTCAGTACACAGCAAAGGTCCAGGGCACAGAGAAGTTAAGTGACTTGCTCAGTTTGATGCAGCAATTCAGTGACAGAGGTAGAAATAGGGCACTCAGTTTTCTCTCTCAAAACAGGTCTAATCTCTAGATCATACTTTGATCTCCCTTTAGCGGCAGAAAATAAAACCCCTCTGTTCACGGTATAAGTCTTTACAGAAATTACTTTCAAGTTACAGACTCACCATTATCACATCACTGCAAGATCAAACAAAGAGAGGGGCAGTAGGAGAGGAAAAGAAGGGTTACTTTGTGTCATTTACTTCTACAGTCTGCTCAACAAAGCCAAAGAGGAAAAACAATTTTTTTCAGACAGATGTCTTTTACAGCACATCAAACACTTCTCATGGGCGTATGTCAGAGACATTTCACTACAAAGGCTTTGTCCTTTGCATTCACAGCAGCCCGGATGTTTATCAGGATTTTCCATTCCCTAAATTCAAGATCACATTGGGATCTGTGTTAAAATGGCAGCAGAAGTACCTCAACAAAGTCCAAAGTACAAAATTCTTAGCAAAAAGAAAGCACTAACACAAATTGTTCCTGCACTGAGGCTGTGGTGGGGGAGTTCCTGTCATCTCTAAAGGAATGTCTGGAGCAGGAAACAGCTTATTTTCAATGCACTGGCTTGGAGAAAGTCAGTATGAGGGAACAATTGTCTTTCCTAATGGATTTACTTATAGTAAATGTTTAAGTGCTCCATGCAAGGCATGTGGCTGCAATATCATGAAGACAACATCCCATTATTTACTACATAACATCTCATACACATATTGTGCTCTCAGTGTGCCTGCAGCAATCCTCTGATTTGTTTATTCATAAGGGCAGTTTGTAATTCTTGAAGTTATCTAGCACAACAAAGAGCATTACACACAGATGCAAACTAAATTTAATATTGCTACATACTCTTCCTTTCTTAGGCCAGGACTCAACAGCATCTTGCATTTCCTCTCTCCTCACCCCATGCTTATGATGTGCATAATCTCAGTCCACAGATTACTACAGGATCCTGCAAAAAACTCTTGTATCCTTCCTTGGTGAGGTGTTTTTCTTTGTAGGAACAAAGCAGGTCACTGAGTGTTGCTCTAAGGCAGTACTCCCAGCTTCTCTGCCAGTAGAACGGCACAGTAGAGGATGGCACATGCTCCCCCAGCAAGCTGATCTGCTCCACTCCCTGGAAATTTGAATCACCAAGACACATAGCAACAGTAGAAGCACCTGTCCCCAAACCCAATACTTTACTCTTTTCACTTGGAATGACACTGAGCTTCCACAAGACATTCTGTTCCCTGGCACCACCATAGATTGAAATGCTTCACTTGGGAGGAAATTTCATTGTAAGCCAGAAGGACAGCATGCTCCAACACTTAGTGCAGAAAAAGACGATAGGCAGAAATAGGAGAGATGCCTGAGGTCCCTTCTTTTGATTCTGTTTGGAATATAAACAATCTCACTATTCTTCTCTATGCCAGTTCTCTTGTGGGTTGAAGTAACTGTTTTCCTGTTTTAGTGATCCTAGTTTCTCAAGAAGGTAAGACATCAGGTAATCCTACACTTTACTGTCTGCCTACCACCAGTGCTACTGTGTAGTCTCACACAGCATTTGTACTCTGCCCTTGCATTCACCAGCAAGAAATGAACAGATCCATCCATCAGGTTCCAGCAAATGTGTATCTCCAGAAAAGGGAACTCATGTCTGTTACTGGTAGCAGTAACTCCTTCCCCAGTGAGTCTGAACAGCCCCTCTCTCCAGGTTAAACCAAATGGCTTTGGTTGTCTCTCAGAGAAGCGAGTGAATGGATGTGCCGCCCCAAAACTCCCACCTCTCAGATCATATACTACTTATGTGAAAATAGTGGGTAAGCTTCTGGCAGCTCTTCCTGTTTAAAATGGACTGGGGAAAAGCAGCATGTAATTTTCTGGCAGCAACACTGGAACAGTAAAACTAATGAGTCCCCACAGCTATTCCCACCTGTTCTTACAGCAATATTATATTGGATATATACCCACCCATGAATCTATCTGTGATGTTAGCTCAAACTATAAAAAAAAAAACCCCAAAACAACCCAACCCAGCCCAGATCAGACTTTCCTGCCTAGGAAAAAGGGTGTAAAACAGGAGGTGGAAATTGGAAACAACAGGAGGTTGTTTTCACACCTCACTTAAGTTGTGTCTAAACTCCTTCCATAGAAGGGAATAAAAGCAGGACTGATGTGTATTAACCCAAAGGTGATACTGACCAGAGATACTGTAATACCTGAATATGGAGCAAGATGAGGGTGACTCAGCAGAAGATGTTTGTCTTCTATGAGGAGTCCTAAAATTTGGCTGTCTGTTACAGGAAATTACACTAATACTGAATCACAGCTCTGTATGCATCATCATCAAGTACAGATGTTTTCCATGGTGAGGAAGTTGTTGTTAGGTAGGTTTCAAAATTTTATGCAATAATTTTGTTTCAAAATGTGTCCTAGAGCATCCACTTTTTATTGTACATGAAAATATCTGCAGTATTTATGATTTCTATTCTCTTCAGTAAAAACTCTGACCAAGACACTCCAAGGACAGGTGGAACAACCCTTCCATATTCTACCTGGAAAAGACAAATAGTTTGCAACTATTTTCTAACAAAACACACAAAAAAGAAGATGAAAGAACTGAAAAGGATCAGTGGAATGCTCAAAAAATGGAGATTTATCTCATGACAAATGCACTAGGATTGCCTGGGATTTTTCTGAGATATCTTTAATTTTTTCCATATGTTTTTTTTTGTTAGTGGATGTATCTTCAGAAGGAATATGCTAATTTAAAAATGCTTCCATTGTGATTAGAATAGGCATGCTTTCTGTGCTCCAGAAACTTTTTAAAAAGTCTTGGGAAATAACTGTTAAAAAAGTCCCAAAGATTCTAGAGGTTGACAGGGAGTTAATTCAACTCATCTGTAGCAAAACATGTTTAAAATTTATTTCTTTCAATAGCTATTATGTTGACAGTGCAGTAAAGAGATGTGCTGATAATAGAAAAATCATCCCTTTTGCAAATAATAACAGTAATGAGGCATTATTGCACAAGGGGAAAAAGAAGAAAAGCATTTCATCCTGGATATTCTTTCTCCTCAGATAATATGGCCTTTGGCAAACTGTGATGTTACAGGTCTTTAAATAGTGAAGCTTCCAAACAAAAGATTGTGCAAAAAAGATTTGAAGAAGATATATTTATAATTAATGATGGAGCTTGGAAGAAGTCCAACAATGAAAGCAATTCTTGTTTTCTAACCTGAAGAACAAGCTTTCTATAAACACATAGAGTGAAGATTACCCCAGTAAAGGAGCAAAGTGATGAAGTAAAACAGGATACACATGCCAAACTTGAAAATGTTTCAGACTTTCAGACTGCCTCAACCAAGATGTAAGCTATCTATCACAGATAGATTTGAGATGTAACACAGTGGAAGTCTGTGGAGACAACCTTGCTACTCCATCAATACAGCCCCAAATGAACCTGCTTCCTTTCATAGTTACTTCTAGGTGGAAACTGTTCTACTATCTTTTCAGTAGCCCATAAGTCTGCATTGCATAGAGTGAAGCAGCAGAATTGCAGTTGTTCTTTTAGTGTCTAGTGTTCTGTTCTCCTGGTGTGTGCTGTTTTTATACATTCACTGCTAGTTCTATGATTAAGGCTTTAGCCTAAATATAGGGGGAAAGGGAAGGGGTGGTTTGGTCTTTGCAAAAGCCAAACCAAAGCTGTTTCAGTTCCAGGTCCCATTTTTTCTGAGCCCTGAAAGTTAAAGCCTGGATGGCTTGGATAAGTGCTTCTAATTCTAGCCTACTCCTATTTAAAACAAGAGGGAGGATGTGTTTTTAAGAAGCTAAAACGAGTATGGCCTGGAATGAAGTCTCTGAAGACATTTAGGGAGGATTCAGATAAACAATTCCATTCCTCTCCCCACCCCTTATATCTCTCATTAATTTTTCATCCTATCCCTTCCTTGCTTTCTATTTCTCAGATATTGTTTGCTTCCCCTCAAATTCCAATGGAGCTTGAAATTAGATTTCTTTTACCACCCTGCTAGTGAACAAAGATCTGAACCGCACATCCTGGTGAAAGTTAACTCCCAGACTGAGTCACTGAATTATCTTCCACCTCTGTACCTGAACTGGCTGAAACCACACAAAAGAAATTACTGTGTAGTTCTGTGTCCAACTCACACCATCATTATTTGATTGTTGAAAGGATAAATCTGAGTTTAGTTGGACAGAAATAGAACCACCCAATTGTAATGGATTTAGTCTCCATTTATGACAGCAGAAATTGGGCCACACTGTTACTTAAGATAGAAACAGCACTCATTGTCACAATTTATAACTTCATCAGGAGTTAACTTGGAAGCTGCAAGCTGGCAGCAATAATTCATACATTACTGCAAACTGTATTTTCATAATTTCTGTTGATACTGGCAAAGTACTCGTTTTGGCTTTCTGCATATTTCAGTCATTAGTATAATATAGCCACTCAGATATATTTAGGGGAAGGTCATTTTTATACAAATTATTATGTACTGAGAAATTAAATAAACAATCAAGTTAAAGATATCAACAATCCCACTCCTTGATCCATGCCAAAGTGAATTTAAACACTAGTTGGTTCAATTGGAGGAAAAGTCAAGCAGTGATTATGTCAGCTGGAAGAGAGAGGACATTGCATTTCCTTTTATTTGAGGACTCACCTGGAATGCTACTCTTTGAAAATGGCTAAATACATCTGAAAAGCTAGAAGTGCTCAAACACGAGCTAGAACACACTTGGTCACTATACCATTAGCAAGATTACTCATCCTGTTCACAATAATGAAAATTCCTATTGAGACTTCACTGAGCAGAAAGTACAGTATCCTGACTAGTTATTAACAGCCCTTTGGAATGCATTTCCAAGGCACAAAAGGACACTGACCTTGAAAATAGTATTTGGGTGGAAGTAAATGTCCAGAGTTTTAATTTTGCAAGTTTGTAACCGTAAAAGTTACAAAACAAGTCACTTTTGAGAAGTACTCATCTTTTACGCTCATTAGATTGCAATCCAGCGATGACTGAACATGGTATTTAAACAGTAGTGTTTTTGCCAATGAGTTGCATGATCAACACGAACTGCTAATGTTTTCTATTCTAAACCTTCTCAAAATGTCAAGTGTTCTTGTCAGCTGAGTGGAAGTGGCATAAAAGTAACTTTTGAAGTTCTTGTTGATGAGATACCCTTGGGAAATTCAGTATATATACTGAAATGATATTCACAATATTCTCTAATCTCCCCTGCTGCAAAAGAATTAGGCTCCAAACTCACATTTCCATTGATGGTAATGTAGCAGTCTGGGTCTTCCTTCCAAAAAAGACACTGAGCATTCTTAAATAACACAGGTCTTGTGTCCTGAATTTTCTCAAGTGGCAAGAAAACCAAAAACCTAAATTACAGAAATAAATTTTGAAAACCTAGACCTAATAACTACCTCTGTTACAGCCCTCATAATTACAGCATTGTTAATTTTTAGGGTTTTTTACACAGCAGATTACCAGTACAGCAGAAAAATTCACAGTTGTCTGCGTCACACTGTCTATAGCAGATTCACAGATTTCTTCAGTCCCAGTTTCTTCTGTGCTTTGGAACATCAGACAAAGGTAAGAAAACTGGTGCATTACCTAAGGTCCTTGCCAAGGGTGGAAGGCCTGGGCTCACTCCCTGCTAGTCATGGTTATCATGTGTGAACCTGTACAAGCCATACAGAACTATTTCAAATAACAAACTGAGGCAGAACTTTGATGTGCCTGTCCAGAGGTCTCACAGCTTCAGTCAGGTGCCTCCAGAGCTCTTTTGGCTCTTGAAGGGCACAGTTGCCCCTCCTTGATTTCACCCCATTGCGGCAGGAAGAATCACAGGCTTCTAGGTTTTTGGCCCAAACCAGTGCTGATGATGTTTGTTACACCATTTACAGTAAAAGCCATGAATTAATTTGCTTCTAAAGTTCCAGTTAAGTCAAGATCATCACCAACACTGTATTTCCAGTGCCATGAGTTTCACGTGTTGCAGTTCAGGTGTTTCTTGGAGTCCCCTTTTTGACTACCAAACAAAAGTTTTTTTACTCAAAGTATTTCCCAAAAATTTAGTTAGACAGGTGGAACTTTATGGACTACTAGCACAGGGACTGCACAGTTGTGATCAGTGTTTGGTACTTTATTCACACATCAGAGAGTCACAGAATGGGTCAGGTCAGAAGGACGACAGTGGGTTATCTGTTCCAACTTCCCTGCTCAAGAAGGGCCATCCTAGAGCACGTGGCACAGGATTGTGTCCAGAAGGTTCTTGAATATATGAGATATTTTCCTCAGAAGGTGCTGAAATGCCCTAAAGTCTCTGTGTACTTGTTGAAAGGCAGATTGGTATTTTATGTTGTTGTTCCATGCACAAGTGTATGATTGCAAAAATAAATAGTATTTTGGACAGGGAAACTCAGTTTGCAGTTTTAGCACACCACAGCATCTACAGTGGTGCAAAGCACAAGCATTTATAAAGATGAGCTTTTGCAAATGGCACTTTATGGGTAAAGGGAAAATAAGCATAAAAATCTAAAAGCAGAGTAGAATTTGGTATGTATTTTTATTATTTGATTTTGTATCTGCATTTTTTCACTTGACCTGTAGCAAGCATTAGTTAGGATATCAATTCCATTAAATAAACATTTCAGAATTTGAGTGCTTTCAAATTGCTAACTGCTCATTTGTGATCATTTAGTAACACACAGTGATGATGTCTCTATAACAAGTAATTCATGTCTAAACTGGCTTTCACACTGCTGAAATGCAAAGGTTCAAGCATGCTGGTAGAACAAGTTGGCCTCCTAAGAACATTTCAGGGTCATTTCACATGTTTGATCACATCTGGTCTTGTAACTATGACACTCCTGGATCTAAAAGCCTGTTTTCACCCAGGTAATATACAGTACTGCAGCCTCATTTGCATTGCATTCACAAACTCAGCAAGTGGGTTGAAAAATGCACAGGGTTATCAGCAGATAGGTTAACCCACATCCAGGGATATCCAGAATGTGGGTTATGCACAGGTAGAAGAGGTGGAAGAGTACAGCTGCCACATCCAGGTCAATGAGATGCATCTGGGTTCTCAGCCCATCCTTGCCTCAGCTGGCTTCCACTGAAAAACCAGGCAACCAGGCCAGTTGGAGATGCTGCTGAGCAGCTCACCCTGCAAGGAGGGCACTTTCACTGTTAGCCCAAACTGCTCACACAGTCCTGACAGCTGCAAAGCCCAGCATTTTGCAATATTGACTCACTGCCATGAAGTATTAATCTTTAGAACATAAGGTAGGAGATTTCTTAGTTACTAACAAGGACCACAAACTCCTCAAAAAAGTACAGAGACATACATGCAGCAAAAAACATTCTGAATTTTTAACTGAAACATCAGAATCCAGGGGATTAGAAGCAAGAGGCTACTGGTTTTTGCATAAAGCAATAGTGACTTTAATGCTTATAATTTTCAGGTGATTTATTTAATCTTCACACACATCCACAATGAAGGAAGGCAAAACAATTCTGTCTGTGCTACATGGGGATGACGAGGCAGCAAGAACACAGAATCTGCCCAAGGCCAGCATGAGGAGTCTGGAATGCCTGGCTGCCAGCCCCATTCTCAAAATACATAGCTCCTTTCTAGAGACAGCAGCTGTTTGTTCTCTGACACTTATAGAGCATCTAAGATTATTTCCATTGACGTTAATAATCTGTGCAGTCCAGTAAGAACAAAATTGGGTAATAGATGTTTAAACTGGCCCAATTTCACTGAAGACTCCTGGTGAACTCATGGTTACACACAACTGTGTAATTATCAGGTTCAGTCTGGGAAGCTGAGTGGCACATGCGGAAGGCTGGGGCAATAACACAAAAGCTGTGCACTCAGCTTTGTTCTGCCACAAGCATGGCCAGTCTTTTGGCCAGTTAAATTCCTGCAGCCTGAAATGAAGCTGAGGGTTGCATGCACTCTGTGTATCCTCCTGTGCCATCACTAGACGTGTGTACCTTCTGCAAGGAAAATCCAAGCATTTCCCCAGCCTGTGGCCGATGCAGGCACCAGAGACGTGAACACACAATACCTTGGGCAAAAAGGCTTCCTCTAGGATATATGAGCATCCATCTGCATTTCAGTTGTGTGATGGGCTTGTCCATCCCATGACAAAGGGGGCATGGCTGGGTTCCAGGGAAAGTGGCTAATAAGGGTGTATAGACAGGAAAATTGTCCTGGCAAAGCAGGATCCAGGTTTGAAGCCTGTGCCCAGGTAGGATGTCCTTGTTATGCTCTAGTGTCTTTGTGAGACCTCGGCAAAACATAAGCATTTAAACTCTTTTCCACAACAAAGCTAAGGATATACATTTTTTTTAATGCTATGTTATTAATGCTATGTTCACCAAAATTTGATAATTTTAAAGCAGCAGAATTGCATTGAAGCTGGTGGACAATACCTTGTGATTGTAAGAAAGACCTCAGTGCTTCTGATTTCCATCAAGTTTCTGCACAAGCAGGACACAGAAGCCAGGAGTCATGAGCCACTGACATTTGTATATCAGGAACAGTAGCATTTAAATGAACATGCTAATTTCCATTGAAGAAATTTGTCTTTATTACTTTTTTTTTTTTTT
>VZRH01001413.1:999117-1050651 GCA_013397555.1 Urocynchramus pylzowi
TTTTTTGAGCAGTGGTAGTAAGAGTGAAAATGGATGTCGATCTGACTGCTTATTACAAATTTTCTCCTACTTTTTGTACCAGATTTGGCCCTTACTACATGTCCAAAGGGCATATTGAGACACTATAGGCATTTCACTGGGGCAATCCTGAGTTGCTGCATAGCACTCTGGACATCCTTACTTGCACTCTGGACATCCTTACTGTCAGTGAAGAAATGCAGGTACCATGAAATGATAATTAAGCCCACCTAAGAATCTCAAAGTGTGTCAAACAGCTAACACTGAGTCTTGTGTAATAACCTACAATTAGCATGTAATGCCCAAGGCATTTGCACGTTGACAACATGGTTTAATCCAGCAATAAAGTAGGCTAAAATGATTATTTTAGCTAATAGTATTTTTAACTGAAGTAAAAATACAGAAAAGAAGCTACAGAAACATATTGATTTCAGTTGTGCCTCCCTGACAAGTCTGTATAGATTTTGTTATTTATGGTCCATTTTTTCGAAAAGGACCCAAGGCAAATGTAGAAATCCCTGGTTGTATGAAATGGATGGTTGTGCATCAAAATGAGGGATTTGCATGTTTAACTGCCCATATTTGTATCCTTCTATCCAGTTTGCATATGCAAAGGCAAAGATTGTTATATTTATCAGTGCATAAATGAAAGGAGAAGAGATAAATGACCTGGTTTGCAGAGGTGCTGAGCACATGCAGTTTCCATTTATTTCAACTGGAGTGTGAAAAACAGGCCCTAAGTGACTGGCTCAAGCTCACACAATGCATGATTGTCAGTGCCAGGAAGAAAACCCAGAAATCCTTCCAGTCTAATCCTCGCAGTCTAAATCCTCCCCAGTCTAAACTCTAGACACAGTCTCTCCAAGAAATAAAAAAAAAAAAAAAAAAAGAAAAAAAAAAATCTGTCCAATAGCCTGACCACACTCTTATTCCTATCTTAATTTGCTAGGAGAATAAAAAAAATGGGACATGAAAAACTCCTGCATAATCTTTAATGACTAGCAAATAATGCCAAGTAGGGCAAGTAAATATGTGTGAAGCATTGCTCACACACCCATCAACTTGCATGTGTGTCACAGATGGTTTTAGTGAAGAGCCAAAAAGAGAAGGAGAGAAAGGAAAAGGAAAACAAGTCCAGATAAAGAGTAAGCTAGAGAGACAAAGATATTCTCTGTTATTAAAAAAAAAAACAAACTGTTAAAAATGCTACAAAAACTAATGATTAAAAAAAAAATCACTATTCCCTTTCCTTGATAACGTGTAGGCTAATCTCTACATAAATAGAAATAACAGCCCTTTGAAATGGCAATGATTTGCTTGGAAAACATTCATTAAAAACGTCCTGCAATTATTGACTCTATCATTATTTCTTGGCAGCAGCTGAGTCTCACTGCATCTTGTGTTGTTTCTCCAATGAAAAGCAGAGCATTGTTTAGGAAAAAAACCTACAAAAACAGAAACAAAAAAAAATCAGACCAAAAAAACCCCACAAGGACATTGTGTTTGAAATATGTGCTTGGTGACACGGAGCTGATTGCCCAAAGGAATCAGGATACATATATTTGTATTATTGTACACGTGAGTAGCTTGAATCATGTACTGCTCACTCTCTTTGTTTGGATTATGCAGCTTGGCTGGGCAGCCATCCAAAAGATTCACATTAAATTCTAGCTATATTCAGCACAAAAGTCATCTAGCATCAGAGGATCAAAGTTACATCAACCAACAAGCACTAAGGAATTGATAAGCCACTAAAATTAGGTCATCTCCTAGCAGCTGCTTTTGATGGATGAAGTAGAATTTAGCCTCAGGTTTTCTATTTAAAGATCTGTTACAGCATCTTTTCCTGCAGCTACAATGAGAACACAACAAAGTATAATGCTTCTGATTAAATGTTTAATCATTACTCTTTACTCTTCTGATTGTTTCTGCCATGGCACAGATTTACAGCACATACTATTTGCAGCTTTCCTAGCCCTTTTTAAACTGACATTAAAACAGTCAGGATTTTTAATTCCTTAGTTGAAAAACCTAATAAATTGTTTTTTAAAAATGTAGATAAAAATCTTTTAAAGCTGTTTACCTGCCACACTTAAAGAGACAGACTGTCATTTATTGGAACTGAAAATAGATATCTAAGCAATTATCCCACCACTGTGCCCTCTGGAATAATCACCGCATCACTAACAACTGTATGAATACAAAAGTACATATCTGTGCATAAGTACATGGAGGGGGCTAAGGAAATTCTTATGTTTTTATGAATTTTGTTTGGGCTACATTTTGGGAAACGATCTCATGAATCTAATTAACACATACTTTTAAAAGTACTAGCTAGTGCACTGGGCTACCTTTGGTCATTAGCGACCGGCATTTTAATTGCTCGAGTACAACATATGCCCTACCAAGACATGCTTGTGGTATCAGGGTAGTACAAATAGTGCCATCATTAGCATCATTACCATCAAAACCATGAAACAGCTTTAGAAGGGAGTTCAAAAGGAAATAAACAAGATAAACTGAATTAGTTTCAAATGAATAGAACCTGTCCTTGACCTGTTCAGAAGGTCGGCTAGCTGCAGCCTGTGTGAAACACTGTTGTGTCATCATTTCACAAATGAAGCTAATGCAGGACTTCATTGTCAGGGTTTTCAATATCACATCTCTCATGTCTGTTAAAATCACTAGAATCTTATTTAAATAACCTTGAGAAACAGGAAGGGAAAAGAAACTACATCCATCCAATGTGAAAAATGAAGTAAACAGTCGTCTGCCTTTTCAAGTAAAAAAATGATAAGGCAGAAAGACTGAAAAATATAGTACATGACAATGCCACATAAGACACATAACTTTCTACAAATGACAGACACGTGCATGCTGCTCTAAAGCAGTCATCCTCTGTGTTCCCTTCTGCCAGCCTTGTAAGTGGGCTGTTGCTGGGTAAGAGTCGTAAGAGGTTGAAACACGCTGTCGTTTCCATTCCAAATTTGGTGTGCCTGGTCTTTATTGCTTGCGAAAGCAACATTATGCACTGTAATTCAAAGTCTAGATCTAGCTTTTTCCAGCTACATACGTCTTCTTCAACAGAAAGCCTAAACTGGGGCGGGGGGGAAGAAGGGGGGGAATGTGTAATAATATGTCTGGAATAGACGACACATCTGAAACTTTTTCTTTTCAAGAAAGAATCTTTACAGGAAGAATGTAAATGAGTTTAATTTATCAGTTCTGCTTAGTACTGTATTCTGCTTGGATCTCAAGCTAATCAGCTTTGTCTTTTGCTTGGGGCCCCAGAGAAAAAGCCAGCCTGGGAGCCAGCTTGTAGGTGCCTATCTGGCTCATGGAGTAGGACATCTGGTGAGATGGAGATGCTTTGATGCCACATAAATTTCTGACAACCTCAGCTGAAGGCTGTCTGTCATAACATCTGCTGTCTTACTGTGCTATGACCATGCTATGCATTGAGCATATCTGATATTACACTATGTAAATCTTGGGATTTCAGTTTTGACTGGCCTAAGTAGAAGTAGGACAAAAATGCCTCTTCTGTGCTCTAGTTGGCCTCCTTGGCATATTTTAGGATTAACATCCTTTCTGTTCGTTTGTTTACTAACAGTTACCTCATCACTTCCTAATAACTGTGTGCTTAAGGAAAAACTGGCCAAAGATGCCAGAAAGCAACAAGAGTTTGCTTATTTTGTGACATTGCATCTCTGCATTGATCTAAAGAAATAAACACAACATTTTCTATTGTTAAACAAAATACCCAACCCTTTTTCCACTGAATAAAATCACTTATTTTTGCTAGATCCACAAAGTTTGTTTAACTGAGGGTAGAAAAGAAGAAGAATATTTTCAGGAGAAACTGTATTATCCTGGTAACTTCTTGTGGTAGTGGATCTCATTTAAAGTTAAACTAATTACTGAATATTTCCTTCTTTCAAATTATTATTGTTCTTGACAGTGACAAGCACACATAAATGACAGTGGGAATTTAGTTTACATAGTATACTGAGTCTGATACTAATCTCAATGCAATGTAACATTACTTAATCCATGACCATATACTAAAACTTGATTGTTCCAAAATGGACCTGAGGCACTTCTGAAAAATCCCTTGGGCCAATTTATTATTTGACAGTTTGAAAAATTACTTTTTTATTTATTGTTTCAAAAAAATCTTTCTTTTGCCTGTTTCTTTTCCTAGGGTAGGGGATAATCTAAGAAGGAAGAATAGCTGCCCTTCTCTTTTGTTCCATTACCAGCTTTATCCACTGCCAATATTCTTGAAAAGATAAATGGAGATAGAAATAAAACACCAGAGAAAAAAATTTAAAAAAAGAAGTCAGTGCAGTAGTTTCTCATATTTAGGGCATTTGTCTGATGTACTACAGTTCCTAGTTTTGATAAAATGCTGCGTTTTTAAATATCAGATTTGTCATTGTGATTGTGAGAAACTGTACTTTGTTAAAAATAATGTGAGGAACTGAAAATAGATCAAATCACATTATTATGAGCTGTAGTTCTATTCAACAGGTATGAAAGCTCTAATAGTGGTAGCTCTTCTTGCTTTACCACACATGGTTGCTATGCATTGTGTTCCAAAACACAAATGCACAAACCTCCTGGCAAGAGTCAGTAAGAAGAGGAAAATTGTGGTTACACATCTTATTAAATGAAAATATCTGCATCTTTTAGGTCTCTTTGCCTCTGCCCATGTCAGAATAGTTGTGCCATCCTATCTGTATTTTCTTGGAAGGGCAACATGTCCTATTTCCACTTAAAGGTTGAGGGTTTGGCAAGGAACGTTCTGATCTTCTAAGAGTGAACAAACATTGTGCAAGATCTCATTACAGAGTTCCCAAGTTGCCAGCCTAAAATGCTTTACCAGGCAATCACTATTTCCTGGGTATGCTCATGTACCACAAGGAGCTTGATATTTATGCAGCTTGCAGTATGCTGCGCATATAAAAATCAGCTACAAGAGGGAAAAGGTGTTTATGGAAGAAGAGGTTGGTATACACTGACACATTTTGATGGGTTACTAATATAAACAAGCCAAAGCAAAGATTAAGCTGACAGTATGAGGTTCGGTTCGTGGTCATGTGTGCTGAGGAACCAGCTGTGCCAGCTGTCTTTCAGAAAGTGTTCACATTGTTTTTCATACCCATGAACTGCTCTGGAGAAGAAAACTGTGAAAAGAATAATTAGACTCACAAAATCAAGCCCTTGAACCTGTGTAAATTAAGCAACAGGATTAAGGTTTTTCCCTGCCTCTTAATTGAGCCCCCCCACCATGCTCTCCAAGCTCAGTTCTCATGGCCAAGTTCAGTTACACACTTCATACCTATAGATAAGTAAATAATATAAAACATGGTCAGATATTCTGCTGGAACCTTGCCTTCTTTCAGTGAATGGGCAGTTACTCAAAACTTATGTTTATCCTACTCATTCAGCATGAGATCTCAGGTGTCATTTGCTGCATGCTTTTCAAACCCTACAAGCAAAAAAGAAATTTTCTTTTTCTCAGGCTTTTATCTGTCTTCTACATCATAATATGTTCACATTGTTTCCTGTTTTGGTTTTTGTTTTCCCTTTAAATAAACCTGAATACATTTACTAAGAGTGTGATGTCATTAGTAGCATTTTTAGATGCACAAAAAGATGAGTTTCAGTGAGAAAAAAGTTAAATTTGTCTCTACTGTAAGCTAATTTGTGTGGCCAGTAGGAGTTGCCAGCTCCAATTCTCAGTACTCAAGAGCACTCTGTGTTTGCCAGATATGATTCTCACTGCCATCAGTTTCTGCTGTGAAGTTTTAGTATTTCTGCATATCAGATCAACACTTCTAAACGTGGATATTCCTAAATCAAGAACTTACTGTTCTTCCCCAGCCATCTAGGTCCTTCTCTTCACCTGCTATTTCTCACTTTTTCACTGATGCATTGCACCAAAGCTGCCATCTTCCCCTCCTACTATGTCAGTAAGATTTGGATTGCAGCAAGGGTAGCATCTTTACTCTTGTGTCTAGTATTTAGCCCCAGATAACTGCTGACAGCAGCAATTTCAAGGAAAATTTGCAATGAAAAGTCTCCTCCCATTTGTGCACAGGCATACATGTGTGTGTAGCAGACGTGACTGAAGTAGAAAATTATAATTTTCCCTTGTCTTTATACAGCATCTTGTCTAAAAGCCTTTGATCACATCTCTTTCTCTATCCTGCAGCTTGTTGATGGAGATGTAGCACCCAGTTTGGGGTGCTCTTTAACCTTTCCAGCACTACTACCACAGAGGTTTGAGCTGGGGTTGCTTATTTCAGGCCAAGACCCATAACTGTGAGTGGTTTAAAAGGTATACTGAGAATAACAAGAAAAACGAAGAACGTTCACTAAATAAAAAGGAAAAAAAAAATCACACTCTGGAATTTATTTAAATCCAGACCAGACTTCTAAGTGCAGTGATGGAAGACCCACATCTCAGAGCTGTGAAATCAAGTGGACAAAACCCATTTTATATGTGTTTGTAGTGGATGATTTGAACACATTGGACCAGATCTTTTCCAGTTAGGATTCCTAGAATTAAAGCTTATTTTTGTGATGCTGCCAGCAGCTCGTGTAAGCTTTGCCTAGTTGAAGTGGTCAAGAAAGGTACATTCACAGCTACATCAAGGCCTTTCCAACTTACTTGAAATAGCAGTAATGAGTATACAAAATATTTTACTTCCATTTTCCTTGCCATATATAGCAATTATTCTGTCATTCATCAAATGTACACAAATTTCTTTTCATATGTAAATAGACCATTTGCTTCACAGTTCTAGCCAAACAGTTGTGCAGTTCTTTGTTGAGAAGATAATATATTTAATGACGGAGTGCCTTGTTTCCATTGTATGGAACAGGTGTTGTTTAATGGCACAGGCATTGTAACATTATATTCATTTATTAATGTGAGTGTAACGAACACATTGTAGAGACATGAATGTACTGGTCTCATGGTTAGGGTTAGTGGTTTCTTATGATGTGGTAAGTGTAGGATAGTGGCTTAGATTCAGACTGCAGAGAAGCAGGAGTTCATTACAGCAAATCCAAGTGATGTGGCTGGTTTTGGCCCTTGTTCACTTTTGAAAAGCAGAGAATACATGAAAGACTTCATTGAAAATGTGCAAGTTATTCAGTGTGGTTAATTCTACATTGGCTTTGCTCCCACCTTCTTTCAAGACTATGTATGTGAACATGTTTTCTGAAACAGCAAAACCAATCTGCAATGCATTTATGTTGCTTTTGGATACATGCACAATCCCTAGTATCCTGTTTCATGAAGTAACCTGTCTTCAAATAGGAGGGAAGAAGTCTGTAGGTGATCCACTAAAGCCATGAAACAATACTTGCTTGGATAGTGCAGCTACAGAAAGTCAGTCCTTTGCTCTTTTTCACACATGCGGCCACATTTTAAGAGTTTCTGCTCTGAGTGTTACTTATCTAGAATTGCTGCTCAGCCAACTGGCAAGATAGCTAGAGCTGCACAGGCAAATCAGGTGAATGAGTGAAATAACTAAAGTATTTGATTTTTCTTATTGTATGAAATTGCTCATGTAGTATCAGTCAGAGAGCCAGAAGTCAAAAATGCAGGTAAATGCCGGCAGTGTCCATTTGCTTTATGAAACTCAAATGCCTGCTTCAGTTTGTTTGGACACATATGATCTTTTTTCTCTAGTGCTTCATGCTAACTTTGATGCCCTATACCAGCATTATGCAGGGGCACTAAAAGTATCTTTTTTTTTTAACCTACCTTTTTGGAAACATTGCCTTTAAAAATCAAGGTATGAATGAAGTGATTCTGTTAAAGTTAATAAATGTGACTGAATCCTCACCTCTCTACCTTCTAATATATGACACACCTTGGTTTTTGTTTCATCTGGCAATTCAATAATCTTAATCATGTTATTTAGCATTTCATTTCCATCCATAATGCTAACGGGTCCTTTTAGAGCACTTTGTATACATCAGCCACAACCACTTTCCTAGTAAAGCAAATGACAGCATCCCATTACTGACTTTCATTGCTACTTTCTGAACTCCATCAGTTCCCCAAGTTTTACTCCTAGTGAAGGATCAACAAGACAACAAGGTAGCTAGGAAATAAAGTGCTAATATTATTAAAATATTTTCTTCACTCTTCTCTTGAATCTTCTTCACATTTTTAAAAGCAACTGAACAAATGACCCCATGAAGTTACCCAGCTTTTCTTCTTGCTTAAACAAAAAGCCTTATTTTCTTCTCACTAACACAGTTTTTGCAATATTCTGTCTCCAGTTGCAGCTGAATTTCTTTACACTTAAAACTCAATAAACAAGAGGGAAAACAGATTCATTATCTGCTTCCCAATTTTCTCCCATGAGGCTTGGGATCAAGGCATGGATTGTTCAATTCCAGCAAGAAAAGAAATCACTTCTGTGTTCATGATCAGTCACAAACTGGGAGAGTGAAAAGCCCCCACACATGATGATCCCTAAGCTCTGGTAGCTCAGCCGAGATAACTGTGCTTGAAATTGCTATGGGTATGTAGGACAGGCAAAACATTTGGGACCTTTATTTGAGCCACTTCACAGATCTGCTGCTGTGTGTTAAGTCAGTTGCAAACACTGTGCCTTTGCTCTCAAACCAGTCTCTGCCCCACAGCCCACATCTCATCTCATTTTCATCCTCTTAACTCGGGCAACAGCATCAATCTTCTTGTCCCTCTCATTTCCCTCTCTCTCCTCTGAAGACCCGATTTCTTCTAGAAAACTGGCTTTACTGAGCCACCTCCCACACCTACTGCAGGTTATAGAGAGCAGGGGAGTCATTGTCCAAGGGCACATTGGTTCATTTTGCACTGCAATAGTGACACGTGCTACAGATACTCATACGCAATAGCTGTTCCTGTCTTGGCCATGGCCTATCTGGACATTGTAGAAGCCACCCTGAAATAGAACCTCTTCTCAAAAAAATTTGTCTGCCTAGCAAGCAGGACTAACAATGGATTTGTTTTGAGTGGAGGCGTGGGCAATTTGCCTACTGTTACAAAACACAACAGAAAACTGGGAGTAAATTCATAATTTGGCTTCCTGACACAATATTGTATCTGACAAGCTATGTCAGGCTGTTCTACTTAAATAGTTTTTAACCTAATTATTAACCAAAATGAATTCTATAACAAGATGGGAAAAGTAGCCATCAGCCAGCTGTGGCAGACCACACAGCCTTTGTAGAAGCCTGGCTGCTGCTCATCCCTCTGAAGACGCAGACCATGGCACAGGATTGATCACACAGGTTGCATTATCAACTCTTCTTTTTATTAATACCTCAGTTTTGTCACCTGCCACCAGAGACCTCAGGACAGGTTTTTAAAGTACACCTGTCATGTAAATCAGATTTTAAAAAATCATGCTCTCCAGGGTGAAACTGACAGCACTGCCAGGTTTACCTACCAAATCACTCTGCAACCTGGACTTCAAAAGGAGAGGCAGCAGGGACAGTTAAATCCATACATGGCCCTGAGTGGACATTGCTGAACTGGAACTAGAGTGAGCAAAGTATATCTCCTATCTCTCCCATGGTAAAGATAGGGTCAAACTTAAAACTTTCAACAGCATCCTCTGAACTAGCTGTCCTGTGAAATACAAACATAATGCCTTACATGCCAGTTAGAGACACATGAGGTATCACACTCAATTTTCCACAGAGTACCCACACCAGAAGATCACACTGTTATCTGCAGCAAGCGCTTCTCAAAGATGATGGAAAAACAATTTGATGTTGGCCAAGAGAAACACTATTTCTCTACACAGGAAAATGAAAAGAATATATTCTTAAATGGACAAAAAGAAATCTCTGATTGATAGAAAAAGGCAAACAAATTCTGTTCACAGCTCTGCATCTATCATTGATATTGGCCAACTTACCCTGAATTGTCAGCAAATTGTAGCTAACAGCAAATTCTGACCAGTACCTAAGTTGATTTTATCTTACTATAAAAATAATTACTACCATGCAAAGTGATAGCAAATCACAGCAGCATGAAAATAGCAAAGCAGGTTGGTAGACAAGACAGGTGATACAAGGCTTTCCAGAAATAATTGTCCCTGAACAATAGAGGTTCTCTGTGCAAAAGCTTTCTAGTGGGAAGATCAGTATCTTTCAACCATTATTTTGAAAACACTACACTTCCTTAATAGAAAAAAACTATTAATATTGCCCTAGAGCACTTAATTGACAATAAAGGCCTTACAGTATTTTAAGAAGAAATTCTCTGTCTCCAAATTTGTGATTTCCACCCTAAAAAGAATAATATTATTAAAAATAATCAGTGCAGACTTTCTCTTAGGAAACTTCTAGTGCTTTTTCTTCAAAGGTTTATGAAGACTTAAGAAGGCTCAAGCATCTGTGTTGTGACTCTAGAGCCTATACAGCTGAGGGAGATGCAGTAATCAGTGAAAGTATAATTCCCTCTTTCTAAAAATTTGGCTGTGCGTGAAGTGATGTGACATATATGGGCATAAGGCAGCTGTTATGTGGTCCCAGGCAAAACGCAAGGGAGAGTCAAGTCAAGGGTGCTAATATGATGTCACTAAACATAGCTATCATTAAATTATTTTTAAAGTTTTAACACAGAAACATGATACTACTAGCCAACAGTTACTGGACAGACCAGCTGGGGGGATCTACTAGCAGCATAATTCAGGACGTAGACATTCAAGACATTGCATACGAATCTTAAAATAAGCAAAAAGCGGGGTAGAATTCCAGAATTATTTTTAAAAACAATTTCATAACAACACTCTCCATCATGCCAGCAACTCAATGCTTCAGGATACTCCCTGGTAAATGCTGTGGTCTTGCCATCATGATCTCATCTTGAATTGTCATTACATAATGAGCTAAAAAAAGAAAAGTATCTTGTTATCAGTGTAGAAACCCCCCTTATATTCTAAACAGAAAATGCACTCACAATTTATAGATATTAGTTGCTGTGTTTTCTTCCATCAACTTCCTAAAAATCAACTTCCTAGTGACCTCATGTGATTTAAATTTTCTTCTTTGCCTGTTGACAGCTGCTGTGTGGCATAGAGGCTAGAATGGGCCAGAATGGAGCAAATGGCACAGCAAGAATTTCTACAGCAGCACCACACATGGCACATTTAGCAAGAAAACTCAGAGCAGAGGTTGTGCTGTGCCAGCATTTAGTATGAGCGTTAGTAGGTGACAGGACTCCAGAGCAGAAGGGTTTCCTTGCAACATCTACCACTACCTGGAGCTACTATGATGTTGTATTGTGAGAACACTCCTTAAGAAATACAGCATTTTTTTTTTCTTTTTTTTTTTTTTTTTAGTGATAGTAATCATGTTTACCCATTCTCACACTACAGACTTCTAGTTAATGAGCTAATATATTCCTCAAGTTATGCAACACTCCCATAAGATTTTTCAGATTACAAATGGATTTTTTTTCTATGCACTATATTGCTATGTAGCCCCAAATTATCAACTGACCTGCATTAATTCAGAACTTCTGAAAAGTCATTATGCAACACAGCAACAGAGGTACAGGAGCAGAGGTTAGTCATTACCATGCCCCTAATTGAAATGACAGCACTAAAAGCGCATTAGGGAAGAATTTCAAAAGGCTACACCTACAGTGTCTAAGTAAAGAACGTAAATGAAGTGTTAATTGAAAGTCACAGAAGTAGCAAGTTATGAAAATAAGATAGTAAGAGTTAAGAGGAAAGAAAGACTCTGCTGATTGAAGAGAAATTATTTATAAGGCTGACTGCTGTAATTTGGATAAAAAACCCTCCAGGAGGCTTATCAAATCAGACAATTTGATATTACCTCATCTATGTTGAATTGACCACCATGAGAGATAATTCCTAAAGATGCTAAATCCATACACTGGGGAACTCACCAGGGAAGGCTGACCATGCCTGACATTTAGGATAAAATGCCATGAGGTTGCACTGTTCTTTTCATTTGCCCTCTGTACTCCTCCATTACTGCCTGCTGGTGTTATGCTCAGAAGGAAACCTGAGCTGCCCTCAACAGTAATGAAGTGCCATTGTGTTTTAACAGCATGCTTAACTTACATGTTTCAGTGATATTTTTGGCAGCCATGTGATAAAACCCAAAAACTCTGTGTGTGTGCGTGCGCAAGTACATGAAATTCAATTCACATGAGCAGCAGGCATAATTCTGTCCCAGAAATGAACGTAGTATCAAGGCTTAAGTTTTCTAAAAGTGTTTTATCCTATCTGATGCTTATTTAGGCAAAGAGAAATCTGCTTGTCCTGCTGGGAGACACAGCAGCAATTTGCAGCAGTACATCTGCCTTCCCTCCCACCCCAGCCTTTAGCATTTTCCCAGTACTGCTGCACTCCTATATACAAATTAACCACAGTAGTGGAAGCAAATCTGGTCCTTGCCTCATGCCTCCTGTACCCCAGGACCCAGAAGAGTCTACAATGGATCACTGGTCTTCTACACAGAGCTTCAGTGGTGCAGAAAGATTGAAGCAATGCTCTGTAGGTAAGGGTAATGCCATTTCTAATGCAAATATAAGGTGTTTGCAAACCCATCTGCATCAAAGTTGAGAAACCCAAGCTGTCAATAAGCTTTCATCCAGGCAGGGTAGCATCTGAGGAAAAAATATGGAGTGTCTCCCACAATTACTCTTCCCCATGGTCTGAGTGTCCTTCACATAATGGATAGGTTAGGAAAAAAGAACAGTATGAAAAAGCATTAACTATCAGCTGCCATATCTAAGGCAGGTGAACAGAGCAGGATACTGTGGACAACCCCAAGTTAACTTCAAAGCAGCCAGGTATCAGGCTGCTTTGGTCCATACCACTTGGACCTATCTGCAGGCTACTTTTTTCCTTCTTCAGTAGCATGGCCTTATTTCTGACAAAAACAAAACAACCAGTGGCATTTTGAAGATGCTTTCCTTGTCATGGAAACACAAATGACAGCCTTTGTGGATGGCAAGAGATTGCTGGACTTGAACAGGCAAGGCTCTCCTCTTGCAATAGCAACAGATGAAGATTTAAAGGACCCAAAAAGCAACATAAAAAGGAATGGGGAGCAGTGATGAGCTTCAGGGCCTTGAGGAAGAAGAATATTTGGCATGGCTAGACACATGGTGGGTGAAGATGTGTGTAAGCTGCTGGCCACCTTGGCCTGGACCAGGGCAGTGACTGTCCTCTTCTACTCAGCACTGATGAGGCCACACCTTGAATTCTGTGTTCAGTTTTGGACCACTCACTACAAGAAGGACATTGAGATGCTGAAGATTGTCCAGAAGGGCAATTGAGTTGGTGAAGGGTCTGGAACACAAGTCCTGTGAGCTGAGAGAGCTCTGTTGTTAAGCCTGGAGAAAAGGAGGCTCAGGGGAGACTTTATGCTGTCTACATCTGACTAAAAGGAGGTTGTGGCAAGGTGGGGGTTGGCCTCTCTCACAGATTTTAAGTGGCAGGCTGAGAGCAAATAGCTTCAACTTGCACCTCAGTTTGGGGAGGGATTGGATGTGGGAAAAAATGTATTCAGCAGAAGGGCTATCAAAGTTGGAACTGGCTGTCCAGGAAATGGTTAAATCACCACCACCCCTGAAGTTATTTAAAAGATGTGTAGATTTGGTGCTTAGGGGTATGATCTACTGGTGGGCTTAGCAGTGTTAGGGCTGTGTTTGGGCATGATACTCTAATCATTTAGGTCTTTTCCAGCCTAAATGATTAAATTACTCTAAGCTACCTAAACTTCCATATGCTGTACCTGGTTGCTGCTGAGTCATTTGATGCCCTTGTGCAAGACTAAACTCTGTGAAGAAAGTGTCTCAGATTCTTCCCTTTGAAGGAAGAATAATGTTTACTTAGCAGATTAAACCTCAGAAACACCAAAAGACTGTCCTGCACTTTGAAGCTCACAGATACCATTTTACAACAGAGTAATTCCCTTTTCTCTTGCTGCTGTTTTCCATATGAAAATGAAATGATTCCATGAACACTGAAATGAAACCTGGTTACTAATGAAAGTCAAACCTTTGTCCCTTCAGATTTCTTTCCCCAGTTGCCTGTGCACAAACCTCCCTTATCACAGTCCTCACTGTGTTCCTTTATGCACAAAACTGTGTGTATATTGTTCCACGGAGCCCCATGTTGACAATTTCTTTATCTGCCTTCCCTTCTGCAGAGGTACTGCCTCTCTTCTAGACAGAAAGCAGTTTCCACAAATTTAGTCAAAATATAATTAGTGCACACACTCTTCAAATTCAGCTGAAGACTGAACAAGTTCAGAAGTTGCTTGTGAGGGCAAATAGCAGACAGACAGACTGATCATAAAGAAAGATTGCATAAGCATAATTTTCTTATGAAACCAAGCTACAGTAGAATTAGGGGATTCAACATGATGTTCCACAAGCACCGTAATTCATTCACCTTATACAATTTATTATACACTAACATTTTTCATTTCACAGAGCAACACAAAATATTACACAGGAAAAAGAAGAGCTGATCCCTCATTATAGTTGTTCTAGGGGTCATGAACCTCATTATGGGTTTTGCAAGAAAATATAAAAAGATTAACTACTGCTTTGAAGAATTTCACTTAGAGTTAAAACCTACAGAAAGGTGAATAAACAGAACTGGGATTTGGATTTATCATCAAATCACTGTAAGGCTAAGCTACACTATTTTAACTAACTAAAATATCAATGAATCACAGACACCTACAGGAATACTGGTCACCCTTCTAAATTTCAGTAGATACAGCATAGTCTTCCTCACAAACAGTCATGTCTATATACCTAAATGTGGTTCCCACAGTTGAGCTCCATTCTGTGGCTGTTTTGCAGTGGTGTACGTGCTTTACATTTTGGTATTATGCACACTTCACTCTATAATGTGTGAGCTTTCTGTTTAATTTAAGTTCCTCATTCCATTTGTGGTTGCCATCAAAGTATTTAACCTTGTTTAAAACTCACAGAACTGAAGAGTTACCTCAATAATATTGAAGCCTATGCCTTCCTGATGACCTGCATCCAGCCATTTTAAATCAACAAACAATGTCTTTTCCCTGACCCTTTTGAGCTTTTGTTCAAAAGTTTGAAGGCTGCTTACTGACAAGTGATTTGTTTCCATTAGAACATGCCTCATTCCAGCCATCCGTGACCATTTTGTACTTAGGGCTTTATAACCAGCACGTCTCAACATTCCTAAAATCCCAGAGAGGATCTGAAAATAGAATAAGAAATGAGCATTTAAATTAAAAGCAACAGCACTTGCATGAAGCTGCCAGGTTTTTATGGTAGATAGTGTCTTTTTGCCCACCCCCACTCTCTCTACTCCCCTTTTTTCTCAGGGTAGTAAGCCATGTTTTCCATAATATTTTGCAATGCCACCTAGGGTTACATTCACTCTATTTATAGGGGCCTGTTTTAAAGTGAAACAGGTGTCAGATTGAATGAGGCTGTTGTCAGCATACAAGTCCTCTTGGGGAGGGGATGGGAGGTTTACTACTTTCTGTACTTGGGGAATTTACAGTCTGATCACTAATCTCTCTGCAGGGCTCAGTAGGAGGAGGGGGAAAGGCAGAAGTACAGTGGAAGGAAAGGTTAGCTTTCTGTTGGAGCTATGCACTGCTGCCTCTCCCCCAGATCCGTGCAACCAGACCTTTGCTTTTTTCATGTGCTGAAACTGATCCGAGTGTTTGTAGAAGGGGCCAGACAGACAGCCTGTCCTGAGAAATGAAACCCTTCCAACAGACATGAAACAGACAGAGCTCAGCTGAGAATGGGGCCACTGAAGACCCCTGTCCCACCTGTATCCCACCCACCCCTTTCTGTTGTTTACATCAGGCACCCGTTCCAGGCAATAAAGATCAGCATAATGCTTCCACGCCTCTCCATCTCATGCCATCTTTGCCATTATTATTTCCCGAATAGCAATCCATTACCATCACAATCAAGGACACAAGCTACAGAACACTGTGCTAATAGTGCGTAGCAGTAAATAACAGCATAAAGAGTCCCTGGGACACTGAGCTCAGTCAGACCAAGGCAATGAGTATGTGAATACATGAAGGGGGTGGCATGGGAAGATGAGGTAACACTTAAAAAAATAGTTTAGAGAAAAGAAGTCACAGCTCGTTGCTCACCTTCACTTTGTTTGCAGGATGACCATGCATATTGCCGAGCTAGTGATTTGTAAGACTTAAATAGAGACCACTAAGACATGTGACACAGACCAGTAGCAGTTCATGAATTGTTGAAACTATTAATCACTACCTACATCAAAACTAAGACGCCAGAACATGCCAGACATGCTACAGTGGCAAGGAAAAGAGTTGTTCCTTATTCATCCAAACTGCAGAAGTCAACCTGATACATAGAGGGAGGACAAAAGTAATGTGATAAAAGTCAGACAGCTGACATGAGGAAGGAGAATGGAACAAGAGAAAGCATGACTGGCTTTTCTTGCTGAGAACATTTAATGCAGCAATGAGTGCCTTTTTGGCACAGTATAGAAAGCAGGCCTTTGGGAATGAGAATCTCACAAATGGCACCAATGCGTAGGGAGAACCTGACAGATGCACAGCATCAATGCCAGAGGCATGGTGTGTATCATGAAGACTGGAAGCAAAGCTGCCAGGGTGAAGATAGTGTGGAAAGGCAACAACAGAGACTATTTGATAAGACAACACTGGTGGCAATGATTTAGAGTTATCTTGGACTTATCTGGCATCACCGGCGTACCCGTCTGGCTGGTGTACGATTACATTTTTATAAGTATTCACAGGTATTCATCAGTAATTGGAAGCTGACAGCTTCCATAACACCTGAAACTGAGAGGATCTTTAAATATTCCTCTCTTCCAGATTTTTCTTGAATGTGGGTTAGGCTACCATAGTGATTTCCATTGCAAGAAAGTCATCTGTAGTTCTTGGAAAGATCTAAGTCACATAAAACTGCCATATTTATCCAAGGAACAAGGCATTAAGGCAAATGGATTTACATGTGCAAAAATCCCAGTTCAGCATGTGTTTGTGGATTTACTGTGATTCATCAGTCATTCATGTTAATTGGCTATACAAATAACAACTAACATTTTAAATTTAGTATTTGTACTTGGAGTTATCACTACTGTATAACTCATCATGGTATTTGTGGTTTCTTTTATGTACTTATGTATGAACATGTGGGGTTTAAATATAATGAAAATCACAAAAATTTGAACAAATAATCACAAAAATATGAAAATCCCATTGCACAGAAATGCAGTGGGACTCTTGCAGAACTATTCAGCTTTGTTTATTAAGCAAGGAAACAAACTCTGAAAATAACAAAGAAAAAATATCACATAACTTCATGGAAAATGGAATTGGGAGAAAACACACAAATATTTAAGTACATTTTCAGAAGAGCTCACCAGCTTCCCTTCTGGAAAATGAACACCAGACTCATTGGATGCTGAGTGCTGTCAAAAATCTAACCACTTCACTGAAGAGCCTAACTGGGAGCTGAACTGTCTTTGTAATCTGATCCCATTTGGGAGATGTGGCATACCAAATTCTTTAGAAAGAACTAGATCTTATCACTGCCATTCCTAAGTAATAGAACACAGTTGATAGAACACTTTGTGCAATATAAATAATTTTAATAACAAATTTGCATACAGCAAAAAATAAACAAGCAAAAAAAAAATCTCTGAAGAATCTAAGCAGTTTTAGCAGGTTGTTCTTACATTTGATAGGGAACTTCAAAACAGGCAGCTGGATAAATCCCATGTGCTCAGAAACCCTGGGCACAACTTCACTGGACTTTGCCCTTCCCTAACCTCCAGGGCTTCTGTTTTTTCTTATGCACAAGGGCAGAGAGAGAGTGCTGGGGACTATCAAAGCTGCCATGGCTGTCGTGCCTGCTGAACTATCTTCCAAAGGATGGTGCAACCATTCCACCATCCATCTTCCATTCCACCATCTCTAAAACTCTTGTGCCCAGCCCCTCCCTCATGGCAGGGTCAGGTGGGCAGCACATCCATATGCATATATGTTTATGTATAATACAGATGAAAATACAAAAGCTGAGACATTGCAGAGAGGTTATCCAGAGGGGAATACAAAGCCATTGCTTCCACTCCCTGAAAAGTGTTTGGGTCTTGAATTCAGCTGTAATAATGGAAATGCTTTCCAGGCAAGGTCTGCTACCAGTCTCCTGCATCCCTTCAGCTTTTGTCAGACCTCATACCTCTAAGGAAATGCTCATATCTTGAATTACAGGAAACAGATGACAATCACTGTAGTCTTTCTTGTAATTCTTAGGTTCTTATCCTTAATATTCTTGGCAACTGATCACTTCAAAATTATCACTATCTCTATCAATTGCAGTAAATCTGCTACCTGCTAGCTGTAGCTCTTTGTTTTGCTCTACTCTCCTATAGAGTCAGTTCATTTTGCATTTTTTTCTCAGATCACAGTTCTTTCAATTATTTCTGCAAAACATCCTTCCTGTCTACAGCATCACACGATTCTGCATTACATTTTCTTGTGTGACAGGCCTGCATTCTTGAGGGTCACCAAATCTGCATTTGAAAATTCCTTGATGGCTAGAGCAGAAGCTTGTACACCACTCCTTGTGCTGTAAAAGTAACAAAATAATAAAAGCATCACTGTGCAGCAGGAACATCACATTCACCTTTCAAAGGGTTTGCCACCCTTATGGAGTTAATTTACATTAACATAAATATTCCATTAGTAGAAATGTTTATAACATACTTCTCTCTCAAGAGGCATTCTGCAACAAGATTCTTCAACCACTTATGTTTAACTAATGTGTATCACATTTGAATAATATAAAAAGACAACTGAGTTAAGTGATTGAATGCCTGGAGAAAACCAATGTTAATTTCCACTAAAAGCAAAGCATATTCCCTTCATTTTGCTGCTTAATTACTGCAGTATTTGGCCCACAAATAAAAAAATGGTTCAAGAAGTCTCCAATAGCTTGCTGAAGCTTATTTTTGCCCTCCCACATACCTCTAAAAAGGATTTTCCATATGCATTATTTCAAGCCTATTCCTGTGACCCAGAGCAAGGCTAGTAAGGTTGAATACCTGCTTTCCAATATGCTGTTGATGTAATCTGATAACCTTGAAGGAGCTTGGCATGGGGTGGCTTCTGCATCCCACTACATTAGTGCCAAAAATCCACCCAAAGAATATGGAAATCAATCCTCTTCTCCTCAATTCTGATAGGATATTCTCCATGATTCTCTGGAATTTTTCCAAAGAAGCTTTATAAGTAAACTTTAGCAATGAACTGATCCCCATGCTATTCTGCTACTGTGACTTGTTGGCCATGGGCTTTTAAAAACAGTAGCAATGACTTCTCAAGGTAGTTGGTTAAGATGAAGGACATACTGTTTCATATAAATTTCAACTCAATGCTATCCAAAATAGATTAGGTTAGTTTTCCAGCCATATAAAAGGCAATATTAAAAAAATTCCGTTAAGATGAAGAGAAGGCAAAGGCAAGTAAGTAAGTAAAGAATGTATTAAAAAGCTTAACCAGCCCTCTAGTTTATGCAGAGAAAACATATCACTGACAAAGTTGAGGCAAGCTTAGAATAAACTCGTGGCCATGAGCGGGATCCTTTGACTTCAGTAGGATGAGGGCAATTTACTTTATCTGGAATAAAGCAGTGTGCTGATGTCTTACATCATTGCTCAGTGAAGTTGTAACCCAGATTTTACTCCAGGCATCTGGAAACTTATCATAAGAGTCACTTAAAGTGTAATTATTCCTAATTTATCATGGTTATAGAAAGTTAACTTGTTTTGTATGAACTTCTGTGAAATTTCTAAAAGCCAGTTGCTAAAAATTTAATTCTAGAGACTGGTTTTCAAGCAGTCAGATGAGCATGCAAGAGAAAAACTGAGAAAGATTAATTTGAGCCTTGTAAAGCTTTAATTCTTTCCTCTAATGCTCTGGCTGTTAATTATTTCTTTCTGTAAGTAATGAAATATTTGATTCTTCACTAAAGTACGTGAAAAAATCTGCAAAATAGCATTAGCAGGAAGCAAATGTTTAATTTCAACTCAAGCTTCAATGACTTTTAAGAAAGAGGTATATTTCCCTGAATAGATCATACACTCTTGTGTGCTCAGCCCACCCCAATTCTCTAGTCTCTTATCTTTGTGTCTAGAGTGCACACAAGTGCACTCTACAAAGAATTTACAGGACCACTCTTTAATGCAAGTGGACATTCACCTTCTGGCAAGACTTTTTAAATTCCTGTATGTACTGTATGTGGTACATTGAGATGGCTGGCTTAGCTTATTGACTTCTATGGACAATGTATATTGAGAAATGGCTGAATGGCAGATCTCAGAGGGTTGTAATCAGTGGCACAAGGTCTAGCTGAAGGCCTACCATTAGTGGTGTCCTCCAAGGTTCCATACTGGGCCCAGTATTGTTTAGTCTTCAATGACTTAGATAAATGGGCAGATGCCTCCTCAGCAAGTTCACTGATGACAGAGCTGGGAGCAGTGGCCAGTACCCCAGAGAGAATTGCAGCCCTTAGAGGGACCTTGACAGGCTGGAGGGATGGGAAGAGAAGAAACTTCTGAAATTCAACAGAGGCAAGTGCATGATTCTATACCTGGGGAGGAACAACCCCAGGCACCAGCACAGGCTGGGGCTGAGCTGCTGGAAAGCAGCTCTGTGGAGAAGGACCTGGGGTCCTGGTGGACAACAAGCTCCATGAGCCAGAAGTGTGTCCTGGGGCCAAGAAGGGCAATGGGATCCTGGAGTGCACTAGGATGATCTTTGCCAGCAGGTTAAGAGAGGTGATTCTGACCCTCTCCTGTGCCCTGGTGAGGCACATCTGGAGGGCTGTGTGCAGTTCTGGGCTCCTCAGGACAAGAGAGACATGGAGCTCCTGGAGCAGGTCCAGTGTATGGTTATGAAGATGATCAAGAGACTGGAGCATCTCTCTTATGAGGAAAGACTGAGGGAGCTGGGCCTGTTCAGCCTTGAGAAGAGATAACTGAGATGGGACCTCATCAATGTCTGTGAGTATCTGAAGGAAAGGTGTCAGAAGATGGACCCAGGCTCTTCTCAATGGTGCCCAGCAACAGGACAAGGGGCAGAAACTGATGCATGGGAAGCTTAATCTGAACTTGGGGAAGAACTTCTTTACAGTGCAGGTGACCAATCCCTGGAATAGTTTGCCCAAAGAGGGTGTGGAGTCTTCCTTACTGAAGATATTCAAGAACCATCTGGACACAATCCTGTGCCATGTGCTCTAGGATGGCCCTGCTTGCGCAGGGACGTTGGACCAGATGACCCACTGTGGTCCCTTCCAATCTGACCTGTTCTGTGACTCTGTAACTGAGTTAATGCAGCATGGGTATAAAAAACTGCACAAGGATAACACCCATTAGGGACAAAGGACTGATGAGAAACAAAAGAATAAATGTTAAAAAAATAGATGTAATTTATTTTTAAGAGCCTCCCAGTTCTCACATCTAGCATTTGAGGTCAGTTTAATACAAAGGCACAGGCAATTTAATTATTTGCCTGCTCATACAAGGGGTTATTTGAAGCAATCAAGCAGTGCTGAGAATAACTACTATGCCCATGTAGAGATTGTCCACAACCGTGTGCAAAAGGGCATTTATGCAGTTACTCTCAATTATAGCTTTTTTGCATGTGAGTAGGAATTTTTTTTTCTAATTTGTAGAGGGTTCTACAAGTTCAGAGATCCTTCTTATTTCCAGAGATGTTATGCCAATTATTATCTGCTGACTGAAGCAGATGCCTTATTTTCAAGAGCTGTTGAAGGAAACAGTTATATCTATATGACTCCTACCCAGTGTTTTTGTCTTTGGGCATGTTAATTGGATTAAAGACCAAACCAGTTTTGCTGCTCTTCTGAACATCAATCAAACAAGGAAACAAAGTGTATGGCTGATTTTACACATGTAAGTCTGTTGATGAGATCTGCTCATATTTTTGAAGCTAGAAAGGTGCTACAATTCCTTACATGAAACCAATTTCTTAATGATGGTGGACTGAGACTAGACCTTGGAAGAAGAACTTGGGGGTGTTTGTGGATGAAAAGCTTAACGTGATTCAACAATGTTCACTCACAGCCCAGAAAACCATCTGCATCCTGGGCTGCTTCCAAAGCAGCATGGCCAGAAGGACAAGGCAGGGGATTCTGCCCCTCTGCTTTAGTCTGGTGAGAACCCACCTGAAACTCTGCACCCAGCTTTGGGGTCCCCAATAGAAAAAAGACATGAATAGATCTAGACAAGAGCCACTAATTTGTTCAGAGGTCTGGAGCACCTCTCCTGCCATAGAGAAGAGAACACTCTGGGAAGACCTTGGAGCAGCCTTCAAGTACCTAAAGGGGGCCTACAGGAAGGCTGGAGAGGCATTTTTTACAAAGACATTTAAGAAAAGGACAATGGGGAATGATGGCCTTAAGATGAAGGAAGGTAGGCTGAGGCTAGATATTAGGAAGAAATTCTTTACTGTGAAAGTGGTGAGGCACTGGAACAGGTTACCCAGAGAAGCTGTGGGTTATCCATCCCTAGAAATGTTCAAGATCAGGCTGGAATGGGCTCTGAGCAACCTAGTCTAGTGGAGGGGGTCCCTGCCCATGGGTGGGGGAATTGGAACCAGATGATCTTATAATCCCTTCCAACTCTAACCATTCTATGATTCTAATTAAATTTTTATTCTTGTGTATAATGCTCATTAAAGTACACTACAATAGACAATACAAAAGAGTAGCCGCATGTTTCATGGCAGTTCTGCAGACCCCAGATACTTCTTATCTGCCAGCTATGCAGTAGAAGAATACTTATTTTTCAACTGCCTTATTTTGCAGCTGCAAACATCCCTGCATTGGACAGCACACATAGTTTCTCTGTTTTAGTTATTACTGGAGTCATTAAAATGTTGCCATTAAGCATGAAAAATGCTGCTTGCATCAAATGTAGGATAGCACTGAAATAAAATAAAAACTGTGATGTGTGTTACTGGAAATAAGAATTGGGTTATAGAAAGAAAGAAGTCCTCAATCTGATTTGGTAAATCACAGGGCAGTAGAGCAGAGAAGAGGGATTTCTGAGTGTGCATGGAAGTAATCAGCCTGAAGCTGTTGTGGAGAACTTTCGATGCCAGCAGGGATTACTAGCATGGATGGAGAAGATGCATGTCAGATCAGGAAACATGATGGTACAGCAGAGAGCTGGGGAGAAATGTGACAAGGCTCAGAAGAGCCATGGGGCAAGAAGAGCTAGGCACCCACCTCTGCACCATGAACCACATTCCTCCTTTCCGGGAAAACTAACAGTGAGTTCCATGCCACAGTCACAGCATCATCCATCAGACGTCAAAGAAAAACACAAATGAAACATATAACCACAAAATAAGATAAAGCAGCAATTCTAGCACTTAAAGAGTACTGACACTTAATACCTGTAACTGCCTTCCAAACAACAGATTCTGTGCAGACAGATGTTAACTGTACACTTGATCATAAAGAACAAAGAAGCAGTGTCAAAAAAGTTGAAGCCTTCCAGCTTCTTTGTAAGCAAGCCTGATGAAGGATACCTGTCTGATAGCTATGTGAAGGATTTAAGCCTCAAATTTATTTCAGCAATGCACAGAGGTACACTTCTCTGGAAGCTCTACTCTTCCCTAAATGGTAGGAAGAAGCTACAGCTGCTGAAAGGACTACACACACTTGAAACTCACATATAGATATAGATATAGATGATACAGATATAGATGATACAGATATAAATGTGTAGATGATATAGATATAGATGTGTGCATGTATATATATATATATATATGTATATTTGTGTATATATATATGTACACACATATACATACATACATGTAAAATCACCATTATCATGTGGAGTTACTCAGCTTTGCTCACAAAAAAGGAAGCATAGAGCTACCTGGTCTTCTCTTTACACATCATAAACTTTGCCACTGGAGAACCACAGCCTTAGGAAGAATCAGCGAAGTGCCCTCCTGGAAAAAAAGTATCTATGAGGAGACATCACCAAGAAGCAGCTACCTTCCTAACAGGCACACTTCTTTTTTTATTTTATAGGAGAAATATATTCTTAGTATTCACAGTAGTACTTTCTCAAAGACAGGTTATATAAAGCGATACAACACACACACACAGAAGCATGCAAAAATAAAATATGAATGACTCACTGCACTTATGCAAACTAAGTTGCATAAGCCTGTTTTTCTCAACTCTTAAAAAACCCCAAAACAGCACATACACAACCCTACAAAATGAGCTGAAATGCTCAGTTATGAAAGCTAAAATTGTTGAATAAAAGCAGAACTCCCTCAGCTTCTCTGGGTCCTTCACACCCACATCTGGTATAGTGTTTACTAATGGATAAAAATAGAAAGTTGAAACTTAACAGACCCTAACATTTATCACAGTATTTAAGAATCAAAACAGAAAACATTTGAGAAGTGGCATTCACTTCTCAGGCAAAAGAAATCTAAAGAGGGAAAGATCAACAGCTGCCTTTTGAAAGGGATCCAGTTAACTCTCACTGAAATACTACCTAGTAAGGACAAGCTAGAAAGAAAATAATCAACTGTACTTAATTTCAACAGGTAGGTAATTTTAATGTAACCTGAAAAGAATTTAATCTTTTTAAAAAATCTTGCAGAATTTCCTCTAAAACATTACATTCAATCTATTGTTGACAGATGACACCACAAGACTTGATTTCTTTCGACATGCACAAAATGCATTTTTCTTGCAAAAGAGCAGGTTATTTTCTTATCTGCCAGAACCAGCATATGACAGCATGAATGGCAGAGGTGGGACATGAGCACAAGGGTCGCTGTTCAGGGGTTCAATAACCATTATCTGTCCCATGAGCAAGGTATCCCTAATCAGCCCATAAAGCAATAGCTGTTCAATTACAGATTTTGAAAAGTTTGGCACACCAACTTTGAGAGCTGCCAAATCATGCTTTTGAACAGATAGGCCACAACATTTAGATAAAACAAGCCCTGAATTAAGGAAGGTGTAGCATGAAATGAACCTTTTAATGCATTCTCAGAACTGTGATCCAAAATAATCTAAGTGAGCTTTTGCAAATAATCCTTTTAAATTGCAGTAGTAGCATTACTTTGGTGAATTATTCAAATCTGTTGCTGATGAGATGTCAGGCTAGAAAATTGTGTGAGTCAGCTAACTCACTCACAGGCTCCTGTTCTCTCTCTCTCCCAGACACAGTACATGGACACATAGCACACATGTGGAGCATGCCATTGATTGGCCATTGGCTCCTATGAGCACCTGAATGTCATAGAATCATGGCTTGGGTTGGAAGAGACCTTAGAGTTCCAAACTCTCTGATATGAGCAGGGCTGCCTCTTACTAGACCAGGTTGCTCAGAGTCTTGTCCAACCTGGCTGTGAACACTTCCAGGGATGGGGCATCCAGAGCTTCTCTGGACAACCACCCTCACAGGAAAGAATTTCTTCCTAATATCTAATCTAAACTCACTCTCTTCCAGTTAGAAGCCACTGTCCCTTGTCCTGTCACTACAGTTCCTGAAGAAGGATCCCTCTTTGGCTTTCTTCAGTAGGCCCCCTTCAGATACTGGAATGTTGCTATGAGGTCTCCATGCAACCTTCTCTTGTCCAAGGTGAACAACCCCAGCTTCCTCAGCCTGTCTTCATGGGGAAGGTGCCATTATCAACTTTGTGGCCTTCTCTAGACTTGCTCTAGCAGTTCCATGTCATTCTTATCTTGGTGGCACCAGAACTGCACAGGTAGGGTCTCACCAGAGCAGAGCAGAGCAGAGGGGAAGAATCACCTCCCTTGACCTGCTGGTCACACCTCTTTTGACACAGTCCAGGACGTAGTTGGTTTCATCAATCAACACCACAAAGTCCTTTTCTTCCAGGCTGCTCTCAATCACTTGGTTCAACCTGTAGATGTGTTTGGGACTGCCACAACCCAGGCACAGGACCTTGCACTTTGCTTTGTTAAACTTCATGAGGTTCAGGCAGGTCCAGCTCTGAAGCATGTCCAGGTTCCTGTGGGTGACATTCCTTCCCTCCCATGCGACTGCATCACACAGCTTGGTGTCAAACTGGCAAACTTGCTGAGGGAACACTCAATGCCAAGTCTGTGTGACTGCTAGGAGGCTGCAGCACTGCTCAGAGAAAGGGCAGGTGGCAGACCTGAGCGCACCAGTGTCGGTGCCAATGCTGAGAAGAGTTGTAGCACCAGGACAGGCAGACCAGGAGGACCCTGGACATGATGGGAGAGAATGCTACACTGGTAAAGGACAGCAAAGAAGGGAACAGAGAAGGGAGACTGCAGGATGGCTCAGGAGGAACCTGAGGCAGAGCAACAAGAATTTTTAAAGGTGAGGCTGCTCTACAGAGAATACAGAGCAGGCACTAGAATAGTACATATTATATGTAGGAAGAAAACTCTTAGCACATCTTGTGTTAGAAGTTGCGTCTCTATCTCAGGATTCCAGCATCTCCATTGCATTTCTACAGGGGCTATAGAAAAAGCCCCTGATGGCATCCTAGACTCACAATTGAAAGAGCTGCCTGTTTTGTTTTACATGATACATGGGACACAAGTCCTGGATCTGTGCCCACTGCCTGTTACTTATTCAACATGACAGACACATAGAAAACAGAACAGAGTATATTTAGAGGAAATAAAAGCCTAGACTTTAAGGCCACAAGCCACAGCTCATTGGTTTTGTAAAATATCTTTAGAAAAATACCATTTTCTGTGTTGTGGTAAATTAAGAGTTTCTATTTGAAGAAAATATTGATTTTTTGAACTACAGAGTTGGCAATAAAAAAAATATCTTGCTCTCTGTCACAAGTGCAGTCAAAGCAACCCTGATTTTCAGAGAGCTCATGGATGACCAGACTCCAGTTTTAAACTATTGCCAGTACGTCAGCTTTGAAGTACAGGTTTCCAGCACACTGGTAACCCAAAAATCTGCCTGTACTACTGCCTCAGCCACAGAGACAGACAGCATTCAGGAACCAGTTCTGTCTGCTCTAGAAGACAGCCTAAGGCAGAATCAGCAGTTCCCCTGCCTTCAAATTAATCTCACTTAACACTAGCAAGGCAAAGAACAACTACATTCATGGACTCCACTGTTTCCAAGATGCTTCTGGTGCTAGAGCGAAATGTCCTTCAAAAGTGAAAACTAGCCTAGGTTCGGTTTCAGAAAAGACTCCCAGGTATAGCATGGTGCCAGCTGGTGCATGACTCTGCCTTCTACTTCAAGACACTTTGGGTCACTGCAGGGTGAGGTTGAGCCAGGAGCAGTACACCATGCTAGGCAGCAGTAACACCAAGACAGTGTCTAGCTAAAGATCTATCAGTAAAACCCTGATGAACCATATTTCAATAATAAAACTACTGCTAAATATTCCATTCTGGGGAACCAGATGAAGGCCAGTTCGTACTGCTGACTGCTTTAACATGCTTTAAGCAAGTTGTTACAGGTATCAGAAACTTCTAGCACTGCAACACAGAGTTTTGCATGGGTCATTTATGATACACTCTGCCACAGAGACCAGGTCCAGAAATTATATAATCTTGTCAGCTACAACAAACAAACAAAAAAATCCTTATTCTAATGCAACTTAAGTGCATAATCACAGATAAATCCAGCTTGACTGATATGAACAATACTATGGTTGAGAAAGACACAAGGAGGAGCTGAAAGAAATAAGGTGACACAAATCTAAGACCTATCCTCCAATCTTAACTCTACCCATTCTGTCCAGTCAGAAGTCATATCAATTAACTTTCAGATGTTAAGATGCTTTTTAATTCTGGGGAATAAAACAAAGCAGAAGAAAGTTCTACTCTTACTAAGTAGGTGGTTAATTTTATTTCCACAGTTTATCAAGTCACATGAAGTCGAATCCTGCATAAGTTTTTGCATAACACAAATTTTTCTGTGTTAGCCTTTTCAGAGAAGGAAACATTTTTAATAACTAACACAAGCCAGAATATTGTGCATGTACAATTAATACTATTTCAGTATATTTGGATTTCCATTCAACTTTTGTCTTTCAATAGTGTCACAAATAATCAAACCAATTTATTTCCTTCATTCTGTCTTTCAAACATGATAGAGGGCAAAGGCAAAATGCCCTGTCAGACAGGGCATAATTCAGTTTTATAAGAATCTATTTTACTGAAATCTGCTAAAAATATCCACTTGGGTTTCACAACTTCATCCTGACCAATGATGAGGAGTTCTGAATTCCAGTGGAGATGGAGAAGATTACATGCTGGTACTCCATAGTGCTTACACTGATAAATTAACTTTATTTTTAGGAAGTACAGACTCTACTTTCAGAAAGTACCACCACCACTACACCCAGGTTCTATTTTTAGAGACAGGCAAGAATCTACAAATTCAAACAAGATAGTTATGCCACTGATTCAAGCCAAAGGTAGGGATTTTTCCCCATGTTCTTTACCAGTTCTTCCCAACTTCCTGATCTTCCTTCCTTCCGAGCAGGAGGATAAAGAACAGGAGTATCATTTTATTCATTATGAGACTTCATGAGTGCAAAGAAGCAATGATGACTGAAAAAGGAAACTGACAACAACTCAGAAATTTTGTATTCCATATTTACTGTGGACAAAAGGATGCTTTCTCTAAAAATGACAGTCCAGCTTCCAGATTATGCACCTGGGTTTTGCTGAGGCTGTAATTTGAGTAAAAATGAGCTGACATCACAATTACAAATGCTAAATGACTGGCCCAAGTCAGAAGGCAGACACCCTAGCCCTGAGAAATGTCAGTCTAAGTGAAGCCCGATATATGGAACTTAGTAACTCACACACACAAGGTCTCTGCTGTTCCAATCCAGCCAAATTAGGTAAATCAGTTCCTGACTGAAAAGCATCACTGCTGGGCACCCTTCTCAAGCAGACAAGCCCAAAAGGATAATGATGGGAATTAAACTGTTCTTCCAGCCCCAGAGGCAGGGCTGTGCCACACTGGCAGAGTTGCTCTTCAAAGCTAGAATGACTGTGGTATTGCCAGTCTTGGTGGTGATGGAAGATGTTGGGCTCAGCAATTACACTAGACATGTCACACATGATGTCCAAACTCACTTCCTGGTCCTAATGAGATAGTTGAAAAGTCTGATACAGAGGCTGTTTTCTTTTCATAAAAAAAAATTATAGTATGCTCCACACATGAGGGTATGATAAGCACACAGGTATATATGTGACTACATTAATTACGTATTGTCTATATGTAATAGAGTCATTCTAAACATATATAAGTGTAGTAGGTTTTGCACATGTATTTCACAGAATTACACATCATTCCTTTCTGTAATCATCACCTCAGCACACACTCAGTTAATGCTCACCCAAAGAATGCCTGTGCCCATTCTTTTGAAAATTTTAGTGCTAAGTTTAAGGTATACTTAATTTTTAATGTTAATTAAGCCATAACAGATATTATAGCCACTGATATCTGCTAAAACTATCAAACACTATGTCCCACAGAGCACTTATTTAAATGTTTAAACAGACCCTTTACCTAAGAGGAAGAGGTATAAATGAGACCCATGTACCCAAGCACCCAAGTGCACTGCACAGGATACTCTTCTTCAGAGTATTGCCAGCAGCTTAAGCAATGCTGCACAGAGCATTGCTTGTGGCATTGGTGAGTTGTGCAGAGAGGCTGCAACTGAGGAACAATGGCAACAGAGAACACAGCTACAGTATAATAAATTTTTTTTGTGAAACAGTGTTTGCTTATCATATAAGCACAGATGGGTCTACTTTTTGCTATGCTACCCTAAGCCAGTAATAGAAGCCTAGTAACATACAGCTACAAACTGGCACAAGAATTATTTTCACACTTTTTATAACCTGGAGAATAAACTTTAGCTGTGAGTTCATCATAATTCCAATATAAAAGGACTTGGATAACAAAAGAACAGCAACAGTTTCTGTGAATTCTGACTTTACAGCAATTAAATAGACAGAGGCATATATGCACTGCCCTACAGACAGCTGGTATATTATGTGACATTTTTTAATACACACACCTATTATATTCTCATTTTTAGGGATGAAAACTCTGGTAATATAAACAATTGTATGAAAAGGTGTCATCTATTTGATTATTGAAACATTTGACAAGTGCAGCCCTACAAGTCAGTTCAAAGAATACTGTAAGGGAAGCCTACTCAGAGGAATGGTAATGAAGTGGGTATGTGCTGACACATCATATGTGTAAGCAAGACCCCCTCTCAGCTGCTGCATCTCTAGCTCCCTTCAATCACTCAGAAATTAAGTCCAGCTGACTACCAGCTGCAGTTGCAATTGCAAGTTCTTTATAAAGACTTCTCTGTTAGTAGCTCTGGGTAACTTGACCAGTCCTGGAGTTCTGTCTGCTCTCCTATCTGCAGAGGTATGCTTGTGTTTGAGGTAAGCAAAGAAAGAAAGATGTGATAGACTAGGCTTGAATGACAAACAGGTCAGACACAGAACACCAAGTTACCACTTTGATCCACCACTACCAAGTGAAAATATGTCCTGTGTGGTCAGACAAATTGAAGCCCCCTGTCTTCTGAGTGGACAGTCAGTCAAATATTATCCTGCAGCTAGCTGAAATGTGAGGGGACCTGGAAGGAGCTTTGGGAGGAAGGGTATAGGGGGACCCACAAGGTAGCAATTGTTTTAAGATACAGATCAGAGGTGTGGGAAATATTCGGATGGTGCTAGCTGCCACAAAATCATGCAGAACTTTAAGTTGTGCACTTCTATAATAACATCTTCTGATGTGTTTCACAAGAAGCCCGTGTTATGTGGAAACAGGTAAATGAACACAAGCACAAACTATTTCCCAGCACAGCCCTGCTAAAGCAGTACTTACTACTTTTCTTTGAATTAGAAAGCCTTAAGATGGCATACAGGAATTAAGTCATGACATCCTTGAGTGAAGTATTACTCTTTTTTTGCATGTGCAATAGAAGAGCAAGCTCAGAAACATCATGTGTATCCTGACTGCTAGCATCACTCGTTAAGCTCTAGGCTGAATCTACATATCATAAAGACCCCTCTCTCAACAGACAATTCAGCTGGAGGAGAAAGATGGCAGCAGAGCACACATTTGTTCCCAAGTCACCTTATGACACTTGACCAAGAAGGGACTTCCTGACTGTGAGGGGAATTCCTCTGACTAACAGTAAAGTTTCCATTCCATCAAGCTAACTCCCCCGTTCCAGCTCAGCAGGTGAGAATTTAAGGCAGTGGAACCATGAAAAGGAGATTGCGGACAGTGTCCTCTTGGCTGTCATCCAGAGCCTGGTTTGCTCTCTGAGAACACCCCCTCATGCTGGTGTTCCATGAAAGGGATAGAAGATCCCAGGAACGGCACAGGATAAAGGGTCTCAAGGACAGAGGGATAGAATATCCCAAGTATCACTTGTTTCTTGGTTTGGTTTTTTGGGGTTTATTTTTTAGTTTCACTGTATTAATGTAGAATTCTGGAGAGAAGAATAAAAAGCCGCAAAAGGCACTTAAAAAAATATATTTTTCAGACCAGACACATGTTTCATCTCAAAAGTCTTGAGGGTCTATTGCCACAATGTGCTACATCTCCCACCAGTACGCCATCACTGTCGTCTTCCAGCAGAATTCCTTGCACTTTGCACATAGTCTTTTGTATCTCATATTTCATCCCATTAGGATCATACAATCACAAAATATGCTGAGTTGGAAGGGACCCATCAGGATCATCAAGTCCAACTCCTAGCCCTGTGTAGGACAACCCAAGAATAAATCACACAATGTGCCTGAAAACATTGTCCAAAAACTTTCTAACTCAGATAGGCTTGATGCTGTGACTACTTCTCTGGGGAACCAGGAAATTGAAAAATAAGCCCTATTCTATAAAAGAATTAGGCCTAAGTGTGTATAAAACCCAGTGTTTTGAAAATCCCATTTGTTCAAGCAAATTCTGACTCTCAGAGACAACAAAAGAACTACGCATCCATGTTACAATCCTCAGAACTAAATACCCTAAAATGCTCAGCCCTAGTCTTGTCCATTAAGACACCTGAAGCCTTATAGGATTGTGTTGTATTCTGCACTCCAGAGTAACTTAAAACTGTCTCAGTCAAGCTGATTAGACACCTCATTCATGCCCAAGCCCTTTATCTTAACGCACAAAAACCAGGTGTTCCTCCTATCAACCCCTGAAGAGGTTGGGTCCGACACATGTCAGTGCACATCTACTCCACTCATTGGGTCAGGCTGATGTAAAAAAGTAATAGTTACCACTTTCTCCACTTTCTTTTTCAGCACAGCTGCAAGTGATATGCATTTTACCCTGGACATGGGATAATCATAAGTCACAGCCTCTTTTCCTGAAGTGCTATAGGTCTTCATTTCACAGGAAAGCATCTTGAGTGGTGCCTCAGCCTAGAGGGCTCAATTTTCAAAATGACTGAAGTTGCACCAGTGACCAGCAAATCACTGGTGTGGGTGCGGGACATGCATGAACACATGTGGAAAAAAATGAGCCGAGATGGTTAGGACACCCACCTGAGGGTGATGAGTTTTCCATTTTGGTCACTAAATTAAGTATGGAAGCAATCATATGAGCAGGAACAAGAACACAGGTCTTCTTCTCACCAGTCATGAAAAAAAACCCCACCAAAATTCTATACACTGAAAAAATTGCCAACAAGGAAAGGTATAGTCAGTAGCCAAGTAATTGTACTATTGCTGTACAGCAAGAAACAAATATGGATTTGAACAGAGGAGACAGGTAACTGAATTAATTTGTATCAGAAGCCAGCAATCCACTTGCAGTCTAGAGAATGCATGTTTAACACCAGTGTCTGGATTCCACTTGGAGACCCAAATAACCTGCTCTTCACCAAAGTTCTCTGACTATGCCTATGATAATCTTTCACACAGCTGCTTTCCCTCCGAAAGAGCTGTTTCCCCTTGACTTAAGTGGTCAACATCAGTCCAGTAAGCTCATTATAATCAACCATGCTGGTACTTCCCGAATGGCTTCTGACATTCTTGTCTGTTGAAACTCCTCTGACCTTGAGGCTGTATCCCATGGATCCTGCTTTAATCCACCCCTATGTTTTTCCATAATAAGGTTCATATAGCCCCACAAAACAAATACAAGCACACATACAACGTTTTGAATAATTAGTAGTTTTCCCTTAAGGGTAAAAATGTTCTGTAATAGTATTTCTTTTTGTTATGAAATAATGTAAACGATCTTGGTGTGGTAATATTTTGTAATATGTCTGTGTTATGCAATTAAGGCTGTAGGATTCAGATGACTTACATGCACCTGGAGATACTGACAGATAGTGGAGACTTGGAGCAGTTGAAAAGCACTTACATATCCTTGTGCTTATACAGATACACAGATAAGCACACAAAACAACATACCCATCATCAGCCTACATCCTTTTACAAAAAAAAATTAGGTACAATAAGGTCTGTGTAGTTTAATTTCTGCTCATTTCCTGTTCTCTTCAAATGAAGACCCCTTTGTAAATCTTAAAACCCAGAATTTGTGCCTCTTTTTTAGGGAGGTAGATCTTTTGCCTTCTCTTCTGCTAAGACATGTAAATCTTGCTGACTTCAGCTAGGCCAGGGCAACTCAATATCCTCAACTTTGATTTTGATTCTTTTCGTCAGCTTTCAAATCAGCTTGAATAGAAAATGTAGAAACTTGCCAAATGTTCATGTTTGCAAAGCAAATCATACTGCCAAGAACATAATATTTTGTTTGTTTAGTGACTTCTTTCCTACTAAGATCATCATCGGGTTAAGGTGATCTGAATGACAATATTCGCATGAAAAGTAGTTTCACACTTCATCTTCCTCTTTTTTTTAAATTCCATCAAATACAGTGGCTGACTGCCTAACCAAAAGTTTATCTCAAAATCATCACAGACCATGTGGTCATGCCTAGGGAAGTTAACCCTTAAGAACCAGTCTGCTTGTTGCCTCAGCACAAGCATCACAGTTAATCACATGCCTGTCGTGCCTGCATCAGGCATTTTTTTCACACTTTCCATCATCCCACGGATTCTCTCATCTCAGAATTGTGGGATAGCAAATCTGTGTAGGAAAGGTAGGCTTTTAATACTCACCAAAGAGTTGGTGTGAGAAAGGAATTAATTTGTTACTGCAAAGAAAGGCAACAGAAATATCAGTGTTTGGAGGATAAGGAAGATGATAAGAAGGTTTAGGATCAGTCTTAGTAAATAATACTGAGACAACGGTAATTGTGGTCAAAAAGTATCAAGCCTGTGCAAGATTAAAAGGTAGAGAATGATTTTCTTAGAAAAAAATTTTACTAGTTCACCACTCTAAAAAGAAATTAGACTGTTTCCATGTGGTTTCTGTTTTCCCCCCTAACTCACAATCTGTCCAGTCAGTCCTAGGGTTCTGCACAGGGCCAGATCCAGGTCAGGCCACAGTGTGATTCCACAACATAAGCAAACACACAGATGTGTGTGGCACCAATAACTGCATAGTTATAAATCTGAAACACAGAGCAACAAACTGACACCACAGTATTTATATATACATCTTAACAGATATGGATATTCCTTGAAGTGGTCTGTAATTTACAGCACTTCCATGGCCCTAGCACACTTTGCTGATGTTATGCATGTACATTCTACCTGTCCTTGTAGCAAGCAGCATCAGGCTCCTCTGAGTAGGATCTCATACTGCACTGTACACTCAGTGCTGGGCAGTGTGAGATGGATCTGAAAGCTGAAGCCATAGGTCAGGGCAGAGTTCAGGGTCTTCAGCACAGCACCTACACAGGAGTGTACTTCTCAGTGCACTACAACAGAGTGCTCTGAGTGTATCAGAGGCTCTTTCCTTTACATGACAGCCTCCATGCTCTGGAGCTTCTCTCCAAGAGTACTTCAGTCAATTTGGTTTGCAGCCCAATGGAATCCACATTGCAGTGCCATGGCTGCCAATATTACTGATAATATACCTACAAAAAGAGCTTTTCCAACTGAAACACTGCAGCTGAAGTTCAGGGGCCTTGAAGAAAGGTCTGCTACAGAGCATATGCTGAACTCTGACAAGAAGTGCCACACTGCTTGCTGTAAGCATGTAACTTATGTGTAAATGAGGACCAAACTATGGGGCCTCCTCAGGAGTCAGTGGAAATGAGCTGATGCTGTCAGCAGGGACGATTAAATCTATCTGAGCATCTCCAGATAGGAAGTGAGCATTCACAACACTGAATTAGTAAGATAAAGTATTGATCTGGGGAATTATTGATATTGCCAATCTCCAAAAGATAATAAGAATTCTTAATACTTCATAGAATTTGGCTCTAAGGAGCTGTACCTCAGAAACAAATGCTGCCAGCCAAAATATTTTGCACTGAGATCACTAAAATGAAATACCTACCTTAGAGAGCTGGTTTTGGTTTTCTGCATCCATCCTTTTAGAATACATTCATGTAATATAGAGAAAACAGATACCACATTCTTTTACCTGTACCCTTATATTTCATCCTCATGCCAAGAGTTATGCCAAAATCATCTAATACTGAAAATACTTTTGAAAATACTGTACTGTCAGTCCCTTGTTATGTCAATCACCAAAAGTCTTGTTCACTTCCTATTCAGTAACTTTGTCAAACCACACTTTTAATATAAGAAATGTACTGAATTATAAGGTAAACATAAGAGCCCTATTTGACTCAGATGCATTACCAGTGGTTTTTTTTTTTCTGCATGAATAACTGTCACTCTCATTTTCATTTTGGTAATTACAGAAAATGGGCTGATTTTTAATGTCTGTTCCAGCAGAGCTGAATGTTGATTTCAGACTGATTCAGACTTTAAAGTCTAATTCATGCAGTTGATCCACAAAATTAACCAGAGTATAGGTTTCATCAATTTGGTAGAGTATCTTTTGTAACAACAGATGGCAATTTTTTGATATGTAAAGCATTAAATGTACTCTGTTACAAAACCCCTTTAAATGATTTCTTTTAAAAAAACCACCAACCAACCAAACCAAAACCCACCAGGAAACTACAAAAATTGCTCCCCCCCACAGTGCTCAGATACTTTAACCCAAAGAAATTGCTGACAGATTTGTTTTCAGCACAGCAGAGTAAAGAGCTGACAACGGTTTTTGGGTTTTTTTTTTGCTGGATATGGTAACCTAGGTCTATTTTTAGGGCTTCTTTTCTTTTTTTAAAGTACACCAAAATAGCAGTGGGCTTAAAAAACACCATCTGCTTCTAGGAATTAAATAATTCTCTGAAGAATAGATAATAGGCATAAAAAGCCTACTCCCAACTCTCAGATCTTTCACAGCAGGATTGAAAGTCACATGTTACTTGTAAACATCATTTATTTCATCAAACAATACTGCAGGGTCACAACACCCCTGTAAGTGTTCAATATACCTATTTATCAGTTATCACCAGCATAAATTGTTTACATTCTAGTCATGAATGAGTGACTAGCAAGTGCTATTGCAATGGCTTTTATGACTTAGAATAAAGCTGCTGATATTTACAGCACAGTAAAGACTCTCCCCATTTCTTTCTTTGATTTGGTTGAGGTAGGAAAGATTCTAATTTGTAGGGACTTTATTATTTTTTTTTTTTTGTAATGCTCATTAGAGCTATTCTGCAATTAGCATGTTAGCATTATTTGCAAATGCTTGTAAAGAAATCCGAGCTTGTTTGTATCCAGCTAGTTTGGATCCTGCTAACAATGAATCACTATGTCAGTTCAAGATGGCTCAGGACCTGGACACTTGCTCGCTGGCTGAAGCCTGTCAGCAGTTTCCCTATCCTCAGCATTTGTGCCTCTGACAGCTCGGATGACTTACTGCTCAACAAGACAAAACCTGGCCCCTATCTCCTATGCTCTACCCATGCACCAATAGCCTTAGAAAATAGTACCATTGCTATCTGTCAGTCCTCACCCTTGTATCTTTTGAAACTTACACTATGTAAACTGAGCTTGAAAAAGGTGGAAAAGGAGGATCCATTAGTTTTCCATGAAAAATGGTTTGATGAAAGAAAAAAGGCTCACGCTAAAGTCCCTGTTCTACTTCTTTTCTGAATTAAAACTCCCGCAACTTGGCCATCACACTTTCTGTCAGGGCTCCAGACACAAACAGCACATACCCAAGGTTAAATGGCACATATCCCCTCTACTCAGCAGGGAATACTGGGGAAGTGGGAGCAGGGATTGTATGAAAGAACAGTCAGAAGGTGGCAAAGGCTAAAGAGGAGGAGAAAATCAGTTTCACTAGTATGTGTGCTGGTGGAATGGTGTTCCCTAGTTCTGTGATTTCAGTAAAGATGACAAATTTTCAGTTGCAGTAATTTCAGTTTAAAACATTTCCATGTTTTGAACCACAGAAGAGCATTTATCTTTTTAGTATCATTTTCAAGAAATGTAGTTTGGTTTGGTTTTTTTCCCTATGATATTCTGTTAAAAAAAAAAAAGTCTTTTTCAGAGAATAAGACTAAATCTTCTAAAATAGAAAATGAGATAAGACACTGCAAGATACCTTAAATGACACAGAAGATGAGTAATAAACAAGTTTACAAAATGAAGACATTTTGGAAGTAGTAGTATTTAACAACTACAATTTTTTAACAGGTTTGTCTTACTGTAGTTATTTAAAATCAAAGTTCACATCAGAAACTGTTCAAAAAAGGAGATGTCCATTATTCATATTTATACTTGGCGGATTAGAATTTTTGTGAAATGAGTTGTCTAATATTTAAAAGGCCTGCTAGTGACCACAGTAGCAACAGTATTTAGACTAACATTTTGACAAAAAGAGAGCAGAAAAATCTTGGAGAAACATATGCTTTGTTGGTATATCCTGCTTTGGCAGGGACAGGAATTCTTCAAAGTAATGTGCAAGAATCATCTATTTCTAGTAAACAATTAAAAATATTTTATTTGTGAGGGAAATTCATTCTTATTTTTTTCTGAGTCAGTAATCACTAACTAAAGAAAGGAACTTTTCCAAGAAAGGGAAGATAAAGTAATTAATGTAAATAGCGGGTTTGAAAACCTTAGTGCTCTTTGAACATTTTCAAAGGGGACCCTCTTTACTGAAGAACAGTTGCAAAAAAAAAAAAAGAACAGATTACGAGTAGCCAAGATCCCTAGTGATCTCACTGGGAATTACACATTTATTTGGAAAGCATTAAAGGAATAAGATTACAGAAGCAAGACCTGATCCAAATTCCATTATGTAAATGGAAAAAGAAAATTTTGTTGTCTGAAAAGGAAATTGAATTGAACCTTTAGTTCCCAGCTAATGAGATACTAGTAAATGTTGAGAATTGCAGAGGAAGTGATAAAGGAGAGATGCCATTTTGTGTTGGGTTAGGTTTTTTTCATACTAAATACTTATTTAGGTTGTGATTTACTCAAGATTTATCATCATAAGACTCTTCCTCCTGCTGACTACATCTATCTAAAGTGCTATTAAGATACAGTGGAAATGGGGCATACCACAGATTCTAAATGTTTCATTAGAGTCTGTGGGTGAGCAAAGAAAGCTATTTAACCCGCATAGGATCCATTCCTTATTCCAGGCAATTTATTCCTTTCTTCAATAGCATACAGTTATTGCTGGTTCTAATGGTATTACCTGGCTTGAAACAAACACTTCATAGATTCCTCCTTCTTTTACAGTTGGGAGGGACAATTTTGTGATTTTGTTTGATTCCATCAAGTTGCTTTTGTTAGTGCATGGAATCACCTAAATGAGTGCCAAGGCTACAAGATCTCACAAACAGGTTTTTCCACCACTGCTAAGTAACACTTAGGTCAACTGGGCTTGTGTTCTGCACACACATCCTAGAATCTGAACCCAACTCCAGGTTAAAGGATTAACCTTTTTAAGCTGCAAGGTTCTCAAAACTCTCAGCTTTTGCTGGACCCAGAATAAGTTCAAGGCACTCAGCAACTAAGTCTGCACAGCAGGACTGATCTAGCAGCATATCAGAAGCACAAGACTTTTTGTTTCTTCTCTGAAGTTATAGGTACACATAGGGGACTAAAAATAATGTGAATTTCAAGAGAGAAACAGAGCCATTTTGATCTATTTTTCTTTAAAATTAATAAATTTAGGCCGTGTATAAACTATCCAGTCATATCCTGTAAAAGTTTAAACAGTGAAACCACAAGGGAAAATAAACTAACATCTCTTCCCTTTTTATCTTAAAAGTGTCTGAAATGAATTGGTTGCTAAAGAAACCTGATATAATTGTGACAGAGTGTTTTGAAACCCTTAGTGGAGTTCATCTGAAACCTCAGCATAACAAGTGGCCTCTTATCTGCGTACTATTCCAGGAAGAAATGCATGGCATTTCGTCATCACAGCTGAAAGAGTAGCTGGCTCTGCACGTAGGCTAAGCGAGAATAAGAGCCCTCAGCTATAATGAGGGCACGCTGGTAGCTAATGCTTAGTCAGAGGCCATTTCCTTTAGCCTTTGCTACTGCTTGCAGGAGTTGGAATGCAGGAAAAGGCAAAAACTAAAGTGAACATACTGAAGGTCAATGTTTACCTTCTGTACTTTTTCTCAATGAAGATTAATTCTGAAGACATGGCATATATGCATTAATGTGGTGACATCCTAAACCATCCCCCCCCTTTACAAGGACTTTAAGTAGCTTTATTTAATGTGACAGTTCATGAGCAGAATTACTTAAAGGAGAGAGAATCATAAAAAAGCATATGTCTCTTTTTTTTTAGTCTGACATTTAAAGGCAAATTAGTAAGTGGGAGTTTAATATAGATATTTCCTTGTGAACACTGATGTTGAATTTCCAAGCAGGCAAACTGACTTTCTCCTTAATAAAGCTCTTGAAACATAGATAACTTGTAGCAATTACTTCAAAACCCGGGATGAATCTTCATATGTGAGGGAATATGGTAAGGAACATTTCTTTTTATAGGCTTTTCCTGTTCTGTACATCCTGAAGATGATAATATGAGCGATGTACTGTCATGATGCTTTTTAACATAGGAATCTGCATACTTTGAACATGGAATGATTAATCATTAGAATATGAAAATGTTAAATATGAATGTGTAGCAATGTTTAGGCTGTAAGTCTGCAAGACACTTAATTCAGGACTACATTTTGCTTTCTTACTCTGCCTGCAGGAACATCAGCAATTATTGTGAATTTAATGAGCTATCACTGTGCTGATTTAAGCACACAAACTGTATGTACTGTACAACTGAACACACTGGACTGAGTCATTTTACATACATGCAGTTGCTGGTCTAAATAAGGGCTAGATTCGACTTGTTCTGTTTAACTCACTGGCTGAACTGAAAATAGTTGGCACAGATTTTTCTCAGGAAATTCAAACTTACACAAGCAGAGGAAAAACATTGCAAATGAGATGCTGCTGTGTGCAAAAATTCATCCTGGGTAAAACTTTAAACCCTAGAAATAAATCTTGTTTTCAGTTCTCACAAATAGTCTTTTCTATTCAACTCTGAAGGTTTAAAGCAGTTGTTAATCAAATACTGTACACAGTACTAAGCAGCAAAGTGTTCGGTTATTTCTGAAACACGTTATTTTGAGGCTGTGTTTGAATCTTCCATATTTATGTGATGAGAGTTATGTCACAAAGTTAATCATTCCCAGGATGCTAGCATTCGGGGTAATGAAAAACTTCTTGTGCAAGCAGTCATTAATCAGTGAGTCTAACATTGCATAATGCTTTCTGAAGCATGTGTTATGTGATCAGAGTACAAGGCTGCATAATACAGCAAAGTGTTTATGCCATATGCTGACCTTTTCTAAAGTAGAAATGGAGCCATGTGATGTGCCGCTCCTGCCAGCATTTGCTTATTGCCAATAATTAAGTTTGATGATATGAAGAAACACAAACTTGTATTGCTTTAGAGTTCTAAAAGGAAGAAGCTTTGAAGTTTTTGGCACTGTAAAGCACAAAGATAGCCAACTTGGCTTGGATACACTACCGTTGTCCATTATAGGCACCGCCCATCAAAACTGGAATCAAGTGCCCTGCTCAAGTGGTTACTGGCATTTGTGTAAAGGAAAACATGTGCATCGTTACAGGACTGCTGTACTAACCAGAAGAGCATAAAGGTCACAGGAGCAAAGCAGCCAAAAGCATGCTTGGTACCTCAAATCTCAGAACATCATTATTACATTTGATGTTCTTGTGCAATAGTGCTAGTAAGCAGCTATTACTTAATCTCCTACCAGTATTACACAAAACTATACTTGCGAAATACTTCAGATAAATATGCTGTAATTATACGAAATATAAAAACATGTATAAGGCAAAATGTTTTTGTAACTCTCAACACACATACCTGTGGGGATGTGGTTTGAGTGAACTATTTTAAAAATTGAATCCATGCTTTAAAAGCTTCTATGAGTAACCTTAAAACTATGTGCTGGAAGGAGAGTGGACACACGGACATATATTTTATATCTTGTGCACGCACACACACACACACACAGACACACATACACAGTGTGATCAAAAGCTCTGTCCTGTATACAGCTACTTTGTGTTTGTTGGCAGAATCAGGCTACTGAGCTGGAATAACCAGCTTCACACAACTATTTTAGCACAGCCAGCTGTAGCTATGCCACTGTTGTTCCAACATCACTTCTCCTTTCACTTGCTAGTGTTTTCTTCTCTCTCACTAATGACTGTCATTTCTACTTTGGAGAGCTGGTACAGACAGGGGTAGCCAGTATCTGTGCGTATTATCACCTGTTAACAGCAACTAAGTTCTACCATGTGATCTATGATATGGTACCAGTGTCTGAAAAGTGATATCTGATATCCCTTGCTTACAGTGAGGAAGTATTTTCAAGCTTAACTAAGAATTTTAAAGAGTTAAGCACAATCACAAAACTAAGACATTTCTATACAGAGACATAGGTGTCCTAGTCCAAAATTCAGATTCTCAAAATTCTTGCTGAGATTTTGCATCGGGAAATGATGATATTAGGCAACTGCACTTAGAAAGTGCTATATCCAAGGCCTTTTGGGATTAATGAGTTAAAGGAGTCTGACTCATTAAGGATCTTCATGTTTAGCAGACAGGAGTCTGTACAAAGAAGATGCTGGGGACAAGAACAAAGTGAGCAGGTCTCCCATCCTTGCTACAGCATCTATTATAAAACCAGTGCGGTACTTGCTGCATGAGGGAACTGCAAGGCAGGCCTTACCTCTATAAACTATTAGGTGGATGTCATTATCTCTACATCCCAATAAATTAACTTGTAGAATAAATAATTGAAGCAGAGAAATTTCTTCATGTGTAAAGAATCCAGTGAACAGGTCACTACTGTAGGAAATTTTGGCTCAGGTCAGTTAAGTGAGAGAGCAGAAACTGAGTTCTTTTGGTGTTTCACAAGTCCTTCAAATATTTAGCAGTTATACTGATGGAAGAATGACAGCATATCCTCTTCACTTTTTCAGAAAAGGACTGATGTCAGCTAAGATTTGTAAAATTCAAAATGGAAACAGGAATTTCATTCCACTCAAAGTGGAAAAAACCCATGTCCATGTGTTATTTGTGAACTAGTGACTTAGACAGAATCCTTATTGTTATGCTGTTTTTATGGCTTCTGGCTCCTTTCTTAAGTTATACAGACACTCTAGGGAATCATGTTTGGAGGTTGCAATCTCTACTAATCTTTTGGGTACAGAACTCAGGAGCTGTAACCAACCAACACAGAAAGATCTACTTTGTGGCCCTGCTCATGAAGATACTAGAAATGACTGTGTTGAAATTAACTGTGACCTAAGAATGCAGCCTGAATCCACCCTAAAAAACCTCTTTCACATACACTCTTCCAAGACCCACTGCTTCTTGGAAGCATGCTCCCTGGCTCTCTTCTCCTTTCACCTCCACTTGGATGGAGTGGCCAAAAGATGATAACTCCAGGACAACATGAACCATTTGCCCTAAGGGGTCACTAGCTGGGGATACTCACATGCATTTATATACTTCAGCTTTGAAGACAAAGTAGGCTCAGCAGTAAAAACTTACTTCACAAAAGATGGAGAGTCAAAACCTTTTCACACAAGCCTACAGATGTATTATTAACATTTACAACCATGAAAACACAACCTTCACAACTCAATTCTCACAATTATATTTTTCAACTTTGTCTTACTAAGCTGCATGGAAGAGACACATTTTAAAAAAATTTGTACAACTGGCATCAGAATTTTTAACATACTAAAAAGAATTGAGCCAAAGATGATATCACAACGTCCCTTATGCTAAAGGGAAAATGTTAAATCAATTAGCAGTTGCCAGAATAAAGAAGCAACAATATGATGTATAAGTTCCTTACAAAAATAACAAACTTTCCATGTTCTTCTGAAAGTGGTTATATTATGCAACAAGAAAACTTCACCATATTCTCAGCTCTTTAATGTTACAAAAGCTTTATTAGCAAACACTTCAGAAATTACAATCAAAGGATTGTACTCACTAGCCAGAACTTTAGCCAGAAGAGTTCATAAACATACATGTACAGACTATGCCTTAGAGGGTTAATGTACTATTTTGAACTCAAGTATTGCAAACAGGAGTAAGCTTTGACACAGAATGTTCACACCCTCTGTAATAAATTCTTTTAACATACTTCATATTTCTTCCCATGTGAATGAGTGTCCTTGGAAGAATTATCTACTAGATAAAAGCTGAAGATGAAATCTAAGTCTAGACTTATTTAAAGGGGGTAGACACTGATCTTATAATCTGTGACAGTGGCTGATTAATGAGCTGCTCATGATTGCTGCAGGCCTCTCCAAACTACAGGAGCAAATGATATTATAGGACTGGGAGGAATGTGCTATCTAGATGCCACACCTTTGTTGAAACTTAAGAACTCACGTTGACTCCTACTACATTTATTCTAGCCTTGAACTACCATATGTACATGACCAGATACATGGTAACACATGTGCATACCCTCACTCCTTGCCTGCTGCTTCTGCAGCAGAATTTCTGTGCTACAGAACACACGATAGGGCATGCCCACTTGTAGCAGTCATGGTACGTGCTGTGTGGGGTCCACTGTTTTGCTGGTTGTGCTCTTGCATAAACAAATTCAAAACTTCCTGAAGCAGAATAGTAGTATCACATCCTGAGGGATTGATTTGGTCTTGCCTCACAGTCTGGATAATTTTATTTACATGTACACACTTACATACGCACATACACATACACATGCATGCATAAGACACGCCAGCATACACACACATATATTATAAAGCATAATGAAGACACTGTGTAAACACAGCACATTCTGCATAACTAGAACAAACTTCTATTCAACTGTGTTCCAAGGTTGAAATAGAGCATGATTTAAATCTATAATAAAAAAGGCATATTACCTCATCTTTAGTGATAACACAGTAATTTCTGATTGTATCTTTCAAGCAACTTTCAGGAAAATTTTTTTAACCTCTACTAACTTTGCTTATAAAATAACAGTGTTCTTAAAGTGAAAACAACCCATACAAATTTTTAAAACTGTTCCCTGTACATTCATGTCCGAGACTTAGAGGAAAGAAAAGCCAACAGGAAAAAAGGGCACAAATAGAAAAAAAGTCATTGTAATCCCACAAAGTAGACAAGAGAAATTTTATTACCTTTAGCTGCAAACAACTCTTCTTTTGGTTTATCTGCTTGCCATTTTTCTTTTTCTCATTTTTGGAGACAGTTCTCTTTCTAGAAGTGTGCAGAAAAATAACATCTTAACCACATCATCATGAACTTTATCACACCTTGATTACATAGACTGTATCACCCTCAGTAGACAATGAAGCCCTATAGCTTTTCAGCAGTGCCATTAGGTTCAAGCACAAGGCTAAAATTCCACAAATGAGACATGAAAGCACATTGAAAGCTCAATGCACACCACTCAAATGAACAATTGTTTTCTTTAAGTACATTTTTAAAAATTGTAAATAAATCCCCTGTCTAATCTCAACAGACATCTTTTCAGGGATTTTCTTGCATGGAAAAGGTGTAAGTAAAGACTATGTAGTGATAAATTAAGATTTCAACTACTCTTTCCACTTTGGTATGAGTTGGGTTTGGTATGTGAAATGACACTAGTGCCAAAACCCCTTACTTTACTCCCTAAGTTTCCCAAAAGATTCCAAGTAGCACGATATTCTTCCCTCTCCTGTGGTGATCTCTTCAACAAATGTGACTATGATAAAATGCATCAAAGAGCAATGACTGAGTAAAATATGAAGCAGTTGAGAATGATCCTGATGTTTACTATTCTAAATGCAGCTGGTTAAAAGCAGTTCTAGAAAAGCATTGACATGAACGCTGATGTAGAATTATGACTAATTTAACATGGACTGACAGAACTTCAATAATAACTGGGCAGCAATGACTGCAAATGTCATGAAAATGTTCCAAAGTAAACATCTCCAAAAGCACTTAAATGTATCATTACATAACCTTAGAATAAATAAAACGCGCTTTTTTTGCATTACAGGTGATCCACTCAAAAGCACTGAACTGACTACAGCCATGCAGACAATCATCAAAACTTTATCCAGAAATTTAGTAAAACTACTAAGAATGTGAGTTACTTCAGCAATGTTGAAAATATAAACAGTTTGCTACATTAAAGGCTAAAATAATATATGTTATAAAAAGTCATATATTAATTTCTGCATGAAACTGAGAATTTCTAGGCAATTCAGCAAATTGAACTTAAAAATGTCGATACGTTATCAGCCGATAACTAATAATGGACCTAACGTGTTATGGGTACTACCATGGCTAATGGACCTACCTGGGTTATAACTTTTCAATATCCAACTCAGTGAAGTGCAGAAGAACTCACTATCCACTTGAGCTCAGCAGAAGCAGGAGAAAAAGCTGCTTATGTCTAGGGACCATGAGATAACCTTTCAGAAAACCAGTGGAGACCAGGGCTCACTCATCCATGAAATATTACGGAGAAAAACATGCCTTTACCAGGAACTGAAAGAGTTGAGTCTAAGGGCTTGAAGGAGGATTTGCCAGATCATACCTTTCATAAGGAAAAGGCCTTTATATGAGCATTTTTGTTACAAATAACCCTCTCATGGAAGCAGAGTTCTAATACTACTGTTAATTATGAGCACTGCAGCCATCATAACATGTCACTTAATAAATGAGATAGTAAGTGAATAACACATCTTTTGCTAAAATATTGTTCCTCCAAAATCACTCCAAAGTACCTTTAAAAACTGTCCTACTGATACTCACTTTGTAATAATATTCAAATGGTTCACTTCAAAGAAGGAACTCAAATTGCTATGATATGACACTATCTTCTCCTGAGAAAAGGAATGCAGAGACCACTGTGACAGTAAAATTATATTCTGAGATCAAAACTACTAGTTAAAAGCATGAATCTACACAGGCATATGCCACAGTATTTAAAGTTATTAGATGTTTTTAAATAGACATTCACAGAAGCTACTTAATCAGTGCTTGGTAGAAACAGAGGCAGCTCAATAACCAGAATGTATATCAAAGTTATGCAACAGAAACCCATCAGCAAATGCTTAATATTTTTTTTCCTATTAACATAATTATTTTGTAGTCAGTAAAAATGAAAATGACATGTTAGCATTTCAAAAACATGAGAAAATGACCCTCTAGGCTTTATATAACTATCAAAACAAGTACCAATACTTTATTTGCAAATTATTGTGCAAGAAATGATCGACTCAGCAAGTTTACCAGTCAACAAAGTGTGAGCTCTACCAGTAATAATCAATTTACATGTAATGATATGTCTAAATATAAATTTAAATGAGTTCTTGTCATTTCATGTTGATGAGCTGCTTTGTCATCATAGATATGGACAGTGACCATAGCTAATGTTGCAGAAACAGCAAAGCATGCATAAGTTTCATGAGCCAATGGTAACCCAGCACAAATAAATTTGTTTTCATATAAAAAGACAGCCTTGGACTGCTAAGCCATGTTTATTTTCCAGTCAAATTAACAAAAATACTTTCTACGAGGTTATTTCCAGACATTTGCTGTATATGCTGCATCCACTGCAAATACACAGTATTAATCACAAATTTTCTTACCTTAAAACCTACTGCATTTCTCTTGGCAATGCATGAAAAAAACTCTGAGGCCAACACAAAATCAAGAACCTTTCAACATCATCCCTGTTGTATATAAATATACATTCATAAAACTTGCAAAAGGAATATTCTGGAATTAAGATAATTCTAGGTTCTACTACAGCACATTGGTCATATCCCCGCACAACCATCTTTAATACAATCATCAAAAATTTAAACAGCTGGGGCAAATGAAATAAAGTTCCATTACAGTGCTGATCAGATGACACGTTGGAAAAATGCAAGACAAAGACAGGTTTAACATACAAGAATGTATAATTAAAGGCTGGCCTCAAAAATGTCTTCATTTAATACAATTAAATGAATATAATGGCAACAACTTTATCAAAAGGACACCATTAAATGCTAAAGTGAATTTCATTTTGCTTAGAATGGAGCAAGTAAGATAAACAAAGCTTAACATTTTCTAAATTATAATCCTTTTCATTTCCCCTAGCTTTATTAATAATATAGATATTCCGATAGAATACTCAAATATAATTTTTACTGATATACAGAATCATTTAAATGCATATTTGGTACAATTTCTTATTTTTGGTGTTCAGTAGTTGCTTTTGTTTTGATAAAATGATACAGCAGATTTATGCTTAACATCACAGATACATTTTTGTCTATGTAAAGAATTACAGAGCTTTTTCAATTGTGGAATGGTAAGTTTCATACATGTGAAATTTTAAAAATGCTGCATGAACCTGTGACTTTGCCATTACACAGACCAACCATCAGAAACTGTAATGAGTATGAGCTGACACACATTTCTATCTCGGCTTCGTACAAGTATGGACACATTCAAAATGTTGTAACATCTGTATGATTTGCTGTTACTTTGGTGATTGTGATATTCCCGGTGCGGATGCAAAGGGCACCTTAATGGTCCTTATAGAAGTACTTTTATCCCCCTGTATTTTAAAGGCATCAGATTCTTTTATTCTCCCTTGTAGCGAGGAGGTCTCTTCTCCTTAAATGCAAGAAGGCCTTCAATTCTATCTTTTGTTGGGATAGTCTGCAATGAGCAGAGTAACAACTCATTATTGACACCAAAAACAATACCAAGAAAAATATTTTCATACAAATGCTAGTTCTTCAAAGCATCCAAAATGCATCAGAAAAACTATAATACAACAGAAAAATTAAAACTACATAGTCAGATATAGGAATGTATCAGGCACTTCAAGGGCATGACAAAAGGTTGATGAACAATATGGGTGGAGAAGGAGTGCCTTTTCTCCACACAGATGAGTTAAAAAAATTCTGTAGGGTTTAAGGCTTGTTTTGGTGGGTTTTTTTTTTGGCAGGGAGGGTGGTGGGAGGAGAGGGGAAAGCGGGGTTTGGGTTTCTTTGGGGGTTTTTTATTTGGGTTAATTTTGGGTTTTTGGGAGAGGGAAGAAGGTTAATAATCTGATTACCACATCTTAAATAAGCATATAATACTGATGCTTCTATTTCCATCACAAAAATCTCGTCTCAAGGTCCAAGAACATACAATCTCAAACACATCATTCCCATGTTTCACTGTCAAAGAGGTTTTTCTCAAATTTTTATTGGTTAGCAAATATGCCATTAGCACATATGTTTTAGTGAAGTGTCCTTTGCATTATTTCATTTTATTAAACCAAAACAAAGCAAAAGCAAGGCAGTCCTTGGACTGGCATGGTAGTGTATGACTGGCTAGGTGTATGGCTGGTACTGCTTTAGTACCTTCACCCTAACAGTACTGGTTCCAATGTGTCCTGAACTACACCTCCTCCCTTAAATTCCTTACAAAATCAGACCAAGTAAATGGAAGTTTAAATGAAATGCCTGAAAGTTTGCAGAAGAAATCACAAAGCAATTTCTGGTTAAATTTTCTGCATGTTTCATAAAAGGCATCAACAAAGCTTGTTTTCTGTGTTTTCTTCATGTAATCATATTTACATACCTGAGCATAACAAGCTTCTTCAATTGCTAAACCTGTTACTAAGTCGACCTGAGGAAAAGAATACAATGTTTTTTACAAGATTTTTAAAATTTATTATATATTACTTATAATATATAAATTACAGCTCACAGCTAACATAAATTTTGTGGGTTTATATGCTACATACTAAAATACTTCTGCAAAGTTCTTCTATACTACTTTAACATAGAAATGCTACACTGACATGTAGTAAGAGTGGTTAGTATTTTTGTAACAGACTCCTGATTTAGCCATACAACTAGCATGCACTACACTCAAAAAATGTCTGCTCTTTACTACGAGTCATCTGGTTAGATAAAAACCATTAGCTACCTGCACATTTATAATAATTTCATTTACTACAGAGGAAAAGATGCACTGTATGATTATGTAAAATTTTTTCTGAAACAATGTACCTTCAAATGTCATATAAGAACAGGATAACGCCACAAAATAAGCACAAATTCAAGTTCAAAAGGATTTAAAACAGAAAAATAAAGAGGATGTCTGTCCTGCATCATCATCATCATCATCACCATCATCATCATCATCTATTTTTAATACATTTCGTTTCTTTGTGAGCTGTCCTGAGCAGTTGAAAAGGCTGAATTTTGTCCTCACTATTTCTCCATCTGTCTTAAGCACCATATGCTACAGAATTCAGTAGCTCTCCACTTGACCACTGGAAGGACTATGAATATGCACCACTAGCAGTTTTCAAGGGGAGGTAAGTTACAGTATAAGTTATCGAAGGAAGCCATGAAATCTGTGCCATGGTAGTTATGTAACAACAGCTTGGGTAACCATTTGCCTTGATTGGTTTTGATATAGTAGATCTCATCTTGGGCATGGAGACTGAACTAGAGATGATCATTCAGAGTCCATTTAACCCTATCATCCCTAATTCTATAAACACCATTATTTTGACCTTTCAATGCACTATATCTGGTAGTCAGATAACTTAGCTTGTAGCATTTTGAACCTTAGGTATTGAAATAAATCTCAAATTCCACCATTACTTGCTGTGGAAACCTAACACACTTTGTGCAATGGCATCTGAGTTTGATTCTCAGGCCAGCACTTACTGGTGTTACACTTTGCTGAGCTCACTGGTTGCTTTTGTGACTTTTAAGAAAAAAGGACAAATTCATTTTATTGGATTCAGATGCTGCACGTGGTATGATCCTCTTTCCCTTGTACCAGGTTGAGCTACAAGGTGTCTTGGTGCAGAGCCTAACTTTAAAAATGAACAGACCTGCTGAACTCAGCATTAGGATATGTACACCTAAAGTAAAACACATGTCCAGATGGGATTTTAAATGAGCTTTAGAGCTAGGTCAATAGTGTGGCAATGGAGTGGCAAGCAGAATCAAATATGAAATCAGGATCAGGTACAATTTTAACACTAACTGCTATTAAACTATTAAAAAAAAATAATTTGCCCTTCAGCCTTTAACTTTATTAGTTACTAAACACTGAGAGCTTGACAGACTTAACAGAGTATGACTTTGATCATTTTTCCCACCTGAGATTTGAAACACAATTTGTTCATAGTAGTTTATGTTTACTTTCTACTATTAATAATTAGTAGAGTACACTACTCTTGAGGTTACTAAGCCTTGTTACAGTAATCAGCATCTTAGGAGTCTGAGATTTAAAAAATTACATTTCATTCTTTAGAAATTTTTGACCAAATAGACTTTGAAAGACTACACAGTGATAAAATAAAAACAGTTCTAGAAAAAGAATTTCACCACAGTACAAGTGTCGCCAACCTGACTTCCAGCCTACTCCAATGGAAAGTACAGATCCTTACCTCCATTCCCTGATTGATAGCCAGTTTCGCAACTCTCATTGCTACTGGTCCCTAAAATGAGAGAAAAAGTTTATTTACACGTCATCAAAACCTGCAAGATTTGTAACTGAAGAGTCTGCACATCAATAATCTTACATTAGGACCATCTAGACTTTGGACTTTTGTTAAATTTACAGTATATAAGTCATATATCCTAGATTTTATCATTATAATAGACTGTGGTGGTTTTACGAGGAAGGAAGTTTCTTGGGAAGGTGGTGGTCAAACCAATCAGTGGCCAGAGGTGAATATTGGCACCTGGGGTGGCCATTAGGAACCTGGACACGCCTTTGAAAACACACAGGGGTTAAAAGCAGAGCATTCCCAGGGGAACTTCCTCTTTGGGTCCAGCGGGGGATCAGACCTGACCTCCCTTGCCCAGCTCCGGCTGGGTGGGGGAGGGGGT
>VZRH01001413.1:1051408-1065830 GCA_013397555.1 Urocynchramus pylzowi
GAGGGTTCGACCGTGCTTCCGGGGGGAGGCCTGTGGTGCAAGGGGGTGACTCCTCTCTCCTGATGAACTGGGAGGTGGTAAAGTGAGAGATGGTACTGGGCAGAGAATTGAGTGTTCGAGGGGTGGTTGCTGGATTGGGAAGGTAAAGCCTTGACTCATGATGTTAATGGGAGAAGGTGGGGGGAGGAGAAGTGGTTTTGAAAACTTCCATTGTAGACATTGTGTGTATGTGTATGGTTTTTTTTCTTTTCCTTTTGTGTCTATAGTAGGTGTAATAAAGCTTTATTCCTTTACCCCTGAGATGATGGAGCCTGCTTTGCTGTATTTTGGGTCACATCTCACAGTAACCATTCGGGAAAATGTGCTTTCATGGGGGCACTGGCATTGGGCCAGGGTCAACCCATGACATAGACACTTGCTTCTAAACTGATAGTTTGAATATTAAGTAAAAGCATACTATTTTCAAAAGAACCTAATTTTTGTGTTTGGTTTATGTTTCAGAAGTGCTGAGTGTGTCCACATTTGTCAAGCTTTATCAATTTCCTTCAAAACAAGGCACAGAGTGGCCACTTTAAGATACATCTTTATAGGTCTTTGCAAGGTCAGTCCTATATCCCTACTATCACACAATGGAGACGTGAAAATACGTAATCATGAAATAAAATTAACTGATGCAAGGTTCAAACCTACAGTATACTATTGCAAAGCCTGCTCTGGTCAAGTGATGGCACTCTCCTGTGAACAGCTGAGATCCCCAGTAAGCAGAGGGATTCCCACACTCGCCTCCAATGTGCTGCAGAACTGCAAGACATCTTTGGGAATCATCGCAGTCCTGTGCCTATCCATCAGCATCAGCTTCTGGATATTCAGGCCTACTGATCTGGGAAAAGCCAAATGCTTATGAGGCAGTACTAATAAGAAGTTGTAACCATCAATCAACTTTCCAGAACCACTGTATGTTAAAATTTTTACTGTACTTTTAGTTGTCTTTCTATCAAGGTGCTCAAGACACAAATAATCACCAATAAATGCCATACATAGGCGATAACATTTTACATTTCCAATGAAAAATTTTAGCTGTTATACTTGTGACCCAATAAAGTGGTTCACTAATTATTTTCTTTTTCTGCCTCCTATGAATTTTCTACCCAGGACCTTTTGCCTCTCTTTTGAGGAGTTCCACAGAAACAAAGGAATCTATTAAAATAATTGCTATACTAAAAAATAAAACCTGTATAGTTTTTCTTTTCTTGTTTAAAAGTTGAAAGCCAGAACACATAATGACAACACAAACCGGATCATGGCAAGATGAGGACTGATGAAGGTTTTTTCCCTCACTATGAAATAATCACCAAATAACACCATTCAACACAGGAGAGAAAACTTCTGATTATTTGCTACATAATTAGCACGGATTTTTGATACATAGTTTTGTGACAGTTCTCTTTAATAACGCTGTTTCTTTTTCAGTGTTATTTTTTGGTAAAAACTAAAAACCAAAATCAAAATTATTTGTTATACCTGAGGTAAGAATTCTCTCGCCAGAGCTAATGCTCTTCTGTATGCAGCATCCCCTGCTTCATTCTGTTCTACCACATGGCTAATCAATCCTATTGATTTTGCCTCCTCACCATCTACAATGCGTGCAGAGAAGATTAGTTCTTTTGCCAATGACACTCCAATTGTGCGAGGTAATCTTTGTGTCCCCCCTAGAGTTTGGAAAAAGACAAAATGCAACTATTAGTTTCCCATGTATCTATACCACAAATGTAGATGACTTGCTCATTTTAAGTACTTTCATTTTAAATTCCATAAACAATTACATAGACATACAGAAATTCAACTAGTACAAAGACATTAAGTACCTTCTTCAGTTTTTCAGACTACATATAAATTAAAATCAATTGTCCTATCCTGTTTTTTAGAAAGACATGTAAATAACTGAAAATAGGTACTATTAACAGAGATACTGTTCTATTATAGACAAGTTACCTTACTCGTATCAGCCAAAAGCCAAACAAAAACTACTTGACAGTAATTAACATATCCAAACCCTCTGTTTCTTTTTAACACTATATATTTTTATGATATGAATCACTACTTCCAAAGAACTGTACTTAAAAAGAAAATATACCTTAACAAGTACATTCTAAAATTTGCAGGTTAGGGACAATATTTACATGTAAACTACACTAAAAGCACTGCTTGACAAGGTCACTAAGAAGCCATGGTTTTGCCTCATCTTGCTCTGGTATAATTGTTGCAACCTTAAAGTGAGATTACAAAAACTAGGGAAGAACAATGACAGGTGCAGATCAAAGGAGAAAAGCATCTAACTTTATAACAGTTAGCATTTCTTAGCACATTAAAAACTTCTTTGACTTATCAGCATTTTCAGAAGGTCAATAAGCAGTAACTAGATTAACCAGAAATGAAGATTGCTTTAACTGGACTAACAATTAACTTTTGAGAACTAACAAACAATGAGAATGTGGGAATAATTGTTAACAAAATGGAAGATGTAGATTCAAATCACTGAAGCACATGTTTATTAATCAAGACAGTGGAAATGGCCTTTATCCAGGAAAAAGGATTTTGAAAATCACAAGATCTACCATTTTGACATGGATCTGAAACAAATACTCAATTTATACAAACAGTCTGTAAGCAAAAATTTCTTTCCAAATAGTTTTTTCTGCAAGAGCATTCTAATATATTTAAATGTAAATATATGTATATATGCAAGAGGAATATTTATAGGAGTTGTTCAAAGACGGGTGGTATAACACCGTGCAAATGTGTATTCAACTAACAAAATATTTCAATTTCTACTACATAATGTGGACTAAGCCACCAGTATTTTATTCAAGCCATTCAGTTCCCTTACTGATGTTTCCTGAAAATACTTTCAATACATTATGAGATAAATAAACTGACTGGAAACAAACTAAAAGTTTTTGTGATTTAATGATTCAGCTTTTAACTACTATTTTTTTTATTGAACCACAAGCTTCAATACTACTGTATTCTCTTCAGTAAAATCAGATCTGCCTTTGAACACCTTATAAAATACAAAATTGTAGATGGTTTGGAGGATTTCTGCCTTATGCCCTTCTAGAATAGTAGAAGATGATGGCCTATAACAAAAACTGAGTTACATTTTCCAGGCAAAAACTGGAGGAATGAAAAAAAATTATTATAACAATTAAAATAAAATATGTAGAACAAAAGCATTAGTAAATACAAATAATGTGATATTCTCTAAGATCCTGCAGTGCTTGAGAGGATTTTAGCAAGTCAGTCCTAATGGTCAAGGGCAACAGATATTCAATAAATTCTGCTAATTCTGCTAATTTCTAGAGCTAAGCCAGTGATAGTGCTAGGGGTAAAATTTTGTTACAATTTAGAGACATTTTTATGAAAGGGGCAAGGGATACACATACATGAAAGTAGCCCCACAATGGATCCCAAAAAAATACTACAAACCCTTAAGCATAAGCCTTCCCTTCAGCCTTGGCTTGCCTCACTGGTGACATTCATGGAGAATGACTAAAGCTGGATCTATCAAATTTATACCAGACCTACATGCCAGAAAAATGTGAGCTGTGTTTTCAAGAGACTCACTGCTTCTGATACTGAGCTGCTCCACCACCACCATCCTCACCAAACATTTATTGGGTTTTTTATTTAAACATTGAATGTCTTTTAATTTCTCACGCAAATAAGCTGTCACACTAATCAACATCTATTCTTACACACATTTTAAGCACACATTGGAACATAGCAAATGTCTACCTTATTCTCCTTAAGAATATTTTAGTCACAAATTATTCCTTTCATGGCAGCCATGGAATCTAGAAAAGCATCCAGTTTGGCTTTTGATTAAAGAAAACTATTTGTCCAAATCATAAGACCTGAAACCATATGAGGCTGTATTTACTGACTCTGCATCTTCTGCTTCTTTCTTGCACGTATTCCTATTATTTTTCTTTACTTAATTATCTGCCCCTTCCTTTACTGCTTTATCTCTTCTATTACTGCTTTACCAGGAAATGCTGAAAACAAAGTTTCATTGAGCAACAATATTTCATAACTTTGACCAAACAATGGATATGTTGAAGCATGAAACAGTGTTTATAGATTAAAAAAAACTGTTCTTGCCAGTGTCTTACACAATAATGATTAAAGAGCAAAAAAAGAGAGCAGACTATAGTTGTTTGGCTGCCTCCTACACTGAAAAGCCATTAAGTAGAGGAGCATACTCTTTGATTAATATTTACAGAACAGAAGCCAACAGTTCACTGCATCAATCATATATATTCAGTAGTAGGGGTAACAAACTTGCACACACAAAAGCTGTAAGACCAAATTAATCAAATGCAAACAATACACTACAATACATCCAACACACTGAAGTTGCATCCATTTATGAAGAAAAGATGGAGTATGCCACAGATAGATGTTCTGTTTTGGTAATACACAAAGAACACATAGTGTCTGCCAACTATAATCAGAGCTAAGGAAGTAACACCCAGTCTTCAAAGATGTTACTTAACCAAGGCATTTAATCTAAATGTAGTGCAGAATTTGATGGGAGAATAGTTGTTTTATCTTCACAAATTTAATGACATGTTATTTCAAGGACTAGTGATTTGATATTACTCACTGTGCTGATAAAAATATTTAACATACAGTTGCAATGTAAATGTGTTCTTACCTGAAAAGGTATAGAGTCAATGTTGTAATAACTGCAAATAGCATTTTTAGATACAATATTTAATATTTAAAGTTTTTTTACTGTGAAAAGACACAGTAAACAAAAGACTGCTAATTTCTGGTACAAAAACTATTAAACAATATTTTTTTTTAATTTAACAAATAGTTGATTTTGTATGAATATTTATTTACTGTGAGTAATTCATCATTTACAAAATATGTACACAACTGGTTTGAATTAAGGGAATTACGTGATAAATGCCCAAGAGTATATCCAACAAGATGAAGCAACCAGCTTACTGGAAATAGATTCATCATTCTGGCAGAGAATATCTACAGTCAGTAGTTTCTCATAGCTGACGGCACTGTCAAAACATATTGGAAAAAATCATGTTCTGACAAAAAAAAAAAAATTCAAAATTTAATTCAGTAATATTCCTGTTTACTAAATCAAGTAAAAACCAGTATTCCGTTCCTATCCTATCCTATCCTATCCTATCCTATCCTATCCTATCCTATCCTATCCTATCCTATCCTATCCTATCCTATCCTATCCTATCCTATCCTATCCTATCCTATCCTATCCTATCCTATCCTATCCTATCCTATCCTTTGTTTGAGTCACAGCAGATGAATTTAACTGACAGGTTTCTAGCTTTCTTCTTTTACAGAGTACTGTGCACATCTTATATTTTATTAATAATCAGTGGTGAAACCAAAACCAGTCATACACAAACCTTCTAATTATAAGTAAAATGTATCCTTGTGATTTTTTTGCAGAAAACTCTAAGTAGACTTTTCACTCTTCCATTGAAACTCATAAAAATATGGAATGCAGAAAGCAACTGTTTATAATAGTGAATCTTCAACAATGTAAGTCCATAAAAAAACCCTAATATAGTTAAAATTATTATTTTATTATGACACTCTTCAGTCATGTTATGTCCTATTTTAAAAGTCTCTGTAACAAACATAGCTTCCACTTTTAAAGTACCTGCCATCTGTTGCTAAGTTAAAAAGTTTTCAAAATACAAAACATGCTAAAGGTCTAAACACTGTACCTAGATAACATTTAACACCAATTTTCCAACACACTATTTCCAAGATTAGGTCTCAATCCTGAGAAGCTGTATATGTTTTAGTTAATTTAAATCCAGGTATAAATCTTTATGGGCTCAGGCATCCCCAATTTTGCCTCAGGAGAAAACATGAAGAGCCCTTCTCCGGCACAAACCAGAGAACCAACTAACAACCAAAACCAGCTTAGACTGGGGAAGACACCCATACAGATGCAAAAAGATGACAGGGTGAAAATGTGATGGAGAAGAAAAGAAACAAAACACTATTTCTGTAAGAGGAAAAAAAGCACTGAAATGATAAAGAGCAGGCAGTAGGTAAGGCCACTCTTATATACAGCCACGCAAGTAATTGTTTGGAAAATGAATGGAAATCTGAGAAAAGACTGAGACAGTGGCCTAATGCTGACTCAGAGGTTGCTCCAGGGTCTGTAACGACTGAAGAAAGAAGTTTTTTGAGCAAAATTTCATAGTAGGTTGCCCAAAGGGCTCACACAAGTCTGGCTTGTCAGTCAAGTCAAAGAAAGCTCCACAGGCATGCCAGACACAATCTCCCTAGCTGAGGTCCAAGATGCAGGACAACTTGATGTTTATGCCAGCCTGGCTGTGGCAAATCCCTTCTCCAAAACAGCCCACTTAATTTGCAAATCAGTCCTTAACTTTCACAATCCATTCTATTCATCTGCATCTGTGGATTGGTTTATTTAAAAACCTATCTGAAAAATATCTACACCAAATCACCATGCGTGGGTGGCTTGAAGATGACAGTTTAAATCAGAAGAATGCAGTATTTGGCTTGAAGATGTATGAATGCTTAAGATGCATGAGAGGAAGCGTAAATACACTTTAAGAATTCACTAGCAGCTAAATAATTACAGCTTTTGTGCTGAAAGATGAAATGGTCATGTAAATTAGAAAACCTAATCTATTTTCAAAATAAGTAATTGTCTTGTAGATTGAGAAAATAGAAGATGGTTTCCTAGCAGATGGCTGCGTACGTGAAATGGATGGAACCAAAGAAATGCATCTGGAAACCAAAGTCTGTAAAATGGACTCCACTTCAAAAGGGATTCTGCACCTGGCGTAAGGAGCTCACTCCACATTTCACTCACAAACATGGTACAAACAACTCCACTGTCAGACAAAACACTGTTTGAGAAGCCCAGATCTGTGTTACTCCCCATGGACTCTCAGGACTTGTGACTCCAGGCAAATTTAATGCACACACTGACAATATTATTTGGTTTTAAACTGAAATTATTTGAGAAAAAAAGCCAAACAGAAATGCCAAAGACTGCTCATCTACTTATTAACTTTTACTTAAGTGTACACAAGTGCAACAAGCATGAGCACACACAGATACTCAGTAAGACCACATGTCTTCCTGTTACTTCATATAGGAGCTTGGTATTTTGTTTGATGATGCAGTAAGTCACCTTAAACAAAATTCAGAAGTAGATACACATTTAAACATAAGTCTTCTTGCTGCAGATAGATATTAATGGCCCACAAGAAGGCATTTTCCAGTTTCAAAATTACACCCACAGATTTATGAAGTCATTACTCAGCTGTAACAACAGGTAGGAGGTTTAGACCAGTGTTGCACTCTATGATCATACTTCATAAATCATGTGGGATTTATGTGTAATATTAAGTAAGAACTTTCATTTAACTTGTATTTTAAACAAATAATTTTACTAGTCCATGTTCTTTTACTTTTCAATTGACTATGACAGCTAAACTTAATATGAAAATCAAGACAAGAAAAAAACAGACATGAGAAAAACTTTTGTCACAACCCTATGGCAAGTGAAAGAGAAAAATTAATTACCATGGTAGTATCCTATTTTACTTATATTTTTAATGAGATCACAGTCTTAAATTGGGTCAATTACTATAGTTTTCAGTGGATGGAACTGAAATGAATAAACAACAAGGAAAGCAAAAAACAGACTAATAAATCTGAAGTCTTCATTGCTGAAAAGCAAGTGACTTGAATGTTTTCCTCACTTCAGTGCTCTTCTTACAGAAATCTACCATTTTATTCTTCCACACAGCAAAGAAATCTGCTAACATTCCCAACCAATTCCTATTCCTTAACTCTAATCTTTCTCCCATCCTGACTACTATCAAATTAATCTGCTTTCAACTCTTCCAGAGTAATAGGTTTTTAAGAATTGATGTCTGAAATTATTCATCCCTGAAATCCTGTGACTTGAGCAGTAATAAAGAAAGGAGAATTGGTGGCTACTACGATGGAAGCTCAGGGAGTCAGTGAGACAGCAGGAGGACACAATCTCACCTGGTTCAGCTACCAAATCCCAAGAAGGCAGAGCATTCTCTCTACTGATAAATGTACGCAAAATTAACTTGTACATACAAAGCACATTTTTTGTCTTAAGTAAAATGTACTCCCAGCAGAGGAAGCATACACTACGGCTACACGGCAGCTAACCTAGTACTTAGGCTACAAAATAATGCCTACAACAACTTGGGGGTGGCTTTGAAAACACAGATTCTACAAAAAAACCTGGCCAAATAGCTCAATACTGGCATGTATTAATATAGCAATATGCAATGCAAAAAGGAATCTCTTCCATAAATTGGAACATGAGATACATTAGTATCAACATCTCAGTTTAAAGCCAGCTCCTGTGCAACAGTGGACCTACTAAATAAGCACAAACTGGTATTTTAACACTTTATTGTCTGGGACTACTCAAACATTTTTCCTTAACTTCAGCTCTTCCATTACCTTCTTCATATTTTTTAATTTTTGAAAAAAACCCTCAGAAACCAATATGTGAGAGAAAATTAACAAAGAGACTAAATAAGCAATTATTCCCAGTCGTCCGCTGTCAGATGGTTACAACACTACAGGAATGAAATACATTAAGAAAATACCTTTTATGTTCCTCTTGCCTGCTGCTGTGACATAGCAATACAGGGCAGAAGTCACTGTTTTTAGCATGCAAAGCAACATGGCTGTATGCAATGACAAGTCTTTTCCGCACAGATAAGAAACTAGAGCTAATTACATTCTTTTGTCACCTAATCAAGCACACATAAGTTGGATTTAATGGACCTTTATAGTTTTAAGGATCAAGAAATTAGGCACTAATTTGGTTTTCCTTACATACTACATCCAAATTCCAGGAAGAAAGACATTAGGGGCTATATAGGCATGAGGTAATGAAGAAATGAACCCATATCAACAGCAAGAGCTGGAATAGCTGCCCTGCATCTGTGGGGCCCTGCACAGCAGTTATTAAAAAACTTACAAATATATTTTAATTAACATAAGTCATTAAGAATAGTTTGTATAAAAAACACTAAGGTTCAACAAGACAGGGAACACCACTCATTTCTGACTAGCTGGCTTCATCCTGCTCTTCAGGCAGGACTATTCTGAAGTGAGCAGAGCCCACTGCCGAACACTTCGTGCTTCTACTTGTGGCTACAGCCCAGCTGCTGGCTCCCAGTTTCTGGATCTCTCAGGGCACTCCTACATGCTTTGACCCTTCCCTGGCAGCAATCCATCTGCTTGACTAAAGATTCAGTGCTAGAGCTCTCCCAGATCCTCAGCAGGTTAGGAACATTTTACTGGAGCATGGAGACATCAAAAGCTCTATTACTGCCTAAGTCCTTCAGAGAACACATGGCATTTGAGCAAGACACTGGAAAAAAAAAAAAATCTTTAAATAAAGGACACTTTTCTCTTGAAATCTGCAGAGAATCATGGAATCTTTAAGGAAAAAAGGTTAAATGACAAGCCTTGTAAGAGTCCATTAGCCTGCAAGGCCAGAAATATGATGAGCAAGCATGAATCCACATCACCTTCTTGGCCTCAGTCTCTTTTCTCTTTCTTTCTCGGATAAAATGGTATTTTTTAAAAGACTTATAACTTTTGTTTCATTTTAAGCCTGTGATGTGTTTCACCCTAGTTACTGCCAGCCTTCTTCCCTATTCAGACTCAGTCATAAAATTTATTCTTCTTGGAAGGAGACCACTGAAACAGCTCAGAAATTGAAAGCATTTGTCACACCTCCATTTTTAATCCTAGTTAAACAGGGTTGTATCTTAGCATGCACATGTAATTGAAGGTCACACAGAGAGCTGTAGGTGTTCTGTGGAGCTATCTGGTGAAATACCAAAAGTAAGATAAGCTTGCAATGTGTTAGCATGGCCCTTATGCCTTTTTATGTTACAAAACATAAATATTATTCGAGACAGTCTACTTGGCTCTCTCAGTTTCTCTCATCTATTTCCTTGTCATACATCTCTATTTCTTTAGGTGTTTTTAAGATTCTAAAACAACATTTCTGATGAAACAAAAAATCCCAAAAATTAATCTAAAACAAAACATTATAGTTTTACAATTTGTTTTCAGTTGATAATTAAGTGCAGGCATTGAACTGAACCCTCCGAATGTTAATAGTCCTACCTACACCTGAAAAAAACTTACTAAAGCAAATTCATGCCTCTCTTCTAGCCTGTTGCTTGTACTCAAGCCACATACTAATTCATACCAGTGAGAACTTGTGTGAAAGAAAACCCTGGTTGTTTGAACAGACAAAAATAAAATACAATTAATAAAAATGAGACTATTAATGTGACAGTGATCTTACATGGTACTCACACTGAATGTGTGGACTATCCTTGAGCAGAAGCAATTATAATAATTAATAATTAATAATTAATAACAATTAATAATAATTCCCCAGCCCTGGTAATAAGTATATCCTCTCCTTATTGGTTCATAACAGAACAGAGGGCTAGGTGCAGCTGTGAGCCCAGGCTGCTACATTTGAATCCCACAATCTCACCCTCCTTTGACTAAACACAGTCATGATCCCCTACAATACTCTGGCTTAGGTCCCTAAATGAGAGCAATGGTGTTTTCTTGCAAACATGCTGAATGGGAAAGAAACAACTACTTCCCCCTCAAAAATTAAGAAATGTTTTCTGCAAATATAGACTACATACAGCTGATACTCAAGGCACACAGAAAGGAAGGCAGGGTATGGGAAGAAAGACATTATTAAAGAAAAAACACTGGGAAATTGAGGGTAGGGAGTAAGCCTGAAATTGCAGGGAGTTAGAACAGATGACTGTAATTGGAAGAAAAATTTTCAGTGACCCTGTACAGAACTTCTAAATGGCTCCTTTTTGTGTGAGATCATCACTCTATTTCCTAGAAACTGGGCAAATAAGGGCTTCCATTAGTTTGGTTGTTTTCTAGATATGTCTAGAAAAATTCTTAGGAAAATCAAAATTCTCTCTGGCCAATGAGTATGTTTCATCATTCTGCATAGTCAAGGAAGCCAGGAAGCTATGAGGAGCACATAAGGCCCAAGACAAGAGGAGAATTTCACTCTACTCATAATGAACTAAGAAACTCATTCTGCCAGGCATTCTTCATACTAACATATTGAACTAAAAGGTCAAAATTAAACTAACTTTCTTCATCCTTTTGAGTTTAGATAAATCAAGTTTCAATGTAGTTATTCATATTTCTTGATGCTCAGATGCAAAATAATGTCAAAATATGCACCAGGGTAGGATTCTGAGAGACTGAATTCTTAAAACACTCCTATCTATGTTTAGTACATTGCACTCTGTTCCAGTTTTCTTTACAGTTTCACAAAACTGCCAGAGCAAGAATTAGCTTGGAATTACTCAAGAGAAAACTTAGATTAACTCTGTCATCTGATTAACACTGTCTTCCCAGATCTCAATTTCTTATTGAAATATAAATAATATTAATATAGTGTTATTAGCATAAAGTTACAAAGGATTAACAGCTTTTGTTTTAATGATGAAAAACGGAGGTAAAGAAGGAAGGACAGGAATCTACTATTTCTGGAATTCAGAGATTTGCAATAGTTGGCCCAAAGAAATCTCCAGAGCAAGAAAGGTTCTGTGAAATAATTAAGGAAACAGTACTCCATAAATCATTTTGTTCAGCTTGTTTTGTGGTGAACTAACTTGTGCAGCTGTTCTTCTGAGGCAGACTACACAACTGCCATTTCATAATTTTCTGTATGCTGAAGAAAAATGCCAGACATAAGAGTGAATTCATTAGGAGTTTGGAAACTATTTTTTCTCATAGAATACAGTCATAAATGAATATGAAATGGAAATAATTAGATTCTGTACTCTTATTCAGTAATGACAGATCTCCAAATAAGTAAGCTACTCAATTAAAACAGAGCTACACAATTCATACTGATATAAAAGATCTATTTTTTAATTTCCTTCAAATTTAACATTGACCATAAGTAGACAAAATTCAGTGTTTTGTCTTACGTTGGCCTGACACATTGATGAGACTTACTTCACAGTCGTCAACCCCACGGCAGCTGAAAATGGGACCAAAACAAACAAGAAAGTTGTGCTCCAGTATCAGAAATGTCAGATGTTTCATGATATCTTTACATTTCCTAACTGAGAGATCAGGAGATGGCTTAGTTGTGTTTTCCAAGTACCCTTCAGCGTTCTATAATGTCATGATGGCAACTATACAATATAATTCCAATATTTTTGAACAATCGCATTTTATCTGTTATGGGATAAATGACTCATAAGTGTATTTCATATGAGTATCCTAAATTTAATTACTGTACCTCTGAAACACATATGCTTGATTATCTTTTAAGCTTAATCAGGTAGTTTTGTTTATTCTTTTTAGTAGAAACAAAAAAGTATCACTTTTGATCTTCTGTTCCTCAAAACCCTTAAGTACTTTATAATAAAAACAAAAGTTTAGCCTAATATTTTCTATCTTCTGTTCCTCAAAACTCTTTAGTAGTAATGCTTCTTAAACACAGAAAATGTCCACTTGTAATATTCATAAGTGAGTAGTTGGGAGGGTTGCTATTTTTAGGTATTTATTGACATAAAAAAAGTGCTAAAACTTGTATGCACTAACAAAAGCTTTTTTTCTCCCTGTTTCCTCCCCGTCAGTAACAGCTCATACTCTTACAGCTCCCGACATGCAAAGACATGGATTTCTTTTGATTGAAGGCTAAATTTTCAAATTCAAACCAACTGCTCTCAAAGTATAAAACAGGTTTAATATTTTCAGTTTGCTCTAACACATTATATATGTATCTGTGAACAAGGGAAGTGAGACACATCAGAATCTGTTTTGCAGCCTCTGTGATCATGACTAATCTAAGTCCGGTAATCACTGTGTAAAGGCTAAATTGGCTTTTCTAAAAGCAGAGGGGTGGAACCTAATATGATATGTTACAGCAGATGTGGAAGTTTTCAGTTTACAAATCTGATTACACCTGTTAAAATTTACAAGCTACACAGGAAAATACCTCAGTGTATCACAAATCAACTAATGTGAGTTTATTTAGAAAAAGTGGAGATTAGTATGTACTAATCAATTAAGTATTTTTGTTGCCCCCTTAAAATTTTGTCTAAAAACTCAGGACAATTAGGGGATGAAGGAAGCTGTTGTTTGCTGGATTTTCACCTTGTTAACAAAACAAAGCTGTTTATACTTCTTCACTCCACAGAAGTTTTGCAAAAAGCAAACTTCTTATCATCACTACAACACAGTTTCCTCATAGATACAACTGAAATCTATTCCCATAACATTCCTGTAGGATGAAGCATTATCACCTTCATGTACATTTTTATATGGAGAAATGAATAACTGTTTTCCCAGAACTAGGCTAAAAATGTAAAGGAAAGAGGGAATGATGCTAATTTTACATAAGCAGGAAACAAAATATACAAAATATTGAGCATTAGATAATCAAAGGAGAAACATCTACTTTATGAAGGAGGGGGGTCAGTGAAAAAGTGCAGTTTCATAATGCTTATGCACAAAGGAGATAATTTCAGTCAAAAGGCATTATAGTGACACTTGAACTTGTTACAGTTTCTCCGACTATCACTAGAAAATGTGAATTTACCAGTAAGTGGAGTATTCAGACATATTTTTCTCTGAGCAGAACACAGGTGGGTTTTCTGTAAAAAGCAGCACTGCTTTCTATCGGTGAATGTGTGTAACTCATTTAAATTCACCAGACTCTTCACTCTGAGGAAGCTTAGCCAAGATGACAGTCCAGTCCCACACTGAAGCATTGGCAAGATTATAGCTCTGCAGTGGACTGACCAAGATAAGTATGTTAGGTTTAAGAAGAAAGAAGCACTAGGCTACCTGGACAGTTGTCTGCAGTATACCAAGCTCTGGCCAAAGTGAATGCTCAAGGCCATTAGCCAAAGGAGAAAGCTGGCCAAGAAGCCTGGCAGCTCTTCAAGGTTCTCCCAGTGGAGGGCCCAGGATCCATGGCTGATCCATCACCAGCTCCAAGGCCCCATTTAAGATAATTCTCAGGCTTTAGATGTGGCATAGAAAATCTATGTATGAGGTAGAAAGGTTGCATAAACAGCTATCCAAAAGTCTAGAAACCTACAGACTTCATACAATTAATTTCTTACCTTTTAATTTAACTTGCTTTATACTAATTCCTGCCTTAGCTTAACGTGTCAAAATTTGCCTACTTCCTTCTGCCATACCAGCTATCATTCTTAGGCTCTTCAGTTGTCTTTATCATTCACCACAAAAAAAAAAAAAAAAAAAAAAAAAAAATTAAGGGAATTTATTAAAC
>VZRH01001413.1:1065854-1143459 GCA_013397555.1 Urocynchramus pylzowi
TTCAGTGCATTATATACAGCTTTGTTTCCCTCCTGGAATTATGTCCATTCTGTCTCACCAATCTGATTTAATTATGAGATTAAGTTTCCCTTGTAAGTTTAGCAGGTTAAAGTTGAAGGTTAATAACTTTCCTGAGTTCTGCCAATTTGTAAGAAATGGGCTGAGGCAGCATTTCACACCCTACTGCTCAAACTCTGGAAGTGAAAACGAAGCCTGTATATGGGGATCAGGTAACAGTAAGAGAGTCTGCTAAAGAGTAGATGTTAATTATCTCTGGCAGGAGGAGAAATAGCTAAATGCTACTTGGTTCAATTTTCTAGTACCCCCCGCAGGTTAATACAAAGGAGTAGCATTTGGCTTCAAAGTGAATGGCATATATATCCTGCCTAATTAAAATGAAAATAAGACCAAAGGTCTTTTATGTTGTTATTAATATTTAATAAAATATTTCTAGGCTTCTGTGTGAAGAGAATACCAAAGGGAGCTCAGACTGTATTTCACATCACACCATCTCCTCAATTTCAGGAAATGATAGTATCTTTTGCATAATACCATAGTACCTACTATTCTTGTTGGGATTATACTTAATAGTATTCCTTGTTTTCAGTTTCTTTGCATACATATCAAGTTATCCAGACTACTCACACTCCTCTGGTCAAAGAGATAACATTGACAGGTCATTTAATTTAGCTACTTCAAGTGCAAATTAATCTTCCTAAGATAAATTCAGGATTCAAAAATAAATATGGAATTTTGTGAGCTCTCTGAATTAAGGTGCTATATTTTTCATTTCTTATTGCATTGTCTAACAATCTTGCACTTTCTACTATTGTGCAGTTTTCATTTCACACCCATATTAATTTCCTTAATTAATAAGCAGATTATTACAGATCTAATTTTTCTTAAGTGCTAAAAGAGTTAAAATCCATTTAAAAGTTAGAACTTAATATAAAGAATCTTAGTCATATGCTGCATTTATAATTCTATTTCAGGCAGTGCTGGTAGCATTGCCTTTATTTTTATAATATAAAATTTTCCAATACAAAATGTTATTTTTATTTGAGCATAATCTCTTAAGTTTTTTAAAAGCTCTTCCCTTTATAAGTATTATAAAGAGTCCAGCAATCAGTCCATATTGCTAGACTGGTCACAGATTTTCCTAATTCAGCCAAAAAAGTTTCAGCTGCACCAAAGAATGAAACTCATAGGAAAATGTGACTTGCTCAAAAAAGAAACAAAATAAAGAAAAGGAAAGGGAAGGAAAATAAAAGGGAGGGGAAGGGAGGGGAGGGAAAATAAAGCCTTGTTTTGAGTCACTCTAACATTTTTACGTTGGAATACAGAGTTAAATTTGGCTTTACTTTCATTGCAGTGTCATTTGCAAGCAGCACAATATATTAGGGGAACTTTCAGTCTTCAAAAATTTCTCATTATGAACTGCACCAGTATATATGCCCATGAAATAAAAGAATATACAGAATAAAAAATGAAGAGCTGGCTTAAAACTTTACAAGCTATATTGTACAGTTTTGTGCAAAATTGCATCTAAGTAGCTAATTTTTGGATGCTTCAATTTTCAGTCTTTACCAAAATGCACTTTACATATGTCTGTATAATCTTCAAGGCGTTGTCCCTGTTTCTGTTTCTTCAGTATCTGTATGAGGAACCATATAAAGTAGACTTTTTGAGGAACCATATAAGGCATATTATCTTCAGCTGCAAGGTCCTGGATTTCTCTGCTGTTAAAAGGGAACAGTAAAATTTTCCTACAGCAACACTGAATGCCATGTAGAGCACAGTACATACTGCAGTTGGGATTGCTGATGACAGAAGAGTAATATAACCTGCAGGATGACTGTATGAGAGCATTCAAAATACCAGACTGATTTATATTGAACTAAGGAAATTCAGAGTTAATTAAATAAAGCAAGTTAAGTCCATTCTAACTGAGAATCATTTGTTCCACACAGCTTAAGTGATACTTAAAACAAATCAATTTTGAAGTGACTCCCCTCTTCCAGCATACATAAGTCTTAAAAAAAACACTAGCTCCATTCCCAGCTCCATAAGGGACTGTGTTTTAGCAGGCACAGTCATCTTTGGTATGTTCCCATCCAAATGTTTTTGATGTACCATCTGTCCATCTGGACACTCTGTGCCCTGCTCTTTTCCCATTTCCTTGCTGAGTTATCAGGCCCAGTCCTCAGTGCTGCGGCTGCTTAACTCCCTCAGCTATTAGCTCCTTAAAACCTTGCCCTTTAAGTTTCAGGATCACCTACCAATTTTCTCCTCCTAAAAAAGCTAATCTAACTCCTCCCAAAACCCCATTTCTTCTCCAATTTTGCTTCCTGTTGAAGTACAGTTTCCTGCTAAAAAAGGTCTGAGCTGCGTCTTCCTTCCATACAGTCCCCATGAGCTGTGAATATCCACTGGGGTGCTCTGCATCCATCCATAGGCTGTAATATGATGGACATTGCAAAAGGGTAACCAAGAGCACAGGCAAAAGCCTAAGATTTCTACCCTGGCACCTGACTTCAGCCTCTCAATACAAGGGATATAATGCTCAGGCCTTGACAGAAACAAATAAATGCCATTGGGAAGCAGCAGATAAATAAATAGTATGTGAAGACTCAATTTTTTTGCTTCAGTCTTCACTGGCAACCTCTCTTCCCACACCTCTGAAGTGGACACACCACAACACAAGGACGGGGGGCCCACAGCTCCTCCACTGTAAGAGATCAGGTTCATGGCCACCTGAGGAACCTGAACATACATATAAGTCTGTGGGACCTTATGAAATGCTTTACAGAGTCCTGAGGCAATTGGCTGATGAGACCCTGAGATGAGATCAGTTGGTCAGAGCCTGGTGTTAGTAACACCAAGATGGTGGGTTCAATCCTCATATGGGCCATTCACTTAAAAGTTGGTCTTGATGATCCTAGTGGGTCCCTTACTGTAGCACTGCCCCACATTGGGCACCAGCTGCAGTAATTAATCCAGGGGTTTTTGGGGTCCAGACCCACTAGCTCCTTCCCCTTGCCCCTGGATCAATGCCACATAGTCAGGAGTAAAAGATGGAGAGAAGCTCTTCCTCCTTGGACGCCTTGTCCTACTTGATTGCATGGGTAGAAGTCACCAGTCTAGCCCAGTTGCCGTCCAGCTGAAGAAGAGACCGACACCCCCTCCCAAGGGGGTTTTTAAGGGGAAGTACAGGAAATGGACCATAGCCAATGGGAAACAAGTGAGGAGGGTCTAAGGGGGGGAAGTAACCAAGGGAGAAACCACCCACTGAGGCTTAGGATGGGGGAAAAGGGAGACACAAGGGAATGGTACAAAACTATCAAAACACCCAGTGCAATAGAGTTAAATAACTACCCAGTGCAATACAACACCTTCCAACTCAGAATATTCTGTAATTCTCTAATTCTGTAGTTGCCAAACCACTCTCCGTGATATTTTAAAAGTTTTGTCATTTAGGTGAAGTCCCAGGTGGGTGGGAAAAGGGGAATCAATGTACCTATCTAGGAACTAGTGAACCAACAGCCTCACTTCTGCTCCTGGGAGGGTCATGGAATGGATCCTTCTAAAAGCTCTAAAGTACATGTGGGACAGGGAGGCGATTCAAGACAACCAGTACAGCTTCATCAAAGGTAAGTCCTGCCTGACCAATCCAGTGGCCTTGAATGATGGAATTACTCCATCAGTGGACAAAGAAAGCTATCATTTATCTAGACTTATGTAAAGAATTTGACACATTCCCCTTTAACATCTTTCTTCCTAAACTGAAGAGATGCATTTGATGGGTGGACTGTTTGGTGGATGAGGAATTGGTTAGACAGTCACATCCTAAGGACACCGGCTAACAGTTCGATGTCCAGATGGACATCAGTGACAAGTGATGTCCCTCAGGGGATCTGTATTGGGATCAGTGCAGTTTATTATCTTCAGCAATGACACAGACATCAGGATCGAGTGCACCCTCAGCAAATATGTAGATGACACCAAGCTGAGTGGTGCTGTTGGCACACCTGAAGGACTGGATGCCATCCAGAGGGACCTGGACAAGCTCAAGAACTGGACTCATGGGAATCTCATGAGGTTTAACAAGACCAAGTGCAAGGTGCTGCAACTGGGCTATGGAGACCCCCAATATCAGCACAGGCTGGGGATGAACAGAGGGAGAGCAGCCCTGCCCAGAAGGCCTTGGGGGTGCTGGTGGGTGAGAGGCTGGACATGACCCAGCCATGGGCACTCCCAGCCCAGAAAGCCAAAGGTGTCCTGGGCTGCATCCAAAGCAGCGTGGGCAGCAGGGGAGGGAGGGGATTCTGCCCCTCTGCTCTGCTCTGCTGAGAGCCCACCTGGAACCCTGCATCCAGCTCTGGGGGCCCAGCACAGGGAGGACATGGACCTGTTGGAGTGAGTCCAGAGGAGAGACACAGGAATGAACCAAGGACTGGAGTACCACTCTTATAAGAAAAGGCTGAGAGAGTTGGGGTTGGAAGGCTCCAGGGTTATTTTATTGTGACCTTTAAATACTACCAGGGAGCTTATAAGAAAGAGAGATTTAGTAGGCTCTGTTGCACTAGAACAAGAGTTAATGGCTTTAAACAAAAAGAGAGTACATTTATACTAGATATAAGGAAGAATTTTTTTTTTTTTTTACAATGAGGGTGGTGAGGTACTAGAACAGGCTGCCCAGGGAAGTTATCAATACACTACCACTGAAAGTGTCCAAAGCCAAGCTGGACGAAGCTTTGAGCTCCCTGTTTTAGTGGAAGGTGTCCTTGCAAGCTTTCCAGGAATCTCATGTCCTCCTCTGAATGTCCTCCTCTGAATATCTTGAAGCATTCAGAGAGAGGTAATGTCCACTCAAGCTACTCTTTGTGTTTTTTTTTCCATATAGAGTAGTTCTATATGACATATCCAGTGTTGTTTCTTGCAGTAATCTGACTTCTTTAGAGAAGACACTGAACCACACAGCAATCTCTCTTCATCACACACAGCACTGCAACCAGAATCAGTGTCATAGACATTATTCTGTCAAACAACTCAAGTAATATATATATATTTATTTCATCATACCATTTTAATAGTTTCAGACAGAAAAAGTTAAACAAAGTAAATAATAAATATCTTTAATTTATTACATTTAAACAGGAGATTAGTCAACTTGTAGTGTATTTTTCAAAATCAATTTTGAAACACCAGTGCCAATGAAACTTTAGAAAATCTACTTTGCTTTCTAACTGCATGTGTCTGTCTTTCCAAATCTAGAAAATCACAGCTGCAACAAATATATAATATATACACATTATGTATATACACATATTTGAGTCACTTTGAGATAGCATTACCAATTACATTTGTACAGAGCTCCTTCTGGCTTTCTGAAACTCTTTGTGCCAAGAGGAAATTATAATTTTTATTGACATTCATAAACAAACAATGGCTTATGTTTAAAGAAAATTAGTGAACACTACACAGAGAAATGTGACATCATGTTTGCACTTGTTAAGAGCTATCACCCTTTGCATTTGGAAAGTAAATCAGTGTTTGACATGAGATGTTGAAGATGCATAGATCTACATCTCCAGGAAATCAGTTGGTACCTTATATTCAAAACAATTACTTGCCTTAGCAATTTGTTGAATTTACAAAGCTTTACAACTTTTCACCCTCAAGAGCACCACAGTGAAACTGACAAACTGCTTCAAAATATGAACTTTTCAGCCCACAAAAGTTCTCAAATACAAAATGAGGAAATTCCAACTGGAAAACTGAAAATATGGCAAGAAATCCTGAATAAAATGAGCAATTCCTTTTCCCTCCTGAGCAGTCCCTCAGACAGTTTCCTCAAAAACCTTAATTAAGAAAGGTTCACTCTTCAGCACATAGAGATTTTTATCCATTGAAGTGTTTCACTTTCATTTTTGAAGCTGAGATATAGCAATATTCTCCAAAGTTTTGCTCTCTCAGTCAAGACAAAAATAACACATTCTAACGTCATACTTAAATATATCACGTCCCTAGTACAATCTTGACATATATTTATGTAAAAAAACCCATGTACCTACTGGTATGATAACCTTTCATGCTTGCATTCTGTATGTGTCACAGAATTTGTCAGCTCTGGGGGCTTTCCAGTTATTTTCTTATTAAAGTGAATGGAAACGGAAACTTAAAAGGGCAAGCTCAACATAACTGTGGGCATAGTGATGCATACGTTAACAGGAGATACTAAATATCTTCCAGAACAAGCTATACAAAGTGCATTTTCCTATTCAGTACAATCTGCAGCAACACAGTTTGATGATAAAATGTCATCCATCTGCATGCCTCTCTAAATGCTCCAATACCCTCCTGCATGTCAAACACCTTCTCTTCGAACTTCTAGCTTCTGTTGACACTTCATTAGGGAACATTTTTTAAATCCCCTTGATTTTAAATATATGCATTTTCAAACATAGAGTCTCTGGAAGGCTTTTAGCAATTCTCTCTTGGTTTTGGATACAAAGTTTACCTTGAAACTTTTAACACTAGTTTTTGTACACTCCAACAACACAAAAGCCCTCAAATGGCAATTCAGTGAGCACTCTAGAGCCCTCCTAGTCTCCTAGCAATTCATGTATTGATGACAGGGCTGAACTAAGGACTTTAAGGCCTCCAAAATCCATTCCTCTGCAAAGCCTTGGCATATGATTTTTAGGCTGAGACATCAAATTAATTCAAATTCCCTGCTGCAGAGCTAAGAAATCTTACAGACTCTTCTATGAATTTAAAAAGCATGTAGACTTCAGAAGGAAAAGATCTTAGTCAAGCAGGTAGGACACCTAAACATATAATGGTGGGTATTAGCTCTGACCAGAAATAAAGAAAAATAAAAAATTTTTAAAAGAACCAGCATCTTTGATGGTCTGCTATGTTTCAATCCAATTCTGATTAGGATTTCATTCTTTCTACTCACATCAGCCTTGCATATCATTGCTCATCTCAGAGCTCAGTGAAGTTGTACAGCAGTGCTCCCCTAGCAGCACAGTGTAGGTCAGGATGCTCATGCTACACAACTGAGACCCTGTTTGCCCTGATGTTCAGGCCAGGAAATGTCAGAATCCAGAACTCAGAGTTGTGCTAAGGAGTCTAAAATTTTGATGCATCTGGTCCTGTACTAGTTTTTGATTCTCTAACAAATTTGCTGCAGTTTTTTCCAATGCCACAGATAATTTCTGAAATTCTAATTTTAATTCTGACACATCATTACTTTTCCCACAATCATTTAAGATTTTTAACAGATACACTGCACATATTCATCTACTGCCCACATAAAGGTAGTTCCTATGGAAAATCAACAACTGAAAGGATATTTTAGATAGCTATATTATTTGCATTTTCTATCTGTCCAAGATTTTTCTTCTGGTCATTACTATCCCAGCTATAGTATATTTTATATGTTTGAATATAACTTCTAAAACTATTCCTATAACTCACAGATGAAACTGAAATGAAAAAGGATACACTTTTCAAAAGTGACAGGACTAAAAGTATACAAACACCAACTGGAATTCCATAGTGGCAGATGTCAGTATTTCATCATTCATTTACCTCCTAATTCAGAAGTCCCTGACCAGGTGACTGAACAATAATATTTTCTTTATCAGTTTCTTTCTTATTTCATCTCTAAAATTAACTTTCCAAAAAGAGATTTAAGTGGTACTTAAAAAAAAAAAAAAAACAGTAGAAGAGGCTTTTGACCTACATACGAGTAATTACATCTTAGGTTCAACTAGAAGCTGAAGAATGAAACAACACACTGAAATTCTTCCTTTGCTCTTGTTACATGTCAAATGCGATTTTCTACAATAGTTACAATGTGAATGTATTTTGTTCGTTTATCACTGAAAGATCATCAGGAAGGGATTTTGATAATTAGTCTAACACACCTGTGCTTTAAGTAAATTATAGAAAGAACAAGTAATTTAAAAGCTTTGAAATATAATATATCTGCTTCTTTATTTAAAAAAAAATAGTATTTTTCAATTTCAGCTGATTATGAGGGTAAAGTTAACCATTAAAACACTAATTACTTTAACTGTGAATACAGTACAAAAGTTGTTTCACTTATTCCTACAGACTTCCCAACATGTAGCACCATTCAACAAGTTACTAAAACCACCATATTCTGAACAACAAGTGAGTCATCATACACATTTCATCCCTGAGGATCAAAGCTGAAATTTTACTTTGTTCAACATAAAGTCACCAGAGTTTAAAACTCATTTTAATTCACCACATAAAGCTTGAAGCTGTCACTGAACATCCTACATGTCTGTAAACTATTAAATCAAACTATTTGAAAAATATGATCTGTGCCTTCTAAACTTCCTTACATCAACAGCACAATTTGCCTTTTCAGACAAGTTATCATCTCATAAGACAATATTAGGGAATGTGTTCTTTTTAGGAAGGGCATGATTAAATGGCTTTGGATGCAGTTAAAATCCTAGTTTAAAAACCACCAGAGTTGCCCAATTTAAGACATTGACAAAAAAAGCTCTGTACTGCTTCATACATCATACAAAATGTAAATACACAATTATTGTACAAGATAAGTGCCACAAACACAATAACATTATGAGAAAATTGTGATGAGCCCATTAAATTGGTTAGTGAGCCCTGAACTGTGTTAAACACATATCCATTACATCTACAGATTGCAGTAATTAAGCTTTCTGCATTTTATTGCCATAACTCTTCATGAACAGTACAACATTTTATAAGTTTCTTTCAGTGAAATAAAATTAAATATACATTTGCTAATAAAGCCACTATAATAAGGATATTAACAGCTATCTTTCTAATTCTCTGAATTGCTGTTAAAAATAAATTTACTCATCACAGAATGATTGACTGATTCTTTAAAAAAAAAAAGCTACAAAACAGGTATTCAGAGCTGCCTATTTTTTAAAGGAATGTCTCAAATACTGAAAAAAGAAAAGAGACAGAAAACTGCTTAAATACACACTTGAAACACCTGAATTCCACTCCTAAGGTTTGAACAAGAAGACTTACCTTACAATTGCCTTTGTCCATTTTATGAGCAGACTAAACAGAAACAATCACTCTAAAAATCAGAAAAAGTTTAATCTGATTTTACTCTCCTATGTAAATTGATAATTATTATATGGTTTTGGACTGCACCCTAGCTCTCATATTTCAGAACATACTTCTAGTATCACATTCCTACATGAGTTAGCAGGAGCTGCAATTCAATTATGGAACACAGTCAATTACTCATGAGAAGAGACTTCAGGTTATTGAACTACTTGTTCAAAGATAAGTGTTTCTCCAACTGAATGCAATGAAATTTCAGCAGCAGTCATCAAGTAGAAAAACTGGGCATGCAAAAAGCCTCTTGATAAATTCCCTCTGCAAATATAAATGTGGCGAATACAACATCTCAAAGGAAAATGAGGAAAAACCCCAGAGTGTCAGAAAGTGTATGTAAAGTGGAAGTGGGAACAGTCCACTTAAGAACAATACAGAAACACCAATCACATGAGCACAAGTGGAAGTAAGAGCTGGAGTCAGAGGTAAACAAGAAAATCTTCTCTAAGCATGTTAGCACCTTAAAAAATTCAACAAAGTAAATACGTGGGTCTCTGGTGAATAAGGCATGAGACTAAGCAAAAAATGACAGGGAAAAAGTACAGCAAAGGTCACAGAAAGGCTTCAGTATTATTCAGTGTTTTCTGTGCCTTGTTTTTCATTGATCTGCTCCCTAGCCCATCACAGTTCCTCCTAAGCATCACAGTGGTGTCTGTGGGACTTAAGTACTGCACACAGCAGCAGATGACTGGGTCAGGGACCAGATGAGCAGAACTGGGCATTTCCAAGTCTCCAGGGACAAAACAGAATGCATCCAAGGTTGATAAGGAAGTTGACCAATGTCACTGTGATATCAGTCTCTTGTTCAGAAGGTCACAGCAGTGAAGTAAAGTATCCTGGAAGTCATTTGTATTTCACAGGAAAGGAAGTGCTTAACCAACCTGATAGTGAGATGGTTGACTCAAAAGATGAGGGGAGACCAACTCACCTCAGAGATACACAGCAAAAGACTCAGATGGAAAAAGCACAAATCGCAGCAAATTAAATTCTGATAAAATAGAAGGAAAAAGGTCTTCAGGAGGAGGGGGATTAAACCATAGAACTGGTTGGTCTGAGAGGTTGAGAAATCACCTACCTTTACGATATACCAAATGGCAACAGAAGGCCCTGACTAACTTGATCTAACTTCAGGGAACTGATCTAACAGGGAACTGAAGCATATGTCCTCAAAAGTACCTGCCCAACCAAAGTTACTCTATCATTCTAGAATACACAAGAGAAATTCTACATGGCATCAACCTTAGTCAACCTGACAGGTCCAGCTGTTCCGATAAAAGAGGTTGCTTCTTTAAAAGCCCTCGAGGTTGCTTCTACAACTGATCCCTGGACTCAGAATCAGATTCTCCAAGTCTGCTGTAGTCAAAATTAGCCTGGACATCTTAAATTGTAGTTCTTTTGTAGACCTTTTTTTTTTTTTTACTAACATAAAGAAGAATTTGAACAGGCTGTTCTACAAGTAGATCAAAATGGGTGATGACTTCTGGCAGGAGGACAAGACACACAGCTGAGGGTATGACAGCAAGCAGTAATCTCTTGACACAGCTGCTTGTAATATGCTGACACCCTTCCATGTAACTATTCAAATTGTTTAACCAACCACATCAGGAAAAAGTGCATCATGACTAGGTCGCCAGAGCTAGCATTCAACAAAGCAACTGTTCTTTGTCAGGTAACACAGAGACTCAAATAAGCTAATGTGAGTGAGGTAAGGAGCAAGAGAGCAGAAAATCAAAAAAAATGCATGAGTTTTGTCAGCACTTCCCTCACTGCTCAGAGAATCCACAGTTGCAGGCACCGGCAATGATGTAATGGTCATTTTAAAAAATGTGGTACTTAGATCATTCAATCACTTAACTATCAGGTCACTGTTACATTAGAATCTACAGATCCCTCGGTGCAAAATCAGCTCAGCGGTACAAGTTCTGAACAAAGCTTGTAACAAAGCAGGGGCTTAAGGGGAAGAAAGATCAGACAAATTCATGGAAGCAAAATCCCACAAGAGTTATTAAAAATATATAAAACTCATCCAGAAAACCCTGAATCAAAAAAACCCAGAGACTGGGAAAGTAATAAAGTGAAGTTTTATTTATAGACGCTTGCCCTGTGGGAGACAAGACACGAGACTAGTCAGACCTTTGGGGTATGCAATACAAGCTCTTTGGTTCTAAAGCCTCACTTGCTCAAATAAGCCCCATCCATAAGTGAAGAATCATATGTGGAAAACTATAACCTCTATTCATCCTTGTACTTGAAAGTTTGAATCTGAGACTATAGAATTCAACTAGTTCTTAAATTTCTCTGCGGACCAATCAACTGTTGAGGAATGTTAGACTGTGTGTACATCAGGACACAAAATAATTAATTCAAAATAATTTAGTCTATTGCAGTTTCTTTAACAATGCATTTTAAATTTTGTTTGATTTTAAATTTTATTCTTGTTGCAATGTAAAAAAAAACAAGACAAGTGTACAAAATTGTAAATCTGTGTCAGAAACAAAAGTTCTAATAACATCATCATCTATGCCCTAAGGGACTCATTAAGGAATCAGACAGAAAAAGGAGGCCATGAAATGGTTTGCACAATCACCTCAACCAGTGGAGATTCATAGCTCAACCTGTATTTACTCAATCAAATGTACTCTGATTTCCTTTAGTAGCCTCCTATAAGTCCTTTGCCAGTTCAAAACCTTTTTTCTGTACTTCCACTGAGCTTCATTTGCAGCATCAAAACACTATTCTTCAGGTCAAAAAGGTTTGTCATAAAGATCATAAGTAATACATTGAGAGAGTATTGAAAACAGTTTATTTTTTCTCCACCTAGAATATCTTGGGAGTGTCAGAGGCATTCTTTCCTAGTCCTGTTGAAAGATACAACAGGTTTATATTACAGTATATACAATTATCTTTAACACCTCTGCTGATCAGTGTATGAGGATGAAACTTCAGCAAATTCTTCATTCTCTAAATGTCAAAGACAGGGTCTCTGCTCTGTTTCTGCTCCTGGCATTCCCCTCTTTGCACTTCTTGTTGACTCTACACTGCTTCTATTCAGTAAAAATATCAGCGTAATGCTTACAAGGTTTTTATTTTATCTATCCATGAAGTCTTACTCTGTACTGTGAGATTTAATCTGCTCTTTGAACTACAGGAGTAATTCCAGCCTCCACGATTCACTTCTCATGTTGTGAAACAAGCACCACTGTGCCTTCTTCCTTCACACACCTTGTGCTGGAGAGTAGTCTTGTGTATGCAGTAACTATCCTCTTCAACTCAGGCCTTAAATTTTCCTTACTCGGATGCCTAAAGAAAACTGAAAACTGAAAAGACTCAAAATATTACCTATCACACCTATTACAGTCTCATGGTCTCCTTATATTTTGAAACAATATATTGCATGTTTTCTACATTTATACTTACATGCGTAAATATTTTCCATCAGGAGCAATCACCTTCCTCCACTTTGCAGATTGCATTAAAATACAGGTTTCTCATCTTTAACCAGGGTATTATTGTGCTACAATAGTAAAAATTAATGATACCAAGTAATTCTAAAAGTATTCTTTGATACTACAGATTTTAGAAAATACTCAAAATTACTTAGTTCTATTCTTAGTGTGTTAGATTTACAGTTATCAGAAGAAAAACTATCTTTTTTTAAATATAAAAACAATTGGAAAGTCCATTTAAATCCCTCACCGAAATACCACAGAGAGAAAGTAGGACACAAATGATTTGGGTTTGGGTAGGATTTTTTTTTTTTTTAAAGCATATTAGAAATTGAAGTGGTTTAATGAACTTAAAAGTAAATGGCAAATTAACAGACTGCTACTATTACATCACTGCAGAACAATTGTCCAGGTACAAATACGTAATATTTTTCCAACATGTAACACAACAGCCTAATTCTACTGCACTGGCTTCATGGTATGAATAATATAATATCCAAACACTGATTCATATGACTATAAAACAAGAGGCTGCTGTGGATCACAGTTCAATGAGCTTTTATTCCACTGAGACAAAGTGATTCATATAATAGACATTTTCTAAACTTCTGAGAAACTATGCCACATTAACTCTTCCATAAAAGAAGGATTACAGTATGATACAAAACCTTAACTGTGCAGAAGGCTTGATATATAGACATTTGCTAGGGTCAAAGAAGTACTCTAACACAAAAGGTATTTAGCAAAATCTAAACATTTTATCACTTCTCGTTCTGCCAGTCATAAGAAGACTTTTTTTTTTTTTTTTATGTGAAGATAAAAAGAAACTGGGATTGTAGTAACAGCTATTTGGGTTACACAGTCACATTGGCTATGTTTCACTGATGGCCACATCACTGACAACGTTTCACTTTTCACAAGTTTTACAGAACTTTTTCAGCTCCTCCATTTCAATATACAAGGTTTCATCTATAAGGTCTTCTCAAATAGCAGAAAAAATTTTCTGTTGTTCATGAGATTAGTAAAAATCCCTTTGAGCTTCTTCCTTGATGGTCTTCAAAAATTCATGTTTTATCTTTCAAGTGTGATAACAGTTGTAAGGTAACGGCTGGCGCCTGTTGAGACCAGGCAGTTGTTTCCCCCCTCATATAGCCAAACATTGAATAAAATATCTCAATCCTGAAGCTAGTGCAAAAATGTACCATCACTGGCTTAGTGTGATCAGTAATAAATGTGATCAGTGATCACATTTATTACAGCTCAAATGAAAACAAACAAGCTGCATGTCATAATAATGGAAACACCACTACTAAAATCCTGCATGCAATGAAATCAAATACTTCTACTATGATTAGTAGTCTAAAAACATAGAAAAAAATGAAAAAAACCCAGTGTTTATGAACACCAGTATCACTTTTGCACCTATTTTAGGTTTAAAATTTTCACAGGTAAACTTTTAAAGAAATACAAATATCACATAGCAGTTGTCAAAGCCAGACAGTTTTCCGAGCTTTTTTAATGTTTAATTGTCAAGAATTGAACAAAGGCATCTATTTATGTCAATAGAAGTTGATAATGGTCATTATAAGCCTCTGCTGCTTGAATCTATTTTCTCTCCTAGCAAACAGATACTTTGGTAGCTTACTCTTTCCCAAAGCACTTAATAAGAAGTTTGGAGTCATTTCAATTTTTCAAACTAGTTCCACAAACTGTTTCTAAAACAAAAAAATTAAAGCTGGAATTATGTAAAATTCATCTATAAAAATAAAAATTGAGAAAGAAAAAGAAAACCAAAATTGTAGCTCGTGAATTAACTAGCTACATTCACCTAAAGACATGAGTGTATGGATGCATGCATGGGTATACAACACTCTGCACAAGGTGAAAACAGAAATTATTTTACTGTTAATTCTTACATTTACAACTAATTAAAATGTTTTGGAAATAGTACCAATCCCTTCACCAGCATCCTTCTTTCAAATGTAGAATATTACATGAGCTGTTGCAGAATACTAAGTGCAAGAAGTAACTTCATTCAGAGGCATTACAAATTTAAATTTATTTTTATTTTGTATTAAAAAAAATTATTTGTATACACTCTATCCTTCAAAGTGAATACTATTTCCAACTAAATCACAACATATTACACTTTCTTTTCTGCACGTATCACTTTTATATGCCTTTACTACAAATAATCACTAGAATTGATCTTAAAAATCTTTTCCAACCTAAAGGATTCTGTATTGCAGCACTCACCAAACATTCACTGAACTACTTTTCATCACCTCTACTTGAAGTAATATAAAAGAGCAAGTACAATAAGCAGTAGTATGTAAAATGAGCTAGGCATCCTACAGCATGACCCTCAGACAGGGAACACTAGAAATTAGAGTAAACTTCAGTAATCAACAACTAAAATTACTTAGATACAGTGTAATATTATGCATATATATCTTCTTTTCTAAGTTATCTTGTAAATTTACATTTAGTTATACTCATGAAAATACATCAACTATGTATGGTATCAGCTCCTACAATTTTAACCTAGGTTAAATAGTTCACTAGAACCCCAGTTCCAGGTAAATTATAGAGTCCTTAGTTGTGTGAATTCCATTCTAATTACTTGGAATCATTCGTATTTGCCTAGCATCACAAGGCAAGGTCAGTGATACCAAGCACAAATAAACAGTACGGACTTCATAGGAGAGATATAGTCTTGTTTATCTTACCTGCAAAGTTCTATTGACAAGTTTTAATGACACTTCAGATGTCTGGTTTCTAAGCAGAATGGAAGTAGAAGACCAAAAGTACACTGAAGACTAAAAGTATATATATTTTTTTAATGTTGTAAACATAAACTGGAGCTAGAATAATTAAATAAGTAGATGACTTCTAGCAAGCTTCTGCATTTTCTGCAAGCTGTAGGATTTTCAAACTGATGAACTATTTCATTGGTTACTTTCTGCTTCTGTAATATTAAACTACAGGTATGATGGCAAGGCATGAAATAGCCTTTGCAGTAACAAAACATTACCTACTGTATGAAGCCAGATTCCACCTAGTTTCATATTCAATATTGTATTTCTTCCCCAGAAAGACACAAAAAGGAGTGTGGTGCATTATTGAATCAATGTGGATTTTCCTTAATCACAGATTGTAAAAGATTTACTTAGTTAGGCAGAGAGGTTTGTAACTTTTTCTAAGTATTTGGGAGCCTACAATACAACAAATAAGTAATTTTTAAAAAAATCTTCCTAACATCTTAAGAAAATAATTTTGTAGAAGTAAGTACCTTGCTTAATTCTGATTGTGTTCAGAAGTGGTAGATTTTAAGATTTTGACTTAATCAGACACATACTTGATTATGAGGCTAAGAAATGTGCAGATCAGCCATTTTACCAATTATTAGAACTTGGTAAATTGCAGTGAAAGATGACAGAGAAAATTGCCAGACTGACAGTGGAAATAACTAACAAACAAGTGCTAAAAATATTTGACTCATCATATGATGTAATGAAAATCAGAATAAGGCTTTTTTTTTTTTTTTTAGTGTAGAGAAACCAAAACTTAGGAGGCCAATACTCAAGAGATGGAATCAAAAGCAACTTCTCACAAAGAATGTCAATGATTACTAGAAATTAAAATATCAGTCATATGGTGGTGTGTTCTATTTAGATGAAATGATATTCAAATGCAGTTAATTCTTGGGAAAAAATTTCCTCCTACACACATTCTTAAAGCTGACTTTTTCATTGTGGAAATGATTACAACTATTACATCATTTCCAGATTTCTACATTACCATCTCGGTTATTGATGGGATTTACTTTAATCAGACATTCAAAAACCAATAAGCTATACTATGAACAGTTCATGTTCCAATATCCCAATTCTGTGGCAGTGCAGGTTAGTCTGGAGTTATTTTATATTTCCAAGAATAGGCATAAAAATTCCTACGCATACTTTACTTCACACATATCTGAAGATCAAAAATGAATCAGTAACATTTTTTAATGCAAAAAAAAATTTCAAGTTATTTAAAGATACTCACAACATTTTTCATAACTATGATTATTCAAAACAAAATAACTATGGCATTATACTTTCTTAAAGCAGACCTGTCATGGCTTAAATTCTTCAAAGACATTATATTCACCTGCTTAAATCTCTATACAGAAGTGAAAGTACCAGGAAGAAAAATCAACATCACCTCAACTTTTCCCCAGAAATTACTTCCATTTTAGTGGGCATCACTATTTCGCAGAGGAAATGGACAGTAAAGACCATGTATACAGCTGTGGAAACTGACAGACTTGTCTCAGTAAATGTCAAAAGTCATGTTTGGTCATGTAGTCAGCCAACCAAACTCCATACTTGGTCTGTGCTTAAGATACCATTATCTAGTCTACTAAAAATGTATCATTAGTGTAACCTTACCAGGTATTCAGCTGTACACTAAAGATTAACTGTAAAATATTATCTACACTCATCCTTTCAGAAACCTGTGATCTGATCATAATGTTACAGGAATAACAGAAATATTAATTATATTATTAAGCTTTCATTTCTCTCAATGACAAAAAAAATCTACATCATCACACAGAGAAATGATGGATCTATGATTTTGAAAATGCACTTCCCCTAAGCTAAGTGCTTATTGATCTGTTTATGTAAATGCCTCACAGTAACACTGTCCCTGACTGAATTAGACTATGTTCATATAAATAAGAGATTATTCCTTTAAGCAAGGAAAATTTGCCACTTGCATTAGTTGTGGGATTTTTCATATCTTTTTACTCTGTCATTCTTGATGGATTTCAGTCACAATTCTTTAGGCAATGCAGAACCTTACCTCTATCAATGGCTACTTCAGAGAATTATGAAAACTGCAACAGCTAAACTACATCCCTGATACGAATAAACAAATAAAACAAAAAAAAACCTTCCCATTTTTCTCCTGAATACCAAAACAAAGTCATTATCTCAGTATTATTTCCAAAAGGTAACCTTTTAGTTAAGATCATTCCATATATTCTTTGCATCTGCAGAGGCACTAGACATACGCAAAAAGAAAGATCCCTACTTGGTGTCTGGTCCTACTTAGAAAAGAATCCTAGAACAACCAACCCAACATGACCCAGCAAGACCTGGAACAAACACCCCAAGGCAACTCAGTCAGTAATGTCAGACACACTAGAGTATAGTTAAGTTAAGTTATAGTTAAGTATAGTTAATATAGTATATATGTTTAGTTCAGATAAACACCTATTCTGCCACATAAAAGACCTATTAGTCTAGAAATTCATCACCAATCTCAGAGCTCTTCTTAGCAGTCTCTCTAAAGTCTACTTTGAAATTAACTACTACAATTTGATCCTCACATCTGTATCCTCACAGACTCAAATCAGGTTTGGATAAGGTGCTGTAACAGGGTGTCTCCCCATTCCTTTTTGTATCTTCTGTCCTGCTACCCTCTGGGTCAAGAATCACTGGACCTTGTGGATCTCTTGTTCCTTAAATGTGACTGTACATAATAATCACATTTTTAGTAAGATACAGACATTTTTAAGATGATCTAGACCATATTTTACTTTTAGAGCAGGAAAAGATCTTCAGCTAAACAGCCAAATTAATCCCAACCTTAGCTGTAGCAGTACTATTACTTCACTACTCTGCATTTATTTGTAAGGATAACTTCATTTTCCTTCCTCTTACTCAAGCTGGCTTCCTGATACAACAGCTTAAGCCAAACTCCCTTTGGCAGCAGCTCAGTAACTGCATTCATCTTGCATACCTTATCCTTGGTTACGTAGGAGTACACTAAAGATCTGCAGCAAGCCTATTACAAATAATAGAAGAACATGAAAGTGAGTTTACTGTTCACACCACACAGAGTAAGAAGAAAAAAGGTAGAAATCACAAAACACCCTTGTTTCAAAGACTTAACTCCTTTCTTTTGAAGACTAGTATGAATCATACATGTAATGAAACCTTTGGAGTAGGGGTTTTGTCAGAAGTGATAATATGAAGTTCTATTACATCAGGAAACAAGAGAATGAAAAAAATAACAAATCAGAAAAAATAGCATGAGACTGCAATAATATTTTGTTCTTTGAACAATGTTTTCAGGAAATTCAATGATTTTTCCATTGACACATCATACTGTGAAGCACTGTAAAGCACTACTTCCCTTTTCTATGCAAGGAGCGGGGGAAAGGAGAAAAAAAACAACCAGATTTAGACTCACGTACATATTTAACATGTTACTTTATGTTGTGCTGAGAAGAAAAGATGTTGATTCTGAGAAATAAAAAAATTAAAACCTGAAAGTACATGCTTTTTACTGTCTTTTGACACTTCATTGAACTGCTAAAATCACAGAATCACTGAATGCTAAGTTGGAAGGAATCTCTGGTGATCACCTTGTCCAATATTCATGAAATGTCACCTAGAAAAGGTTCAGGACCATGTCCAGATAAAGGAATTCTGAAGATTTATTTTTCCAAATGCAGCAGCTAGCTCCTGGATGACAGGATAAGCTAACAGACATTTACGAAAATCTGCTAAAATATATGGCACATGAAAAACTTGAAACACAGACTAGTATATACTAGACTAACAATTATTTTACTTGGCCCGCCAGAACAAGAAATGCAAAACATAGCTTTCACTGATTTTTTGTCCTTGTTTTTTAAATAAACACTTATTTTCCTGGAGGAATAATCACTGGGGGCTTGGGAGGCTTTTTTTTCAGGGGAGTTGGGGTGGGTTTTTTCAAAAGGAAACAATTGAGAAATTTTGTCACTATCATTGGTTCCATTAGGTATAATCAATTCTTCTCTAGGAATAGAAAAGCATGTATCTTTGTAGATATTCAACCATACCAAAGCAAATTCAGGTTCTAAAAATAATAATAAAAAAAAAGGTACTGTAAAGATAAACATTTAGTAAAGGTGAAAGTAGAGTAGACTTCTCTGACCTGGAAAAAAGCCGTTGTCTAGAGACATTACATATGTATTGCAGGGAATTCCAGAGAATCAGAAAATCTGCAGCTACAATACAATCTGTAGTTACAGTCCATGCTCTAATTTAGGACACCTCTTTTATAGAACATGGAAACAATTTACTTGTGGTTTAACCCCTTTTAAAATGGAGAAGCAACAGAACTGACATCACATCAGCCTTTTTCACTATTTGGAACTTTGACATTTCCAAGACTACCTTAAATCCTTCTTAATTCACAGAGGCTTATTTTTTTCATGTGAACAATGAGTAAGGACAACAATAGCTGCTTCCTATGCTGCATGTAGTATTATTTTTGTACTCCCAGTGTTTCTTTCTTCCTCTGTATTTCTCACTTCAAGACTGAAAAAAAGAAAGCTTTTTAATGGCAACAGTGTTACGCTCTGGGTGACCTCCTATTCTGTTGAAGAGATGGATATCCAGAAATCTGGCACTTCTAAAGTATTCAGCATGAAGACTTTTGATCATCTGTAGTAGTTATAAAGCTGGCTAGGCATAAAATCATTTTGAGCAACTTAAATATCAAAATGCAGACACTCATTTCTGCCTCTAATCTTAAGAGAAGCAGTAAGAAATCTTTCACTGCTATGGGTTCAGTCCTGAAGGAAGTGACATCCCAATATAACTGGGTTAAAACTATCCATTAATTTCCTCAAGTGAAGAAACTTTAAAGCACATGCTATATATTGCCTTGCTCGAATTCATGGCAATTAGTACATGAACCTAGGAATTCTCAGGAATTTCAGTAAAAGATCAATAGCTACTAGCTAATTTTCAGGCACAATTATCACAGCAGAGAGCATTTGGTCTTCAAATGATCACGTTTCTCTTCTGTACTGGAAGCAGTCAATTCTGTATCAACTCTTTTCTTTCTCACCTTTTTTAAATTTTATGTAAAATGAAGACTGAAATGGAAAACAAAATAATAAAAATATGACTATTTACTCTATTTTTATGGCTTATTACATATAAAAGAGTTGTTGCAATCTTTTATGTGAACTTTTATATACCAAATATCAAAGGAAATAACTGGCTATGGCCATGCAACATACACATTTTACTAAATATGTATTCTGAAGCACACTTTTTCCTCTTGGATTTTATTTGGCATATTTACAATGCCTATGTGCACACCTATGGTATACTTCTGTACCTGGATGAGTTTGTTATCGGAGCAAATCAAACACACAAAATTGTATACTGCCTGTCTCTTTTAAGTACAGAAAAAAAATTAAAAACAAACAAACAAAAAAAAGCAAAACAAAACAAAACAAAACAAAANAAAAAAAAAAAAAAAAAAAAAAAAAAAAAAAAAAAAAAAAAAAAAAAAAAAAAAAAAAAAAAAAAAAAAAAAAAAAGAAAAATAAGAAGAATCCAAACCCAGACACATCCATTTGAAAGAACATAAAAGAAATTTGCTCTTACATTCTATATTTTACAAGAAACTCCCCTTAAAGCCTTCTGTGCTTGAAGCCTTGTAACACTGAGATTATGCATGCGATTCAACTTAATTCACCTAAGTTTGAAAAGTGCTTTTGGATGTCACATTATCTGTAAGCTCCTGCACTGACAGCAAGGCCACAGAAGTAATCAGAGGTCCAACAAGACACTCCAAGGCATAGGGACACCATGTTTAGGGAACTGAGTTCCACATGCTATTTTCTGCTGGTGAGAACAGCCTTTTAGGAGTTGCCTGAAAGGAAAGGCTGGCTTCTACTTCAAGGCATGGAAACTCAGAAACACTTAGGTCCTTTTGCTACTGTGTGCCCTTCAGTCTCAATCGTCCTGACAATTAAGATTAACCTAGTTACTTAGATGGATGTCTGAATTGAGAATTGGAATTGAGAATTACTTGGATGTCTGAATTGAGAATTGTCCAACAAGGTAGCAGGGAACATGGAAAGAAGCTTTAACTTTGGCTTGCCTATGTTTGACTCCAGGTGTGGTAGCACTCCAAAATTCATCCAGAAGGAGGAAATCATACAGAAAATATCAGCTTTCCAATCAAAGTAGCTACCCTTCACTGATCTTTTCTAAGAAGACAACTTCTCCCATGCTAATTGCTACACTGAGACAGACTCCCATTACAGAAAAATGGTGGGGAAGTCTGATCTGAGATGAATTTACCAGAAATTTTTTTCTTCTAATTCTGCTAATATCCACCTAGCATCTCACTAATTCATATAGACTAGAAGAAGTAACTTGAGAGATGTTTTAATTTTTCCTTTTGTTTAGAAGACACGTGAATTTACTGAAATTTTAGATGCAAGGTTCCTGAGAATGGCTTGATGATTTTGAAGGCAGAGTTACAACAACAAGGTCTTATAGCGTACAGTGAAAACTCAACACATAAAATGTTCAAACCTATGAAAACTTCCAGTATTTTTAATTGGTTCTAATTCATCTGCTTTCTGCAAGAACTACTTTTACTCCAGCTCTGCTGGGAGAAGTATCACCTGCTGACTCTTTACAAGAAAACAGACTTAAAAGAGAGATTTTCCAAAGAACTTTCCCCAGTAAAAAAAGGTGAAAAAACTGACCTCATGACAGAAGAGGAAAACTGCATTTAGCTTATGTTCTTGGTAAATGGAGACATTTGGCAAAAGTGTCATAGAAACACATTTGAAACAGTCAATAAAGCAAATGCCAAGCTCAACAAAATGAAAAAAATTCTGTCACAGTAATGACAAAAAAACCATCAAATCCTTAGCATACTGATATTTTCAAGAACAACATTCACACATATGTTTAGATGATTAAACTGTTCTATTTTATGTATCTCACAATACAGGTGAACGAGTGATTCAGGCTGAGGGATTTTCCAAACATGCCAGTTTCAATGTGCCAAAACACCTGCAAGTTTAGAAAGTCACCAAACATTAACAAATTTCCCTATTTCTTATTGAAACATAAAAATAAACAACCCCAAAAAACAATCATGTGAATCATGACCACACTATGTATTGAAAATGTAATAGTATATGAACAATATAAACTCCCAAAAGAATTTTCCTAAAAGTAATTTAAAAATTTATACCACCAAAAAGATTTCAATAGTATGTTTTCAAGAAAAACACAGGTCTCAAACACAGGAAGATGTATCCAAATCATTTTCATTTGATCTACCTGGCATAAAAAACCAAATATGTCCTACATCTATGTGATTTACTAGATCAGAATGTTCTTTCACATTGTTCATCTCTAGTTTTTGTTTTATGTTTCATCACATTAGAAAATGAATCACTAATAATTTACTTAGTTTTTACTCTTTTTTATTACAAAGGCTTTAGGGAGCAGTCAGCAGATGCAGGGAATAGAGAACAGCTTAATTTACTGTCACTTGAAAGAATCTGAAAACAAAGGAGACATCAAAAGATGAATTGGACCAAGTCATCAAAATTTGCTAGCGTTCCACACACTAAAAGACTGGATATCATGCAAAGTAGCCAGACCTTTCTTTGTTCCATGCAAGGAAATCATATAGTTAGCAGTATGATAAGATAAATATCAGAAAACAGAGCCATATGCAGTAGCTACTGCCCTTTATACAAGTCTCCAGTGAAAATACTGGCTTCAGCATCAGTCACTGAGAAAGATGCTATTTTTTGCCCCACTCTGCCATTTTTTTAATTAAAAAAAATACATTTCCTATTAAATTACTGAAAAACAGCTAGCCTTCAAATTGGATTTCATAAATTGTCTTCCAGCGCTACAGAGGTGTAGGACAATACTTCAATAGATATAACAAGATGTTTGGCCCCTCAACAGAGTTCAGGTATACCATATAAAGTTGGAATTTCAAAAGATACTTCATTTTAACATAAAAGTTACTGTTAAAAAAGACCTCTAGAGTTTTTCCGTCCTCAAATGCCATTAAGACATTTAAGCAAGACTTGGAGAAAATCAGATTAGAAATAAAAATAGCTATTCACTTACACCACCTTTCCGAGGCACTATAAAGAAGGGCCATGTTTTCAACTATCATTGCTCAGCCATGGAAGTTCAGGCCACAAGTTTCATCTGAAAGTAAAACTTCAGAAGAAAACCACTATCAATTATGAAACCTGAGACCAAAAAATGGCCACTCTTTCCACGCCTGCAACAGCAGTGATAGCAGATCAGCACTATGCTCTGCTGTATATTCCATCAGAAATTTAATATCTCAAATATCACAAGAAGTACCCTAACTCAGAAGCTCCTCAGCTGTATTAAATTACACCTCAAAATCCCTCAAAACCACAACCCTCTCATAAGAAAAACAAACCAAAGAAACAAAAAATAAAAAAAATCCTATAAAAACCTTTTTCATTATTAAGCTTTAATCTGTGCCCAAAGATCAGTTTTGTACAAGTCTAGAAAAGCTTGTCCCCAAGAGTAGGGTTTGCTACTTGCAGTGATGATGCCTGATACTTTAATCAGAGCCATCTTACTGCTATAGGCAAAATTTAATTTTTCAAGACAGTGGATTAAGGGCCAGGATGCTGTGCAGCTTGTACCATGGGGAATGGTAAATGAGGAACAGGAGAAATATTCAGATCTAAAGTAAGGTAAAAGGCTCAGAGCTAGGATGCACACAGCGGGGGGTGCGGGGGGATCCCTGTAGAGCTAGGTTTGATGCTTCTCTACAGCAGAAACAGAAAAATTGCTAGCATTGCTTGGAATTGCTAGCCAGCTGTGTCACTGCACAGTAAGAACTGTTTTCTGACCATTGAACCCTTCTCCCTCACTGGCAGCATCAAGCTTGTCTCTCCAGGGCTCTGGCTCAAGTGAGGTAGAAAAGGGCTAACAGCTATTTTGCTCTGCGGAGTAACCCACTCCGCAAGCGACTGCCTGCCATGCCTATGGCAAAAGACAATCCTGATTTCAACAAAAAACACTGTAGAGATCGGGATGAGAACAAACCTGAAACACTACCAAATTCAAATTACTAAGCTTCTTTTTATTTGACAACACTACTACAATGTGCTTTTCCAAATAATTATATATCATCTACAGGTGCTGAATTTCTGTACTTTTTCAAAGGTAACCAGAATGGCTCTCAGATACATTGTAGTTTAATGTGGGGTAAAACAACTACTTCCATCTCTCTCCCATATTTACTAATTACATGTATTTTTCTTTTGATTAAATTGCTGGTTTGTTTTCATTAACAGTCAGACTCTTCTGCATGATCAAAACCAAAAAATGTTACATTGAACAGCAGTCCTGTAACTGATCACCTGGTAGGGCGACCATGACTATTTCCAGACACTTCCTCAGCCTCTGTTAAGCTAGTGACAGATTGCAGTTATTAACAGGTCAGTGAATAAATTAATTCCAGGGCACTGAAAATGATGTTCATGAAATGAAAAGTGGCCTTGCTGACATTGCATCACTATTTCTAGACAGTGTGCTTGAACACCAAATAAATCTCACAACTTGGATGAGTGCCAAAAACTAGTGACCTAGTTTCATTAGTGTGGGAAAAGACTAGCAATTGGTCCTAAGAGAGCAGATTACCAAAATAACTTCACACAAAAACATTCCATAAAGAATTTTCTTTAAATCAGGCATTTTCCAATCTAACAAGTCACTGAAAATCCTGTCTCCCTTGAAATGTCAGTCTGAGATCCATTAAATTCTAAAGTTAAAATGCATTTATATTACTCATGCTGACATTTCTATACAACATTTCGATTAAACAGAATAAATATTATCTTCTTTCCATCTCATTATCTCTTTCCATCTCATTCATAATAATTTAATACTGTTTTAAATCAAAACAGCTTTTGCATTTTCAGTGAAAAATGTAACACTTCAGGCTTAAACAAAAAGTTTTACTAATAAAAGTAAGTCTATTTTTAAGCACACAGTAATCTGCTCAGTAATCTTCCTTGATTAAAAATTCCTTGGCTTCTCTTCAAAAAACACACTGAGTATAGATGAGCTCAACAGCTGTCAACATAATTTTTAGGAACTTACCAAGTATTGTTGCGTCTATACTAGCCCCCATTTATACACTCCAGCTGGTCCACCAGAGCCCCACTCCCAATCCTTCGCCTCCAGTAACATCTATATTGAGATGAAGACATTTTGAAGAGGGGAATCTTAATAACAACACAAAGTAAAAAGATACTTCATCTTCTTTTCATCTTTCCAAAGCTTGTTACTTTCTGTAAATTGCTTTCCATTCACTAATCCAGCAAAGTGCAGAAGATAAACTGAAATACTGTAAAAAAACTATTACAGCACCGGTAAAAATTCCAGAACATTCTTTCATAAGTCAGACTTGAACATGACATAAGTAATGCAATGCAATTAATTTAACTTCAACCCAGCAATCCCTGCTTACAAGTTCTCACTAACACATGCCAACGACAAGACCGCAACTGTTCTCTGCGTGCCATGCGCAGTGAGGGTCACTTGCGCAATGACTTACACAAGAGGTCTAGAATTTAAAAGGCTCAAAAAATCCCTGATCATTTAATCTCCTCAAAATGTTGGGTTTTCTTTTATCCTCCGGATTCCCTCTGGACTCATGGCTACTGAAAAAATCCTAAAGGATGATCACAGCTTTTGCAAGCTTTACTGTGGCAAACACTCATGTCAATGGAAATTTTGAGTACATAATGTCATGAAGACTGGTGACTAAGTTTTGGAAGGACATACACATCACTTAAATTTCAAAAATGCTGTGGGAATATCTGAGGAAAAAATAAACAGAATGAAACCCCACAGTAATAACTTTCTTCTTAATAAACCATTTATGTAAGAGTATTACTAAGAAAGTTTCAGCATCTTACTTATTTCTCCTCAGTTATTAAAAATTTTCAAAATCCTCATGTTTGTATCTCAAACCCATTTTGTTTATCTGTCAATAACCTCCTGATCAGTGTGCATATTTTTTTACTCCTTTTTTCTCTCCTACACCTTCAGTCTCTGTGTTTGTGAACAATGTCTTTGTAGACTACAATCCCAGCTACGCCTACAGGCTGTGGCAGTATCATCACTAGGTAGTGTCAGCTGTAGACTCAAAAAGAATAAAGGGCAGGCATGGGGACAGGGGGATGCACCACAGAAGCTGAGTCACTTTAAACCACTAAGAAGTGGCTTATAAGCTGTTTGATGACAATTTATAAAGCTTGCTTATCTCAGCCATAAAAATCATGCAAGTCTTCTACACATACTTTTTACCTCATAACTAAAATGCACATTTGGTCACAGAACTACTGAAAATGAACAAGCGATATGTAATATGATCAGCTACATGGGTTTGCATCCAATGTCCCATCCTCAGCATCCTGTACTAAATGGTGCCTATTGTGGTGCAGATTAACAAGCTTCTTAACACTACAAGGAGTATTTTCATCACCGCTTTTACACATCTCATTTAGTGACACACCAAGAATGAAAATAAAGAGTCTGTTTCTAGGGCTGTCAATGCAGAGAGACAGGATAGGCACTAAGCCTCCCAAAATTACCTAGATGAATAATCTTCTTTACTCCTTTTATTTTGTTGTATTCCACTGCCCTGGTATGTTTTTCATGCATATATACTGGTAATTTGGTAATAGTATATATCTGCTTAATTCTATACTAAAAGATAAAAATTATCTTTTTCTCTCATCACCTCAAGGATTTAGAAAACAAATTCCAAATCCAGACTAAGTTGCTTACGCATTTTTGTCTTCATTCTTCATTGATTCTTTAAGGTTAATAACTTTCTGTACTTCACCTGCCCATTTTCTCTACCTCTCTTAAAACTAGTAAGGAGTTCTTTCTCCTTACCACTTTTGCTACCATAGAGATAAGAAGAACAGAGAAAAAGCTGCTTTAGTTTGCAAAATAAACTAAGTGAAGCTGCAGGAAGAAAGGACACTATTGAGACAATATTTAATCTCTGATGACAAGCTGAAGTAGCAATGAGGCTCTTTATAGAGGAACTTGGAAAGGTAGTCAGAAAAGATAGAGAACCTTAAAATTCAGACTATAGAAGAGGGTGAGCATCGAAATTTAAGCTAAAGATTTTTGGTTTAGCCTCTAGGCCACCAGAAGGAGTCAAGTCCTTAATTCTTCCAATATTTACTTCCAAAATGCAATATTTTTTTAATTTAAAAAGAGACCAAAACAACCAAACCACCAATTTTTAATACAAGATTTCATACAATTCTGTTTTCCACATCCAGCAAATTTTCATTTTTCTCATGCCCCATTTTTCCCCAGAAACACCAGCCTACTATTACTTGGTCTTCCTTTTGTCTTTGCATAAGCTTAGAAAGAAGATTTTGAAAGAAAATAATAAAAAAAACTTCACATGAAAGCGTGCCATTGGAAGTTTCTATCATGATTTTCAGTGGACAAGAGAGCTTGAGATAGACACTAGGTTCTGGTTTTACGACATGTTTGGAGAACAAAAGGGAGGCCTTTTACAAAAGGGAGGTTACAAAGTAAAAAAGAGTGGTCTTGCACAAAGGCTTTGTACAACTGTTTAAATTAAGTCCAGATTTAATGCAAGGAGAAAATTATTTCATCAAAAGTATTCATGAACCTTGATAGATTTGTATGAGTCAAAGAAAACTCATTTAACTGATTACATGCAAGTCTGTACACAGGTAATTTTTATATTTTAACTGGCTTTGAAAAAAATATGAAGTTCCTTACCTAACAGCATTTTAGATAATTCTTTTCTCTATTTACTTTATTATTTCAATGTCCTCTTCACTTGAGCACCCCAAATGAATAGAACCTACTTTGCAGCTATGTTATCAAACCTAGTGTGAATTTCATTCATATTGTTACAGTTGGCCTAGACCATAATTTCTACTCAGTGTCATATTATTTTAATGTATGTGGTAAGAAAAACCAAGCTGTGAAAACAAACATTGGGTTTGCTGTGTTTTCAAAGCTTCACTGTACAGTTCCCTGCAGTACAGAGATGGTCTGGAAAAGACAGAAATGTGACAGTACAACCCATGTTCAGTGAAAGACTACCTGAATGCTTAAGTCTACATTATTTAAGGAGGATGGAAGAAAGCAAATAACTTGCTGCACTTTTTCATTTTTCTGGCTGTCATTCAAAAACTGAGCAATCCATGAATCTCATAAAACAATTTTCCAACCCATGGAAGCTTTCTTATATACCCATGATAATTAGGAAAGTAATCGATAACAATGCTCAGGTTGTAACAACAAATTTTAGTAAAAATAGTATTCCAAAATTCAATCTTGATATACCACAAATAGTAACACTTTAATTTTTAGCATTTATCAAATGCTTCTCCTATTACTGATGAAGCTGAAATACAGAAATATAAATAATATCCTAGCAGTACATTGTAATGTGCATTGGATTTCAACTTGAAATTGACATTCAATTTAACCTTTATACTTGGCTGAATTGGACAACTACTGCTGTTAGCAAGAACATGTTCTGTGTGAGTTTTTCCCATGCAGAAATTCCCTTGGTATCTTTCTCATCCAAAATAGAAAACTTTTTTAGCTTTAAAGTATGTACTGCAACAGAGACCATAAGGATGCTTTTAAAAGCAAAGAATTAAGGAAAATATACTATGATTACCTAAATTTACTTTTCATTCTTACACTGGTTTTCTTCCTATGCAAAAAACCCCTCATATTTCAGTGCTCCTATCTCTTATTTTATAGTCTTTTAATCAGCAAGCTCTATAAGTCTCCAATACAATTTGAAGTCTAGAAAAACAGCCAAACAATATTTTTACCAAAGTAAGGGGAGAACAGAGAAATGCTGCAATTTAATCTCTCCCTTGTTCTATATTTTAAAGACAAAACCAGTCCAGTCTCCTACAGCTTGAAGCTTCAGTTTTACCTTTGGAACATAGAGTTCAAAGCAACTTTTAGATGTAGAAAGAATATATAGCTTATTTACAAAGATCTTCTTAGAGAGTTAGTAGAGTTTCTTTTTGTTTCCTTCCTTTTTTAAAAAGAAGTCTTCTTCATAAAATATGCTTTTCATCTGAATGCTCTCAAGGAAAGCACAATGCCAGAGCTATGCACTTGGTTTTTATTTTAATATTAAACAGTGGAAGACAGCTTGGTAATGAAGTAGTGGGATTTCTGAGAGGAGTATGGAAGAATAAAGGCAAAATGATGATGAAATGAATAAAGCCTTGCTAATTAAAATGCCTTTATAAACACAACAAACAAAAAAAAAAGAGTGACAGCTGTAAGTATGCAGACCAATAGCCAGTTTTTAGCTAACAATGACAAATTACCTTCTTACACAAGCATATTAATTTCAATGAAGGTACTTTTTTTTTTTTTTTGGTGGAAACACAATTGTTGATGTATACCAATACATCATTTAGCTTACACCTAAATCTTTTGTGGAAACAAATTGCATAAAGAAAACACAAATTATGTTTTATATATATGCCTCTCTTTCCTACTTCTTGCTATTAAAGAATACTTCCCCTTGTGAAACTAATGCAAACATTCTAGTAACAGAGTAGGAAGCTTATGTATGTTCTTTACAAGCGCTTCTATCTTCACCATAACAGATCCAATACTGAGTGGTATATAAATACAATACTAATAAATAAAAGCAGACCAGCCTGAAAGGCATCATCTATCAACTGCAGGCTTAGTATGACATCCACTGTGAGAATACAGAGATAAACAACTGAATTACATCACAAATTGAGACAGTTTTAAAAAGCTACAAAGCCGAAGAACATACGACTTCAACAAAAAAAATGCTCCAAAAGACAATTTTTGGCTGAGGAGAAAGTTGTCACTGAAAAACACTTCCTTTGCAAGTTGAGAGACATCAAAAACTACATTCAATTAATGACAGATATTTGCACTTTTTTAATGTCAGTTTGGAAAACAAAACAAAGAGAATGAACACAATTTTCTTGTGTAAAAAGACTCTGCCTACACTACTTTGAGTTCTGTATAGACACATGATTACACAGAAAATAAGTTGTTTAAACAGCTTTTAACTAAGAGACCAAAAAATAGTAATTCCTTTTAGCAATGAATAGCTTTGAGAAAAGTCATTCTGACTGATAATAAGTGTCTCCTTAAACTGCAAAGCTAATGAAGTCTGGCTTCTCACTAAATCCTGTCTCATACAAACTACTTGCCGTCCACTGCGATGAGTATTCTGACTGGAACATTATCCACAGCTAAGACACACACACAACTTCCTCATGTACCCTTTCTTTCATGCAGAAGAACAGGTTAGTTCGTGCTGAAATCCTTTCATCTGAGGCCAATACAATTTTCCCTTCATCTGGCCGTCTATTTTTAATAAAATTCTGGGGATTGTTTATTTTTGCAACCTCTACCCTGTAAATCCCAAGTTATACCACAATAGGCTAAAAGACACTGAGTCCACAGTGAAGAAACCTGAGGAAGAGAGGGGGTGAACAAACCCTTACGCACTCTGAAATACAATACAGCACAGAAGAAACAGTCTAAGAGATTCCTGGACTACATGGAAGATAATTTCCTGACAGAGTTGGTGAGTGAGCCAAGAGGCCAGGTGCCCTACTGCTATTTATGAACAAAGAAGGATGATGTGCTACTTGGAGGCCATCTAGGGCACAGGCAACTATGAAATGATAGTTTTCAGTTTTCAGAGCAGAATTGCCAACTCAGATTTACAGAAGACAGATTTTTGCTTGTTTAAGAGACTAGTTGATAGAGTCTCTTGAGAGACAGTCCAGAAGGGCTAAGGCTTTCAGGAAGGTTGAACATTCTTCAAGAAGAAAATCCTAAAGGCAGAGGAGCAGACCATCCCTATGTGGCAAAAGTAGAGTCAGTGGGAAGGAAGACCAGCCTGACTGAACAAAAAGTTTTGCTGGAACTCCATAAAAAAAGAAAAGACACTTGGGAGACAGCTCCTTGCAATGCTTCAGGCTTGAGGCAGAGTGGTTGGAAAGCTGCCTGAGAGAAAAGGACCTGGGCTGCTGGTTGACAGCAACTGAACATTAGCCAGCTGTTCCCAGGTGGTCAAGAAGGCCAATGGCATCCTGGCCTGTGGCAGCAATAGTGTGGCCAGCAGGGCCAGGGCAGTGATTGTCTCCCTGAACTTGGCACTGGTGAGGCCACACCTTGAATCATGTCTCCAGTTCTGGATCCCTACAGAAAGAATATTAAGGTGCTGGAGCATGTCAAGAGAAGTGCAATAGAACCAATGAAGGAGCATGAGTCTCCCGAGGAAGTGCTGAAGATTGTTAAATCTCCTAAGCTGGAGAAAATGAGGTTCAAGGGAGACCTTATTGCTCTCTACAATGACCTGAAAGGAGGTTGGGGTCAATCTCTTTTACCAAGTAACAAATGTTTCAAGTTGTACCAAGGGAGGTTTACAGTGGATATCAGGAAAAATTTCTTCACTGAAGGGTTGTCAAGCACTGGACAGGCTGTCCAGGGAAGTGGTTGAGTCACTTGAGTGGTGTAGATGTGGCACTAAGCAACATCATGTAGCGGTGAATTTGGCAGTGCTTATTTAACAGTTGGACTTCATGAGCTTAAAGATTTTTCCAACATAAATTATTCCATGACACATGTTTTTTATGTTGGCATAAGACCACTTATGCAATGAGAATTGCCAGACTCTCCTTAGAAAACAAAAACCTTCAATATTCATTCTCAGGTAATTTTCCCATCACCAACTTACCAAGCTTTTCTCTCTGTTACAAATTTCAACTAGTTCTTTGAATCTTGCCTTCCTAACTAGAAAGTGGGATGTACGCAAGAGGAAAAACAGCAAGTTTGTCTACTTTTCCTAGTCCATGTTCTGGCAGTTTAAGCTTTTCCCATAGTGCAGAAAACTGGGTTTAGATTTCCAAATACAAAAGGAAAATCCTGCTCCCTCACGATATGAACAGCAGGTCTGTGAACATAGCTATTGTATAAAAGAAGGCACTGCTGTCATCCCACTTGGTCTTGCTATGTTGTCTGCCATGGATGACTTTTCTGAGGAGATTCAACCTGCTACAATAGAGCATACTCCATAAATGCCTACTTGGTCAAGACCCTCAGCAGACTTAGAAAGAGCAATTAATTTTGGTTAACTCAACTAACTGCTGCTCAAACTTAGCCTTTAGAAAGTTGCAGTACATCCGTGCATATTCAAAAGAAAAATTTCTTGCACATGGGAAATCGGTGTTAAAACTGGTTAGTCAACAGACAGCACCTCACTGTGTCCTTTGATAACCACATTTTATTAAGAATGGAATAAAACATAATATACAACAATGTCCAAAACATAACAGCTGATATGCTCTGGATCTATATTTTAATTCTCTTGAATTCTAGTAACAATCTTCTAACACAGCTCTTTGATTATAAATTTCTGGGGTATTAAAAAAGCAAACCCTCTCAGTATAAACATGTTTATCATACAATCTCCAACACCCACAATAATTATCACCTGACTTAAAGTTACATCTGTCACATACACCTGGCAGCTGACAGAGCAGAATAAAAACAGTAGCTTGCCACGGCACAGGGACCTAGTTGAAAGAAGCAACTCAGCTTGCCAGCAGATTTCAGGTGTACTAGATGGCAGCAGAAATCTATGTAGACCTCTTAAGAGCTACAGCTCACTTTTCAGCTCCAATCTGCAGTTCTGTTTTGGCTCAGAGCAGCTTGAAATAAACACTCTCAGTAAATATTTCATTAACCCATGAAGCCTATGGTTCAAGTGTGTATATCTGGCTTCTCTACCTAAACAACATATGCAAAATTCCTTCACTTACTCTTCACTTTCTTTCTTGTGCCTTTCACAAAAAGGCACTATCAGTTACTGTTTGGATGACAAGAAGCAAAAAGGACTGAAACACTGTCATTGCTCAACAGAACTGATGTAAGCACAAGCTGATCAGGAAAAAGTTGTGATTAGTTCAAATATATTCAACAAAAATAGTTGTCAGAAAGGATAAAATAGGGGAAAAAAATTCATCACTGAATGTACCCCAAAATGTTGTAAGTTGAAAAGCAAATGTAACAAGATTAAATCTGTCACATTTCCAAGGACATACACCTGAAGACATATATCTGCATCATTATTTTAGGATGAGGAAAAAAAAAAAAAAGATTTTTCAAACCTCAGTCTTTGAATAGCAGTAAAATATTCTGAATGAAATCTACAATGAATCAGTTAACTAGCTTTTTAAGGTAAGAGCACAGAAGTTTGAAACATCTATAATTAACTGAAGACAAGGAAATGAGACAACCTCAAAAAGTTGAATACAGAGAATATATGGAGAATTTGAGCTGAATTTCTTGAGCTGGAGAGTATGTTTCCAATGCTGTCCTACAGAATTACTTAGGAAAGGAGGGAGTGGGAGGACAAAGAGCAAAAACTGACAACAAAGATAAACAACATAAACTTCTGTCTTTTTCTTTACCGGGACTTATTGCCAAGGCATATTGTTTCATAGCAACACCACTACCAGTAAATACATCTTTAAAATCATCTGCATTATTATCTTTATCCTACACAAAAAAGAAACCAGACATCAATCATAACTGTTTTCCTTATGTAAAATGTAGCTCTGACCACAGAAAAGTGTTGATTGAAATCACATCTCAACAATAACCAAAATAATATAGCAATTGAAATTGTACAATAATTGTCCAGATTAGTCATAGGATGGGACAGTTTTATACACAAAGTTCATACCCCTACTGCCATTATGGTTGATTTCACTGGTTTTTTTATGTGACCCGCAATGGTATCCACTAGAATTGGATATAGTGCTTTCAAAACAGGTTCCACCCATTAGAAAGAAAACAGAAGCAAAGAAACATAGTATAAAGTTCCCAAGAATTCCCAGAAATTAAGGCAAAAAATCACAGGGATGCACTTTTTGCCCAGCTCCTGCCCTTTTCCCAGAGCAGCAAATAGCTTAATTCAAGTAGCAATGATTTATATATAAAATAAAAACATAAGGTTTTGTAAAAACTTCTTGAAAATTATTTATTATTTTCATTCACCTTGATTCTATGAAAAGCAGGTCAATTGGCCTTCCAGATAAAAAAGAAGTTTTTGCCTCAAAAAATCTTGGCAAGGTAATAGATATAGCCAGAGCTATACTTTCAGTTCTTAAACTTTTTACAACCAATATACAAGCAGCTTGAAAACAGAATTTTAATCCTATAGTACCAAATGTTATGTAAAAGTGGATCTTAATTCAGTAATTGGTTTTGTACACTGACAGCTAATCCTTCTTCCTCACTTGATCCTTCGCAAAATTATTCAGCCTTCAGATCAAGACATTAAATGTCATTTACAGAATCACCCAATGTTGATGTTAATGAAGACTTTGATTAAAAACATGATATACAGGTGACTGTCCCTGAAAATATGAAATACAATTTTTAATTAATTTTGTAAATAATACAAGCAATAAGCTGCAACACATACTATAATACTTAACAGAAATATAAGAATAAGCAGAAATCCATAAACAATTCAAAATCTAATACTCAATACATATGTTATTTAGTTATCTGTTGTAGCAAAAGCAAAACATTCATACCTGCACCTGGAATGATCGCCAACTTTGTTTCAACTAGGCCCATTTTAGCAGAAGATGCTAAAAAATAGAATGTAAAGGAGTTCTTACTCTAATGTAGAAGGAAAAAATCAACAGAAAACACGTAATGATTACCTACAAGTTTGTAATATATTAAGTTTTCTTCAAAAATAAAAATAAATCACTTTTAAAAGCATTTGTTTATTAAGAAAACGTCAAAGAGATTCAACTGATCCAATTTTAGCGAAAGATCCAACTACTTCCATCAAGGCAAATTCAGTACTTTATTAATTTTCACGTAGCAAGTAAGCAGTAACAGTGAGTAACAGAGACTTGCCTTCAAATGGAAAGTACCAAAAGAAAACGGATGTTATTGCTTAACATCTTAGAATGGGATAGAATTCTGTATCTGATTATTTGAATTCTTTAGGTGACAGAATATTCTCTAAAGTCAAACAACTTTATAAATCCTAACTTACTGGCTCAGAACCAAGTATTTACTTGGTTCCATTTACTTCATTTCCAGTACACTACTTTTCATCAATAGACATCACAGTTCTGACAGCTTATTAGCTCAAGGTTCCTCTTTTCAAGAGTTCTTGTCATTTTTATGTCTTATGTAATAATACACTTACTAGCAACTTTTGTTTTTTCCCTGCACCCTGTTTAGATAAAATCAAGTCTCCAACTAGAGCACAAGAATAAAAAATGCACAAGAATTAAAAAAAAAAAAATGCACAAGAATAAAACTAAACCAATCCAGCCAATAAGGTTAAGTTGTCATAAATGAAACATTAGCAAGTACTTAGACAAGTTTCTGCTAAAGCCCTTTAAAAAAATGGGTTATAAAGAATGTCAAATACAAAGTAAATTTTAAAAGACTGTTGCCAACAGGCAGATTAGCCAAGCCAGCTATAACACTAATAACCCTATATTCCATAGCAGTATTCAGACCTACCTGCCACCCGTATATCGCAGGCTAACGCAAGTTCTAGGCCACCACCTAAGGCAGTTCCATCTATTGCAGCAATAGTAGGCACAGGCAGATTAGCTGGAAAACAAAGTACCAATTAACACCAACCTCATAAATAACACCTCTGGAATGTGATTTCATTACATTTTGCTCATTCTACAGTCATACATTTCACAGCTAGAAGCTGTGTCTTGTCATTCTCAGACCACCACTGGCAATCATGGCCACCACCATTGCCCCTTTTCTCCTGTAAAGCAGCAGCTAACAGCTTAATAGAGCAGGGAAACTCTTCAGTTTGACAAACAAATGCACATACTGCCAGCACACATGACAGGTAGCAGGGCTCCAGAGGCCTGCACAACCATGGCATGGTTTGTATGTAGTTTATCATCAGTGTTCTGACACAAGAAAGTCATTTAAACAATCAGCCTAAAGTACAGCTTTTCACCTTCTGTAAGTTCAAGTTTTCTTCATCCCTATTCACCAAAAACTCAAAGTTTGATTAAAAATGCATTTTCATTTTAGAAACATACTTGTATATTACAGCTTTAATTACATTTAATGTAAGAGTTAACACAAGCTATCCATTTTAAAATATACTCAAACAGCAGACCAGTAGTACTATAGTCGCTACTGAAGTTTCAAAGATAGCCAAAAGCAATTCATTAGCTGGACACCTGGGTGTACAGCTTGTTGAAATGTTAAATCAGCTCTTGACAACAACAGCTTTTTTTGGAGATGTTAAAAAGTATTTTCTTTGTTTTAATGTTTCAGCTAATTTAATTCAATGACCAGTTCATTTAGTTTCATTAGCCAGAAATAGAAGAGAAAAAACTCTTCTGTCAACACATAAATGAAAATGACACCTGAAAGACTTTAAAATACTTATTGCCTTTTAAAATCTAGAAGGGTAATATGACAAAAATTATTACTTCAATGTATTAATTAGAACTTTTCCTAGGGAACTAGCTAGTTCTAAATTTAGAAATTGTGCTACCTAGCTTACCTTTTTCCTGTCTGACAGATAAACTTCAGATAACTTCATTCAACAAAAGAATCAATTAAATATTGGTATACATCAGCATGACAATTATTATACAAGCTTGAAGTCTCTCACTGGGTAACAAAAAAAATACATAATTAAGCAAAGGTTATTTTAGCTGCAAATTGACCTGCTTTTATGATTAACAGGTAATGAAAATCCAATTGTCTTTAAAAAAAGAACAAAAACTTAGCAATGCTTTTCAAGATTCTAACAGATACTTTAAAACAAAGTCTCTAGGTTGCAGGTTTAGAACATCATTAATAGTTAACATCAGTTAACATCTGAATCAATTTCAGCGCCGAAAGAGGCTACTGATTACTGTTTGCAAGAGCTCTTTCAGTGACATAAAAGAGCTCAAGGTATCCATTATACCTGCCATCTGCCACAGAAGGCATAGGAGACAGAGGAATAGTAGAAAAATCTGCTCTTTCTCTATTTACTTCTTCTTAGTTATATGGAAAGGCAACTCTCATTTCCAACAGGGCACGGTTGCTGACAGAAACTTATAACCCTGTCAACACAACCAATTTGCCAAACAGTCTTGCAATTTTGCTAGCTGACACAGCTAGCCTTTCTCTTAAAGAAATATGCCTTTGCCTTGGGTAAATAAAAAATAGTTTGCCTGAACATGAAGGCAGGGTCATTGTTAACTGCAGTTTCTAGCAGTTACTGCCTGTATGAATGTTCCATTTATCAGAGACGAGCAAACAGTACCTTGAACACTATTTGCATGGCTTTTGCAGTACTCCAAGGCAGAATACTTTCCTAAGATAAGCAACTTCTGGAATTAGCTATGGTGCAATTCAAGTAGACTATTACATGTGGAATTGGAAGTTACAGAATGAGTATTATAAAACAACTTGGTTTCAAGAATTACAGCCAGCTCCTATCATGAAATAATAAAAAAAATTATAAATCAAGGGGATAAAAAGCAGTTTGATAATGTTAGAATCAACACTTCCCAAGGATATTAATTTGAAAGCATCACCCTGCCATAAGAGTTGACAATGAATGAAAGGCAAAAGACAAATTCCCTGTAATAGCCTTGTGTGTATCTATTAAACGAATTTAAGAAATTAATCCTTTTAATATGTTCTCATGAAGCATCAGAAAAACTAGCATAGAAAAAAGTTAGTAATCACTTGGGATTGTAAACTGTGTTTCCAGGCTACTAGAACTTTTTAACAAGGGTAAAGCTTCCTGGAGTATTAGTATTTTGTAGCATAAGAAACACGTGATCACATTTATCTGCATGATTTTAATGTACAACTGCCAAAACTGTTGAGCCCGTAACAAAAGCAGAGATGATGTTTGACAAATAATGCCCTGTAGGCTTAATTGAGTTGTATGCACTCAATTTTAGGAACAATAAATTACACATATAGACAGGTCAATTTCCACAATGATTCTACATGACAAGGTTCATTTGCTGTGAGTGATAAAAAAATATTTAAAGCTTTGCCAAGAGGCCTAGTGGTTTTATACTTCAGCATTTCACATTTTTGTCACAGTTCAAATAACAAGACATAAATTTCAGGCAATTGTTGTACTACTACTCATTAGTCCTAAATTATGGATGTGATACAGGTTTATCAGGGTACAGTCATGAGCTGCATAGTGAAATAAAAAGGAGTTTACAATACATGTAAAAGAAACAGATTAGCTAAACTAAATGAGAGAGTACAACACAGAGACAAGAGTAGACCATGTATATATAAAGATTATAGTTGTTAGAAGTAGTTAAAAAGACTAAGTAATGTGCAGCATAAACTTCAGTTAGAGAATTTCACTGAGTTACCATAGTACATCAAAGTGTGGACTATGAAGGACACTAAATAATAAGGTAGTTCACACAATTAATTCAGAAAGGATTACTTCACACATGTATTCTAATGTAAAACATGCTGCTTATTCTGTAAATACAGCTCTATTCTGCAAATAAAACACATCCCAAGCAAATGCCAATAGTCACATCCTAATGTAACATCAATGCTTAATTACACTATAGAAAAATAAGGTTTGAAGTACAGTAAAGAAATAGAAGGATCCAATTCAGTTTATGTTATGTCAGCAACAGAGCCAGACATAAGACAAAAACACATCCCTATATTTGAGATCACAGGAAGAGACTTCTAGCTAAAGAGAAGACAAATGTGAACAAGCAAATCAAAATAGATTTTATGTATTAAGTTGTTTGAAGAATAATCTCTTAGCACATAAGCTGAAAAAACCTGTAAAAAGGGATGTTTACTGGCCATTCAAGACATAATACAGGTAGAGTGACCAACAGGTAAAATGAAAAACTTCAGTAAGAGAAAATAAACTTAGTAACATTAGATACCTCAAATAAACCCATTAACAGCTCAAACAAAATAGAAAATATGACAGCAATATAAAGAAATGAACTTGCTTCCTACTCTGCAGTAACTGTGAACTTTCAGCTCAACTTGAGAAATACACCCCTGGTAAAGACACATGTCACATGTAGTTTTAGATTAGGTGAACCAGCAGCATCTTGTAGTCTTCGGATACCTCCTGCTTTCCTGTGACTCTTCATTACTGGAAGGTATAGAATAGATTAAGTAAACTCTCCCACAGTTTTGCCATGAGTACAGAATGCCACAGGGGGAGCACTTTGCAATTAAGCACATAAAAACACATGTAATGTGTTGTAAGTAATTTCAAAGCATCACAGTTGTTCTGAGGCAGGTAACTGTTATTTTATCTTCAAGTGACTTTCCACATGATGTCTACTGCTGCTGACTAACAAGGGATTTCCTTTCTGCTTAGAGACCATGATACGATAAACAACAGCCCAGCATATGAATACAGGCACCTGGTCTGGAGGATTTGACCACTAAATAGTTTCTCAGATGTGTGCCATAACACCCACACAGCTGATTCCTACTACTGCAGATACTGACATTCCCCAAATAGAAAGCAGAAAATGCCTGGATTCTACTGACCTGAATCATAAATGACTGTTTAGTCTTCTCACTAATTTATTAAGGAAGTTCTTATAAAATTACAGATATGTAAGATAATAGCTTAGAGGAAACAGGATTACATATGACACTTTCTTAGTAACTCTCACATAGCCTTTTTTTTATTCCTACACAACCTCAGTTTCTCATTACTGACAAAAAATAAATGGCCTGATCAACAAGGAAAACCTACTTTCCCAATTAGTAAGGATGAAGGAAGTATGAAAGATGAATACATATAGTAAAACCAAAATGGCAACAATTCACATATGAAAGTAACCTTGTTTTAATGAAACATTATATACAGTAGATTTCATGTAACAGGCAAAAAACCACTTTCTTTAGCTGGTGTCCCATTATTCAAAGGAAGATCTATTACTAATGCTGATCCCTTACTGTCAGTTCCTGAAACAGGCAGAGGAAAAATAATATAGTTATCCAGAATTCCAGACTTTGTGTTTTGTGCTCCTGGTCAACCTGCATGAACTTGTCCCAACTGATTAACTTAAAATATTTAACACCCAGGAAAAATAATTACAAATTCAGAATATATCAAATTCCAAAAGATCAACCTCCTAGGAGTGTCCTCCTTGCTTGCTAAACAAATTTATACACGTAAGATTTTCTGTATGCAACTGTACCACATACTCATATAAATGGAAAAAAAAAACCATTCCTGAGCTAGACATAAGATTTTGAGATTTAGACTGTTCAAGTGCCAATGAAGTGTATGAGAATCACCCATTTGTAGCCTGGCAGCTGTTGCAATCAACCTGAAGAATACCTGCAGTACTCCCTTCCTTTAGCTAATAAGTAGCAGTCATCATTAAAGAACTAAAATCTAATAGACATAGAATTCAGTTTCTCTAAAAGTAAAAGGTCTGCACTATTACTGCAGTACCACTTCATGATTCCCATAAATCAGAAAATTCCATGGAAGTCCACTCAAGCCCTAACAATGCAAAAATTCTATGCAGATATACTTAGATACAATTAGATATATTGAGATATAGATATAATTAACTTCTTACATCTTAGTTAACTTAGATATAATTAATGTCTATTTTTGAAGTACTTTTTGCAGATTAGGGCAAATATTTTCCATTTAACTAATTATAACAGTCAGAATTTGGTACCTACAAAAATTCAAATGAAGCCCCAGTTTAAAACCTGCCTTTTCGTGCATTTGATACAAAACATTAACGAAACAAAAGACAGTCACCTTAACTTCTCTTGCTATTCCTGTGCTGTCCTGTACCTGGACAATGTTCAAAAAAGGTCCTTATTGTTCCTTTCTCATCTTTATTCAGTGACCTCTGGCAACCAACCTTCAGAAAGAACAGCTATTCAGATATAAACCAGAAGCTTGTCACTACCTCTAGTACCTACTGAACCAGATTCAAAACCCTGACTTTAATTATGAACAGAAGAATTCTTGTTACCCAGAACGAAACTGAAAGTAGTGAGCATACTCTACTTGCCTCAAAAACTGTGAGTATCCATCTAAGACAGAAGTAGCTACAAAATTCAATTTTAAATAACAACACAACTGAATTGCCACAGAACAAAGAAACAGATTGTCCAAGCTATTTATTCCACATGTGCATTTCTGATTGTTTGACAAATAAGGTTGATTAGTGAACAAGCAACTTCAGGGGGCATTTCCAGCAAGTAATTTTTCCTTTTGAATAACAGATTTCATAAATCATAATGCCAGAAGGATGAATTGTATATAAGTATCTTGCATACTGTCAGTATTACATTAGGATTAATAGAGGAAAGTATGCTATAAACTGAGGAAGAGATTAACAGTTCCACAATTTGTTATTTAGCAAATTAAGAAAGTATAGCAATCAACTGCCTACATATTTCTTCAGCACATGGGAAACCCTTAAATCACAGAAGAGTTGAGGCTGAAAGAGACTTCTAGAGCTCACTTTGTCCAGCCTGTCTGCTCAACCAGTACCACCTTGAACAGGTTGCTCAAGCTCATGTCCAGGCGATTTTTGAAGCTCTCTAAGGAGAGAGACTTTAGAACCCGCTGGGTAACCTGTATCAATGCTTTGTCCCTTCACAGTGAATAAGGACTTCCTGATCTCAGGGAGAAACTCTTCTCTTCCAGTTTGTGCCTATTGCCCCTGGCTGTGTCAATAGACACCACCAGAGATAGCCTATAACACCCTCATATATTGCTGAGATCACCTTGTGAGCCATCTCTTCTCTAGTCCTTGCTTGTTGAACCTTTTCTCACTGAAGAGATGCTCTGGAGCATTCATCACCTTCAGGGCCTTTCACTGGACTTTCCAATAGCTCTGCCTTTAACTGAGGAGCCTAGAACTGGCCATAGTACTCCAGCAGGGGCCTCACCTGTGCTGATGAGAGCAAAAGGATCACCTCCCTCAGCTCTTGATAACACTGATCCTAATACAGCCTAGGATACCACAGTCCTTCCTTGCCATAATGGCACAGAGCTATCTCACATTCAACTTAGTGTCCCACCTAGACCTGAAGGGCTTTTTTGTGCAGTTGCTTTTCCTATCATTACTCCCATCATGTACCTGGTGCATGATGTTTGCATTTTCCTTTGTAGAAATTATTGATGTTCGTGATAGTCTATTTATCCAGCTTGCTGAGTTCCCTCTGGATGGTAACATAACCCACTCCTTATGATTTTACATCATCAACAAACTTGCTGAGTCTACATTCTATCCCACCATCCAGACCAGGAAAGATGTCGAATAGGACTGAATCCAGTGCTGCCCCAGGGATACAGACTGGCTAGGGGCCTCCAAGCAGACTTCATGCTGCTGATGCATAGTCTGGACCCATTCATTTAGCTAATTTTTAATCAATTTCACTGCCTTTTCATCCACTCCATACTCACCACTTACTATACAAAAATTTTACGAGAGTACTGTCAAAAGCCTTACTGAAGTCAAGGTAGACAATATCCATGTTTCTCAATCTAACAAAGAGAAACAATATTTCTCATCTAAAAAACTTCTCATTTTATCATAGGCTGTCAAACTGGTTAAGCAACATTTTCCTCCTCTGACTACACCTTATGACTTTACCTTATGACTTTCTTATCCCTTGTGTTCCCAGTAGTAGTTTAGTTTCCACGTTTAGTTGTTCCAGAACCTCTCCAAGGACAAATTTTAACCTACAGATAAGAAAGCTCCCTCCCCATTTCTTAGTACATTTATTTAAATGTAGTAACAATGGAGACTTCAAATTGATAAAAAGAATGTCCACATGCTCCCAAAATGTTTAAATACCACTAAATGCATATATGTAGATTCCATATAGATTCCATATAGCTTGAAGGTGACCCATTAGGAAAGCAAGAAAGAAGAAAAAAGAGTCATTTCTTAAGAGTGAGAATGTCAAAAAAAGTATTACAAATTTTAGTCTTGTTATTACAAAGCAATGCACTTATTTACACGCCATTTATCTTTAGTGTATATTTCAACTAAAAATAGCTTAAACCCATATAATACTGCAAGTCTATGGGCCGATTCCTACACTAGCATTGAAAGGTTTGAGATCTGTTACTTTACAGAGTTTCTTTATGAACCCAAAATCTCCAAGTTGTCTGGTTACAAGTTATAAAAGAATTTGCAAAAGGTCACATACATAGATAGGAATTTTGAATCAGCAGTAATGATTGCATAATAACTGGGAATGGATTATTACTTTGTTTTCAAAATAATTAAGTTTATACCTAAATATTCTTATTTTGTAACTCAGAACAAATTTCTCTTCTAACTCTACACTATCCAGATTATGGATGGCTCTTGGTGATGTGGCTCTTAAATTTTAAAAACTAAGATCTTTTAACTTAAAAAAAAGTAAAGGAGGAGGGGCGGCATAAAGAGCATAAGCTATGCCCCTTGACTGGCAATTAGAGGTGGTCCATGTGCAGTTCTGATGACTGGAATAATCTTTATACTAGGAACATTACGATCACAAAATTACATTTAACATATTAAATAATTTATGTCATAGGAAATCAGAAAAAAAATTACAACGCAGCACTGTATTTTGATTTCGTTTTTTGGGATCTTTCCCTGAAGAACAACATTGTGATGGCATATAACCTTTGCAAAGAGTTTTGTTTCAGGCAGTTACCTTGCCTTGCAAAATCTGTAATCAAATCAGTACTACAACAGTTTGCTTTCATTTTTAGTTGCAAGCACTACAGTCAAAAAAAGATTCTTCTATAGGGAAGAAAGCTAACAGGAACAAAACACTTCAACAAGTACTTTCATCCATTCTGTAACACTAAGAAATCCAAACAGCATATGCAGAAACATGTAAAAGTGGCTGAGAGAGACTGTCAAATCTTCCTACATGAACTTCAGGGTAAAGAAGATTGGACAAACCATTCTTGCACATGGTAAGTAATCAAATGTTACAAAGCTTTACCTCTCATAAGTGCAAAAATAATGACAAAGTGATTATTCAATTAATTTCTATAGTTCTGTATGTTTCAAAAATATATTCATCTGCAAAAATGACCACACTTTAAAGTCTGAATACAGAATTCTGCGCCATACATCTGCTTGTCACAACCCTGAAAGGCTTTTAGGTACACTCTAATTCCTGTGCTTCAGATAAGAAGCTTAATAAACTACAACTGTTGATAGACTTGAACATTACTGTCTTTGCTTTAATACCTTCAAAGTTCAGGCAGACAATCAATAACAGTAAAGAGATGCACAAGAAAACCCCGTATTTTTTAGTATTTGTAAAGAAATTTTGCTTTTTAATGAAAATGGTTACTGCACATTACAGCTGATTATTAAGCAAAAGGTATTAATAAAGTTTTTCTTCCATTCATTTTGACAGAGGCTAAAGCACCTCACTCAATCCTATTAATTTCCCAGTTTCCTCCATTAATCATTCACTCTCATATGTGACATAGAAACAATGTTCTTTTGAATTGAAAAGAAGTTTCAACTTTAACAGAGGAATATTACATTCTTTATTTTAAAATTTTCTATTTGGTACTTTATTATGGACAAGTAAGAGAGACAGTGTGCTCTACATTCTTGATAATAGAAACAGAAACTGGAAAATTAATGTGAATGAAAGAGGTTGTTTAATTAAACCCTTCATCCAGTTTTCTATATCCAGCTCTTCCATGATTTTCTTGTATTATAGAAAATCATCTGGATATTTCAATCATCTCTCAGTCCGATAAACAAATTCTTCAGTTGCTTCATATTTACTAACGTTTCGTCTTGTAGTTTCATTCTGCCCTCAGTAAGACAATAATGAAGTAAAACTTAGATGACAGAATCCACTTTCTGTACAAATGAGTGAAAGTTTTGGATAAAAGAAAAATGAAAATTATTTATTTTTTATTCTTACTAAATACATTTAAGAACTTATTACACAAAAACAGCACAGCTTGTAATCAAGCAGTGAATTTATGAAGCACAAAGGAGTTAAATTAATTCAGTTACATTTTCACATTCTACTTCTCTGCAAGTTTTTTTTTTTCTCTTTCTTAAAGAGCACACAAAATAAAACTCAAACTATAGTCTCTATATAATATACACACACAACTATAGTCTCTAACATAATCTCTGGCTGTTAGGAGAATCAAATTAGATATGGTTTTCATTTTTTTTATTGTCTACTTGTCTGATTTACAGTATGAAGATAACACATACTCTATTATTACTGCCATTCTTTTTTGACACAATACATTCCCCAGTCTAGTGCTAAAATATTTTATTTCTAAATTAGCATAATCTACCAAGTAATAGTTTCAAACCAGTTCATTCACAGAACACCGCAGAAGAAACACTCCCTAACATTTCACAGTAAGCTTTTTTTTTCACAAGCTAGCTTAGTAATATCATCAAGTCAGAGTCTACCTAGCCGAAAGATGTATTCACTACAAAACTTGACAATTCTGAAGTCAAAGCCTCGTGCTTGGCCCAACCAGTCAGCTCAGGATTTCTTCAATAGAAGAACAACATTATGCTTTCAGTACCATGTCAGGTACTGAATATCAATTCGTTCAAGGAACAGAGCCAGAGACCAAGACAGGTAAAGCAAAGAGCTAACAAACTTTTCTTTTTCATTCAGTGATTGAAACATGCAGTTTCAAACCTGAACAGGGTGAGGAAAGGATAGTGTTACCAATACATCAAACATGCACAGTGTGGCTCCCGGGAGAGGGAATGGAAGCCCTGGACAGCAAGTGATACCAGAGGTCTATTTTAACACAGTGCAAAATGGCTATGCTGATCTCAATTAACCATTTGAGTGCGCAGCATCCTAGTTTTGGTACAGTTACCTTTGTGGAAGAAAACCTAAAGAGCCATTCCAGAGCATAGCCTCTTGTCCTCCAGAACAACATTAGGAATTACTACCAGAAGAAAAACTAAACTACGGCGGAGGTTAGGTTGATTTTTGTCACAGCTGTACAGCACCACCAGGATTAGACCACGTTTAGTCAAAGGCTATCTTAAATTAATTCAATATCAAGAGAAGAAATAAATCTACTATTGGAAAACAACCAAGCAACTGACCACAAGGTGCTTTCATTCCAGATGAACTCATTCTAAGTGCAGTATGTTAAAACTAACTATATCTGACAGAAATATGTATAAACAAAGTTATTAAATATCATCACTTATTAAAGTTGTATCACAGCTGATGCATAAAAACTAAACAAATGTTTCCAACAAAGACCTGTAAGATTTGTTATAATGCAACAAAACAAACAGAAAACAAGTAACCTTAGTATTTTATTAAAAAATTCATTCTTAACTTAGCTCAGATCTAGGTTCCATCAGGCCATGAGTAAAGTGTTTTGTCTCCAAATGTGAAATAAAAAACAAGCCTGACCACGTGCTAAATTTAAGAAGTAACCAAGAAAGTCAGTTGGCAATTTTTATTCCCTGTTTATGGGATTTGGGAACTTATACCTGTATTCTTTGGAAAAGCTTTGCTAGTCAATGATGTTTCTCACTTAATAGAGACTGGAGCCTAATGTCAATTTGAGTAATTACATGTATTTGCTGAACAGAAATTCATTCTAAAGCTTCAGTTTTTATTTTTATTAAATATGGTGTTTTTATTGAAGAGTGTGGTTATTGCATTCAGCTCGATACATAGCCTCAGTCTGTTTTGCAACTGAAATCCAAAAAGATAACACACTATCACAGCTCTGACCCCACAGCCAGTATAAAGAACAGCATGGATTTAATAAGAGGCATACAGTAAAATACATATTGAAGATCTGACCCACAATGATGGGTTTTTTTCCCCTCCCCAAAGCCTCAAAAACAAGGCTTCTGAAAATCATTGTCATTTGACTTAATTTAGCCAGGCCTGTCTTGTTGCACATAGTTACAAGAGATCTATTGAGGATTTTCTCTCCCAATCTCTTTAGGGTAAAGACAGCCTTACATCAGTAATGAAGTGCTTCAAGGCAAAATGTAGTAATGGACAAGTAATCTTAAAATTCTTACTATTAAAAGAAACAATAACAAAGGAAAAAGTAGAAAAAACCCCAGACACACACACACACAAACCCATACCCCAAACAAACCTCCACAATTTTGGTATAATTTTAGCAAAAGCAACCACTGCTAAAAATAGAGGCTGTTTTCATTATCTCCTCCCCAACTTAAAGCTCCAAGTACCGCAACTAATGGGGCTCTGTTCAATTTTTTCAGCTCTTTTTTTAAGCATTTATTTATAAACAAAATCACATTTACTGCAGTCTTACTTCTTCACCCAAATTTAGCAAGAAGTTATAAATTATTCCCATATAAATAAGTGCAGCATGCTTTTAATTTCCAGAAAATTCCCTTCTGCAGCTGTATTCTAAAATGATACTACAGCTTTTTACAGCACAACCAGTGTGAGGGTTTTAAATGTAATGACATCGACAGAAACTAAAGAAAGCCAAAGGATGTCAATTCTAAAAAGCTGGGTTTATCTAGTTGTTCAAGACATAATTAACCTTTACTGTAATTCGTCTATAAAGGTAACTTAATGGTCTTCTTTCTGAAAATATAGCTAAAAAGACGTAACTCCTTACTAGGTCACACATCTGAATACAAATGCAATTATCAAAACATGACCTAGTTCTGAAAAGCAATAAGTAGAATACATTTTAAATGAGATTATAGTATTAAACTCAGATATAAAAAAGGACAAAATAGGAGATTGGATATATTGTTCCCTAGCTACATAACAATCTGCAGTGGTAAATATTAATTTGAAAATTGTTTCCCCTCTTTAACTATCTCACAGCATTCTACTTGTTGCTGGGCAAGAAAAACATCATTATTATGTTCAATTTACAGATTAATTGCAGTGACCAAATGCAAATACAATGCTCCTATATTTCTATATAAATTACATTTTGCAATGACTTGATGTAAAATTAATATTCACTTCTATTCATCAGGACATTGACACAATGGGACATCTTATGTACCCAATCAATCTAAACTCCTGTATATATTTTTCTGATGCTGTCTACCATTTCCTGATGTAGAGAATGGCATAATGAGACCCCACCTGGGGTAATGCATTCAGCTCTGGGGTCCTCATCACAGGATGGACATTGACCTGCTGGTGTGAGTGTACTCTGGAGTGAGCCCAGAGGAGGGACACCAAGTTGATCAGAGGGATGGAGCACCTCTCCTATGAAGGCTGAGAGAACTGGGATTGTTCAGCCTGGAAAAGAGAAGGCTTTAGAGTGACACAATTATAGCCTTCTAGTACCTGAAGGGAGCCTAGAAGAAAGATAGATGGGGACTTTTTACAAGAGTCTGTAGCAACAGGACAAGATTAATGGATTCAAACTGGAAGAGAGTGGGTTTTAGGAAGAAATTCTTCACTGTGAGGGTGTGAGCTACTGGCACAGGTTGCCCAGAGAAGCTGTGGATGCCCCATCCTTGGAAGCATTCAAGGCCAGGCTGGATGGGGCTCTGAGAAAGGTCTGCTGAAACTGACTGAGGTAAGTAATTCACTGCACACCTTTAACATAACACCAAAAATTTGCTTACATATTCCGTAGTTAAATACTCTCACAGGAACTTTAATAAAGATGAAAACAACCAAACATTTTTCCCAGGATTTTTCCAACCCTGAGGCAAAACAAAGCATCAAATAACTGAACATTTTCCAGTCATTCAGTGAAGAATGCCAAATCCAAATATTTCTTCAGACTTCAGAAATATTCTCACTTAAAAACTTGAAAATAATCGATTTAAAAAAATCTATTTACAAATCATAGGAAACTCTTGAAACCAGTTGCTCATATTTAAACACTAATAGCAGCTTAAAGTATTTTCAGTTACTTCAAGCCAAGGAAGGCTGAAAAATTATTACTTAATGATAAGAAAGCCTCCCAAAATTCTTACAAAGAAAATGAATGGAACAACTTGTTGCCACTTGCTTGGTATTCCAATAAAAGGATAAGTACTAGTATGACATACAGGATCAGCTGCAGGAAATAAACTGTCTATTCATGGCGTCTAGGTATTTTACAGATTTCACTTATTTAAACAGCCTTGAGTGTCTACTTCACTTCAAAGACATGACAATCATTTCATGACATAAGTATCTCCATGAATTACCTAATCAAAGTTTCATTCTTCAGCAGGTCATCATTTACCTAAAAAAACCCCTGCTTTCCATTCATAACATTCTGCCAAATCAAAATGTTACATAGTGTTCTTAAGGAAATGCATCTAAATAAATTTTAGAAGTTAAATGTAGAAAATTAATTCTTTAAAACATGTAACACTACACTTCTCTTTTCAACAGATCATATTGGCAATAACCTGTTGAAAATTAATTATATTTAAACTGATCAGCAGAGATGTAGAAATATAATTACTTGTTGGTGAATTCCTAAACTAAAATGTACAGAGAAATTACTATCCTTAAGAATTGATACAATTTGATTAAAATCCAAAACTATTAACAGGTTTTACATTTTACTACACCAAAACATGGTGTAACAAAATTTTAAAAGACCTTAGTAGCTAAATTTCTATTAGCAGCTGATGTTTAACATGCTTCTAAAATATATTAGACTGTACTAATTATAGAAACCACAAGAATGCAATAGTAAAAACTGAATTCTAAAGCACTTTGATGTCACTGAACAATCCATCCTTTATGAAAATAGCAGGGCAAATCACCTCTACTTCAGTTGAGATTTAGCTTCTCTAGAATTCTTTAAAAAAGTCTAACTCAACTTGGAACATTTTAAAGGAATAAATGAACCATGATTCATATTTGTCAATATACTCCATAATCCCCATGGGTTCTTTCCAATTCAAGATCTGTGATGTGATATTACACAGTTAGGGATACTCTACTACCTGTCAAGAATTAACTATGAAGAATTAACTAATTAACAAGAATTAACTATTAACTAATGCATGTTTATGTCATTCCTCTAAACTAACATTCTCAGGTTAAAATAACATATTTCAAGGGAGAGGTTACTTACCCAATTCATTAATAGTTGCTCTTGCTCTGGAGACAAAAGAACTAACTTCACTTGAGTGCATTTTTGCCCTTTCCTTAAGGTCAGCACCTGTAAGTGATATTTCATACATATGTTAGCAAACTGTAAAAAGTATTGTAGATAGATTTTAAAAAGTAAAATATTTCTTCATTTATAAAAATTTTAAGTTTACTTCTAAACAAGGAGATTAAATTGGTCATATAAATATTCCACAGATTTCAAGGAAAATATGAACTATCTATCAGGAAAGACAAAAACAAAACCAAAAAGCCCAAAACAAACAAACAAAAATTAAATTATCCATAACCATATTTTCAGTAAGCATATTCTTCTCAGTGACATTTCTTTTTCTCTTATTAAAATAGTTTATGAACAGTAGCATTTATGCTCATAGTTCATCTGTCATACTATTTTATTTTCCCAACTGTGTCACAAAGTCTGATAAATACGCGCTTTTCATATTGTACTCTTGTTATTCTCTTATTGGTAGATCATACAGTACATGCATTGCATGGTTTTACATCAACAGGCTATATATCTAAATAAAAATGCTACAATGGACCAATTTTTCAGTTCACTTTCCACTAATTTACTCATATTTATTTTGGAATAAGTTACATATTATCATTGTTTGTTTGTCAAAAAAAAAAGCCACACCTTGAAAATTTTTACCTATTTCTTCTTAAGTATATAAAAATTAAGTTTGTTTAATAAGCATACTGTAGCTAGCTATAGAAAATTTTGTGTTTTTATAATCTCACATATAGGAGATAATATAGAAAAAGCTGACATTTTCTCTCATGAACATGTAAAAAAACCCTAACAATAATAGTAATAATAATGATAATAATAATAATAATAGCTAAAAATAAAAGTCTACCGTTCTTATAGATCAACAATACATTAAATAGGCAAAACCTGCATAGACACATTTATTCACTAAAGAAGTGAAATGGTCGCAAGGCAACTTAGTGTGCACTTGTTCCATTTGGTAAAAAATAACCTACTGAGCTAGTCTCTTTGCATGCCTGAAAAGGCTGAACAACACAATTAAAGAAAAATGAAAAAAAAAAAAAGGTTTATTTTCTCTATCCAGAGAATACAGTGCATTCAGGAAAATGCACTGAACCCAGATTAAGTGAAGACTGTAGCTCAGAATTTTAAATTATGCAGTCATAGGATTCATTTCACCTTTTAACTTTCTGGACTTAATTCATGATAGGATATCCTGACCCTCTTCATCAAACATAGTTTTAGATATACTTTTGTTGACAGCATTAGTGGTAATGCTAAACTCTAGGCTATCTCTGTGAAAATCAGTATCTCAGTCTGACATTTTCTGATGGACATCCAGTTGTTGCTTTAAAGTACTATGTCTAATAATGCAGCTCTACATCTTTCCTTCTTCCTCTGTCAAAGCAAAGCTCCTCATTTAACTGTGACTTCTGTTCTTCTTCTATACATGTCACTATAAAAACCATGAAGCATCAGTCCTGGCTGCATTTGTGTATTTCCTACTAAGAAGTGTTAAGCTTAATTTACATCACCAGGCACTTCACCAAAAACTTCCAAACAACCTTCTAGAATGTGCCCCAACTGAGACAGTAGGACAGGCCAGTTGACCAGACAGTACAAAACAGGAATTGCTACAGTCAAGCCTGCACTGCAGAAAAATTGCAAGTGCTACCTTAGTAATTCACAATCAATGCATAAAGAAAACTTGCCAGGAACCCAAAAAGCAAACAAAATTTGCACCCATAAATCTGGACAAAACACCAAATCAAATAAAACTGCAAGCAACTTTCACAAATCCATTTACATATAGAGCTCTGGAGCTAAAAGGAGCTTCTGAAATGTCATGTTTAAGAAGCTAAATGGTAAATTGTTTTAGAAGTCACATCAGCAAGGACACGAATGAAAAAATATCATTTACTTGATATCAGTTAAAGTCTGGATCTAGTTTCTTCAACTCTGTTCAAATCACTGCCTATCTAAGAAACTATGCTTTATGTACAAAAACCTCTTTGGCTGTGCAATCTGACTCAAAACTTCCACACACTGAAATCCTGCTCACTGGGCATTCCCTTAAAAGACATTTTAAAGAAAATATCTAGCATAACTGCAAAGAAAATCTTCTGTCAATATAAGATTAAAGCCATTTTTAGGGTTTGATTTATTCAGACTAGAATATATGCATAGAAAAATGGACTCAACCAAAAGAAACCAACTCTTCTAAAACAAAAAATACACTGCAGACTTCTTCCTTCAGTTAGAATATACGTTTCCTTGAAGACATTTACATAAATTGATTAAATATTTAACAAAAAACCTTGTTTAGAAATGGATTAAAATATAGCTGCTAATTTAAAATTAACAATATAGATTACTGTAAAGAAATTTCAAGTACATAGCTGATCTTAGTGCCTTAACCAGCTTTAGTAAACTAACATTTCCTTTTTTTACGTGTTTCCCCCTCACAAATGTCAAGGAAATTGAAAGAGCCCTTTTGATAGCCCTTTTTCTATTTTAGCTCTCCAAAGAATAGTAATAGTAACTGAAGTTTTTTCAGAGAGAAGAATTTTAGTCAGAAGCCATTCACTGCACTCCAAAAGAACAAATGCCTTGGCATCCTCTGGGTCACAGGAGATGGAACTGCCACCAACTTCACAGTTTTGTTCCTGTTATAAGATTTGACTGCTCAAAGAATTATTGATGAATTCTGACCCACATAGCAAAGAACTGTTCACATATTTCTTCAAAATCTGTTCTTAAGTCAGAAGTAGAAAAGGTTTCATTTCTGAAGCTAGCCATGAAGGAGAATGCAAGTTGAACCAGAGAGTTCTGCTCTCTCAGCTACTGAAACCAAAGACCCCTCCTCTCACCCCCTGTTTTGTACTTCAAAGTAGCTAAAAATAGTCTTTGCTTAACTGCTGAGAGCAACAAAGTAGCTAAGATTTTCAAACCACAAAAAGTATGACACAACAAAACTGACATTTTTCTATGGGCCACAGCTAAAATCTGTGGACAGTTTGACCTATCTGCTCCCCCACATCCACTCCCAGCAGACTCCAGGAACTCTACTGTGGGTCCATTCCTTCCTGCCACACTGAACACAGAACCCTTTAAGACCTCCTACCCAAGAAGGAAAAGGGCAAACCCAAGCTACCAGGGAGCGGAGGCATATGAACTGTTGCAGTTTTGATGGTACACTGTAATTATGTCCCCACATCCATCCGGTTTGTACTGGAGCATGAATCGTTGTCTTCTCCATATTAAGCTTCCTGGTATCTCGATGCTTTGCCCCACTAATTGACTTTCATCCACTCAGAACAATAACAGAAGCTGTGATTTTAGGAGTTATGTTCCCCAGTTCTCACCTCACTGCTCCCAGCATTTTATGAACAACATTTTAGAGATTGTGAAATGCCATTTTCAAATTACTAGCTGCTACTGCAGGACAAAAGAGAAGTGCCACAGCTAAAGACTACATTGACAGTATCATCAACCACTCCCTCCTACAGCTATATTAGCATTTGGTCAGGTACTCGCCACTTGTGAATAAACTCTTCTTGAATCAACTTAATTCACGGAAGTATCACTTCAAAATTTACACAGCAAACTGGTAGAAGAGAACTTTCCTGATTACTTCCAATGAAAAGCTATGTTTGAAAAATACCAGTACAAACAGCAGATGTTTAGCAGTCAGCTGTGATCTGGTCTTTCCAGATCAATTCTTGAAACTGATGCAAGGAAGATGCATACTGTTTTGAATACTACCTACACTTGTACTGAGGTTGGTCAATCCAAAAGAAAATCTCTGTTTGATTTTGATCCATTACTTTCTCATTTTCCTTCTCCTATATTGGAGGAAAAGTTTGTTTGCCTTTTTTACCTTACTTTCCCTAAATATGAAAAACCTGTCGCAGTAACTCTCTTTTGCATGGTTTCAAATATTCAGCTATTCAATGGTTGGCTGTAATACACTGTCAGTTGAGAGAATTATCACAGCATGTGCCGGACTTCCACTTCACAATGATGCCAGAGAAAATGTTTATTTGAGAAAGCCAAGGGCAGTCCAGCAAGATAGGGATATTGCTGTTATTCACCAGAATTTTCCACCTACACATACGTATGACAAGGATGGCTTTTAACTCAGAGAACACACCAAAGGAAACCAACTTTTATAGTGATTACTCTGACCCCCTGCCTCCTGCCTTATTTGGATATTTTTACAAACTTGCTAATCAGAATTTATATACTGTTGAAAAGCTATAAGTTGTGTTTGTAAAATGCATTCCAACTATAAGCCTCACTTTCCAAATAATATAAATGCCTAGAAATCTTCTTGAATAGACTATTCTGTGAAACTCACAAACACACCCCAAAATCTCTAAACGAAAAAGGCATAAAATGTAATGGTTTATATGTGACACTCGAAGAATTTACCTTTATTCAATAAATACTTTGTATTAAAAAGTAGGTCTTTTAGAAAGCTGGCACACCAAAATTAAACAGTGAAGTTATTCTATCAAGTGTCTAAAGGTGCTTGAATTGTCTTTTGTCTGAGAAGAGGAAAGGAAGTGACACATGCACAGGCATTTTAGGTAGAATAAAGTATTAAATTCTTAGCGCAGCAGTGTTATTGTGAGCTTGCCCTTTGATCTTACCAAACACAGATCAACCAGTTCTGTCAAGACACCAAAATTTCAATAAGGAGGTGACACTGGGGAGTATCAGAAGATACTGTCTTGCATACTATATCCTACTATTCTGTATCTTGTCAGCAAGAGCTAAGAACACTGCAAACAGCAAAACACAAAGGCACTACCAATCCACTCAAACAAGTTAAGGAATTTATGAAGGAAACTTACTATGTTTTCATCTAGAAGTACAAAACACACTCTACCTCACCAATTAAAATGCTATGAATTCCTACGAACCCATATCTTATTACCATACAACGCATTTAGGCAGACTGTGAATTAATATTCATCCTTCTCCACACATACTGACCTAAATAAAATACTGAGGGCAAAGGGTCAACTTTGACATACATTACAGATTAACTTAAAACCACTGAAAAACAAACCCATTAAGGTACATGGAAATATCTTTATTTAAAAGCAGATGTGTGCAACTTCTAGAGAAGCCATTCAAAAAAAATCCAAGAAATCATTAGCAGAACAGCAATAAACTTCTACAAGGTTAAGAATACCTCAAGAGGAAGCTGTACTTACATATGTGAGGACAACATTATAGTCAACTTAAATTCAAAACCAGAAAGAATTATTCACATTTCTTTTTCTCCAAATTTCAAAGAACTTCAGAAATAAAGCCTTTATGCCATGAAATCTATTTAGGACAACTTAACCCCCAATTTTAAAACCAGAGTACCTCATGAAATGTCGCAGTTGAGATGGACACGGGACACGATGCGACACAACACTCAAGGTTCGCACAACAACAGCCAACTTTTATTCAGCTTCCTTTACATAGTTTTCGTAAACCTGCACAGTTCCCCCTGACTGAATTTCACTGCTACCCAGCTTACTGACCAATAGCTGTCTGCATCCCCAATAGCCTAAAGTGGCTCCCTCATGGCCTAGACTGGTCAAGTTCTATAATTAGGGATATCTATAACTGTGAGGCCTCCAGGCCAGCTGTTAGCCACCAGAGTTCTCCCTTTTTGTTTTTAAACACAAAGGCAGTGTCTGTCTTCCTCTGCAGGGCCCTTGCAGACAGGATGAAAAACATGGCACAATGTACAAATAATAAGCCTAGGTCAAATGAAGATCTTTACCCAACACAAGTCCAGCCTTACCAGCCATTGGTTTATCCCACATATCTTCAAGAGATTTCACAAGCATGGCCAGGAACCATCAAGCACAGCTTCATAGTGTGGTATGCCACAGGCTGTTTACATCTGTGGCCTAATTACACAAACTTAAGAAAGTTACAAACAAGTCAACTCAAACAACTGTCAGAGATAACATTCAAAAAACTCTAAGGGGGAATGCGACTCTGTCTTGTTTCCACTATAAAACACATCTCCTTCTACTCAGTCCTGTCTTTTAAATGTCCAGTTCTTGAGTTAAAGGAAGTTAAAGGCAAATTGTCATATCAAGGGTATATATCCTTCTACTTAGTCTTGTCCTTAAATAGTTTGACTCTTCAGGTTCAAGTAAAGCAATGGGCAAACTTTCCCACAATTAGTGACAACATCCTGCATCTGACAACAGTCGGTTTGTTAGGCTGTGATTGAAAATTTTAAGAACATCCAAGGCTTTCATGGGGTTATATACCATCCCCACACACCCCCTTCTTTGTTTTTTAAACATTCATTTTAAAGTGTCATGGGCATGCTCAACAATGTCTTCCTTTCAGCTACTACTGTAATTGCATTTTCTTGTATTCTTTCCAGCAGCTCATACAAGAAAGCACTAGATGTTCACATGCTACTCCATTTTTTATATAAACAATTCCATAACTGTGTTTAGTAAAGCCTGGTTTCTTTTAAACATGCATTGTGATAATTGTTCAGCTGTCTCTAGCACTCATTTGTGGTACATAAATCTAGTTGGACTGAATTATGTTCAGGTAAAAGACCAGATCTGTAGCAGTAAGGCACATTAATTTACTGCTTAACTCTTTGATGCCAATAAAATTATATTTTTCCCAATAAAATTTGTAGTTCTCACAAAAATAAGAGAGTTATATGTTAAAAACATTAGGACAGATACTAAAATTAATCGAAACTCGGTGATAATTTTATTACTTTCTTAATTACCTTTTGCAGATGCATTTAATAGATCCTCTTCAACTGCACATTGGACACATGCAGACCATTAGTGCATGTTCAAATTTAACCAGAATTAATACAATTTAATGGTTTTCAGTGAACCTCCTCTAACTGAGTTTGAGGAGCTGCCCACTGTAAACTTTGACAATCAATTTATCTGACATTTGGATCTTACTGATCTGAACTTGGTGAGGCTGAGAGACTCACTGCTGATGGCATGGATTGTGATAGACAGTCAGTCTACCAAAGAGAAGAAATAGTTAACACTGTCCTTTGCAATCAAGGAGAAAATAGTTCACATATCAGAACTCCACTGATGTTTTAGTTCTTTGACAATTAAGGCAATTACTGTAAAAATTCAGTTCAGCTTTAGTGTTATAGGTAAGAAGATTCTCCTCACAGGTAACAGTGTCAAGGCAGCTGTTTCATGCATGTTCAGCTGCATAGTCTGGTCCAGGTGAATTAGTGATAGCACCTTACAATAAATAGTTTTGGCTACTGATATTAATACATCTGACTTACGGGTAAAATTTTGTTAGTCAGCCTTACTGATAAAAAATTCACTGGATTGTGGTATTTTTCAATAATCCTTTAAGAAGCCTTAAACTTACATGCAAGACGAATGTTGGCTGTTAGGCTGGAGTACAATAGGTTTTTTTAATAGTCATTTAAAAGTTTTCAATGCTCATGCAGACCTTGACCACTAGTCAATCATAACACATATTTGTATATAGTGCCACTTAGATGTTTTCAGGTTATCAGTATCCACTTCTGTTCTCAGCCTTAATAATTATGATATCAACATAATTCAACCTATTAAATTCAGGAGGGTGTTCAGGACCATATGCACCTATCCCATTATGAACAGTAAAACAATACATTCAACAAAATGATAAGCAGCACTGAATAAAAACACCTACAACTGCCTAAATGCTTACCATCACCCAGGGTCTGCCACAGCTGGGGGAGCCCCTTTTCCTAGCAAGGACTTGGAAAGCCCCTCCTGGGAAAGGTCTCCAAGCCTATCTCAAAAAAGGGGGTACAGTTTTTGTAAGACCAAATTTACAATTCAAAATTACTTGATTTCATTTTTGGGACAGAAACACCTGGGTTTGATGGTATACTTCCCTTGCCAGCCAGGGCCATGGCTTGGCCAGAGCCAAGACCTTGGTTGGGAGGTTTTCCCTAACATATCCTAAACACAAACCTCTATTAATATGTACTGAAAAAGTTTCTTAACATAAATAACTTATGAATAATCAAAGGAATGCGCACCAGTAACATTAAATATATTATGGCTGGATCCCTGCGTGTGCCAGGCATTCAGTTTAAAGCTTAGTAAAAAAACACACGTAAGAAACAAGATGATGTTCCAATTTTGATTTCAATTTTGTCAGATGTTACTAAATTTTGCAAATGTGTCATCAGTATACTTAACAACATCCCTCTCTGGAATCTGTAGGTGACATGATCTTACACCACTTCCAAAAAGGCACACTTAAAAATGTTTAGCTTATTTCTAAGTCAGTAAATATTAAAACTAGTTAGCAGAATTAAACACCAGAATTTTCAGAAGTCATTCCCATGCATAGTTAAATACTGCAAGAAAATTTCACATTTAATAAAGCAGATTTTCATTAGAGTTGTGTAGGTCATAATCAAATCTAGGTAGTTTTTTTAATTCAAAGTTTACACCAATATCAAAGAAGACTTGGTAAACATCAATAATATTTAACAACTCACAGACATGGTCCTTAAATTCCATAATGGCAGGCATTTCAAAATTTAGTTGAGCAAGCTGTTGGTTGTTATTGCATTTTTCTAATGCTGGAAACTTCCTGGCTATGAATTTTTATGGTAATCACTTGACTTGCTGTGTCTGATTATCAGTTCTTTGGAAGTCCTCACCGAAGGAGCCTTCCTCAATGAGTCCCAACTCATTGAGTAACTAGTTAGGGGTCTGCCCTGAGCATCGGGCACCCACACCGCCACAGGCGAGCAGGCCACAGCGGGCTGCAGCAGCCAGGAAGGAGCCACCCACCACTCCCCACAGCTACCTTGCCTGTGCCCCACTCCCCGGCCCCAGCGCGGGCCTGGCTGCTTGGGGCCCCCCCGGATGGTGGGTCTCAGCGTGGCCATGGTTGATTCTGAGCTCTGTGTTGGACTCTGGCTGTAGACAGTGGTTGCTAGGCAAAGTGACTCACTGCCTGCTCGGGGGTGGCTCTCGGCGGCGTGCAGCTCCACTCCGCTGGTCCCCAGGGCTGCTCGCAGCTGGCAGGGTCCCCCAGCCGCTCAGACACTGACAGCAGCACTGGCTGCCTCGGTGTTCTCTAGGATTCCTGAGCCCCAGCTGTGGACACTAGAGAATGCAGCATTCCATGGTTCTGGGTGCCAGCGGCCTCCCACCAGCACTTCGAGGTTTGGGTGGCACAGCTCCACATCAGCACTTCCGGCACTGGGCGCTGCTTGATTTCCAGGCTCCGCCTGCGCGCCAAAGCTGTAAGCGGGCATGCCAAGTGGTGGCTGGGCTGCCCAATCAGCCGCAGGCAGGGGCATGCCCAGCGGACTGACAGTGATGTGAGGTGTGAAACAAGGCTCGTATGGCTCCAGCAGCCATGAGACAAGCGAGCTCGGTGCTGTGCCTGCGCACTTGATGCCAATGGCGGTGGTTCACGCAATCACAGCACGGGCGAACCCACATACGATGCAGACATTGTCGACAGCGGCAGCGGCAGGGGAGCTCTGGTGGCACGGCAAGGTGGCACCACAGGGACAGGGAGCTTGGATAGCGGTCACTCCCCCCTCGGCTTCTCGCCCTTCCTCTCTGCCAGCACACCCAAGATGGCATTCACTTCCCCCCCACCACCGCTCTGCCCCACTCGCTATCCCTGCTGGATGTTCCGGGGGGCAGTGCCCTCAGCTGTGGCTCTCATCTGTTTTAAGGTGTCCGGCACCAGCCCACACATTATTAAAAAATCTTTATTGGTTGTCATGTCCAATCCATGGCTCTTGCACCATGACAGCAAGGTTTGCAGGACCTGTTTGTACACCTATTTTATCCCCCGTTAACATACAGAGGACCCATACCTGTAGCACAGCATTTTCTTCAGTGGAAACTTGTGCCCCCATGTCCCCAGCAGCTTTTCCTATTTACATGGTCTGGACCTTTGCTGCTGCTGCTGGCAGCTCTCCCCAGCTGCCCTCATCTGCTGGGGTTCTGTCTCCGCCATTATCCCCACATCCTGGCTATTACCGATCACGTCGGGGTCACCACTGGTAGCAGCTGAGATGGACACACAACACGACACTCGAGGTTCATGTGACAACAGCCAACTTTCATTGAGTGCAGTTCCCTTTATATAGTTTTCGAAAGCCCACACAGTTGCTGAAGTGATTGGCTGAATTTAGTTGCCACCCGGCTTACTGGCCAATAGCTGTCTGTGTCCCCAGCGGCCTAAACTGGCTCCCTAACAGCCTAGACTGGTCGAGGTACATAATTAGGGTTATCTATAACTGTAAGGCCTCTGGGCCAGTGCTTAGCCACCACAATGAAACAAATATATTTATTTAAAGATAGTGTCATGTCTAACACAACTTGAACTTTGTTAACACAGTAGTAAGCCATGAGTATTATTCTGTTGATATATACTTCCAATTTATATCCTTTAAATCCTTTTTAAAATGCACAAAAGCATAATTTAAATTTGATCATAATAATGTTGCCATATAGATTAATGATTTTTACTTCACTTTCAACTAACATTTTTCTGTGTGTAAAGCTACATGCTTGACAAATCACAGCACAAAACAATGTCAGTCACTACTGAAATCTCTTGCCCACGTAAAAGTAACACATTTTATGCTTTGCAGACAATATATGCATGCATACCAGTAATAATTCCATTGCACCTCCAGCTCAGCTAGACCCAGGATACTCAGACCATTAATCTGTAACCATTAGAGCTATTACTGACTGTAACCTTGAACATAAATGAGTTCAGGCGGCTTAATCAAGGACAGGCAGAATGCGTCATAACTATTGATACTCCGAAACACATTCAATGAAGTAACAAAGAAAATATCACCTATTTGACAGAATAATAGACAAGCCTAGCCTGGGGATTTTATTTTTATCTTCTCATATAAAATCTCTAGAAATGACCTGGTCCAAACTTCTATGAAATGCAGAGCCCTAGATTAGGTTGTCCGGAGTTCTTCCAAGTCTTTAATACTGTTGGCAAGGGAGATTCCACCATTTGTGTGGGAAAGCTATTCATATGATTAATTCTTAATTAATCTTCTCAAACTGATTTTCTTTTTATTTGGATGGTATTCCCCTAGAGTAACCTGTGCCCACTGCCTTTTCTGTCATTGTATAAACCCTTTTAAATAAAGTATTTTTCTTTGAATCTACCTGGCACAGGAAGACCAGTTATGTCTCCCCTCTCAGCAATTTCCAAGCCTCTAACCATGTTATGCTGGCCTATGAAGTGCTGAGCAGAATAAGCACATGCCTTGATCCACTGATGATTCCCTTCCTGATGCAGTCCATGACACTGTTTGCTGTCTTTACACAATATTATACCACTAGCTCATATTAAGCTTGCTGTCCCCTAGAACCCACAACTGCTTTGCAGCAGACCTATACCTCAGCCAGTGTTTCCAGCCTCTTCTGCCACTTAAGTTTATTCCATTCCAGATTCAGTTCCTATTTATTTTTGTTAAAACTCATGCAATTCTTGTTGGTCCAATTTTTCAGCCTCTCAAGGTTTCTCAGAACGAATGGTGGCTCCTCCTCAGACATCTCCCTCTCCTTCCATTTTGAAGTCATCTGCAAACTCAGGGATGGTTCAGTCCTATCATTAAAATATTTACAAATATATTGAATAGCATCAACAAGACCCAGCATCAACTTTCAAGGAACTCCACTCCAAGCACCACTAACATTTTGACTTTGAACCACTAACATCACACTGCCCTTTGATCTCTAGAGATGTGACATCTTTCAAAGTCCGCATGTCTAAATTGTATCTTACCATCTTGTCCACAGGAATAATAGGGGTTAACATGTCAAGTGCCTTTTTAAAGTCAAGGTACACAGCATCTGTAATTCTTCTTCCAACCACAGAATAAATGGTTTCATCACAGAAAGCATCATGTTGGTAAAGCACAATTCGCCCTTGGTAAATCTGAGCTGGGTTTTCCCAGACATTTTTTTTCTTGGAAAAAACTTCCACAAACACTTGCTCCACAACTTCCCCCAAAAATGTAGTGAGACTGACAGCTCTGTATTTTCCCAAATTTTCATTTCTGTAGATGGGTATAATATTTGACTTTCACTTAGGCCTTCAATGACCTTTCAAATAAGATAGCTGGTGGACCAATTCAGATGCATCCCACCAAATCCTGTTCATGTGTATGTGTCCAACTGCCACAGCTGGATCTTAACTCAGTCCTACTCTAACAGTGTTCTGCTGCTAACTCTGTTGTTGCTATTTGTCATGGAAACTTGGGACCTGAACTTTCCCATGCAGACCAAAGCACAGAGAAAATGAAATACTTCTACCTTTACTGTGTTGTCCATAATTAAGCTGTCAGACCCATGCAATTAAGCTGTCAGACCCATACAGCAGCAGACCTACATTTTCCTTGACCTTATGCTTGGTACTAACATACCTACAAGAGGTTTTTTTTGTTACTGTTGACACCTGCCAGTTCCAACTCCAGCTAAGCTTCTTCCATCCTAAACATATTTCTGCATAACTGAGCACTTTGGAAGTCTGTCCCATTTTCCAAGGGATAAACAACTCCTCCAAAAATATAAAAAGGATATTCAAGAGATTAAAAGACAAGATTTTTTTTTTTCATAACAAAAATGAATATTCAAATCTACATGTTTAAAAGGTAAAGAATACACAAAATAAAATTAGAATGCACTGAATATTCTATATTGTATTCCTAAATATTTCCAAGATTTTAGATTCAAACTGACTCTACCAATACCTCTAAATCTAAAGTTACTAAGAACATTAAGAAATGAAACATCCTTTCTGAGAGAGATCTGAAAGTTAAGGACAAAAAGTGAAAAAACATACCAAAATATCTACTAAAAAAGAACTGCTAGCAACTTGCTTCTGAGGATCAGCTTCTTTCAGGAGTACTACTGAAAAGGAAGATCTTACAAAGCAGTACAACTTACTCTACATTTTCTGTGCTCTGAGATTTTATATTTAGATTTGAAGTCAAATGTGCATGTAATAAGTAAAATTTATATCAAAAGATCATTTCCTCAAAGAACAATCTGTAAAAGAATAATGTGTTATTGTTAAGACCTGGCTTTGCATAACTTTTCATTTGTTTGATTTTGTTTTGCTTTCTAATTCCTTAAGGATTGATAAAAAAATAAGATTCACATTAAGTTTGCCCATGCTGCAGAGTGCCTTGAAACTTTTTAATGAGGAAAGAACCTCACATTTATTTTAAGTTTCTTCAAACTCTCACATTTTCTCATATGTAATTTTTCCTTTATATTTATTTCTTAATTTGAAGTTAAAGAGACATGAACACCACTTCTATGTAGCAAACATGACTTGGGTCTCTACATTTTAGTGCATTTCTGTTGTGGTTTAACCCAAGTTGGCACCTAAGTATACCACACTGCCACACACTCACTCCACCTCCCTTGCCAGTGAGATGGGAATGAGAATCAGGAAAAGAGTTGAGATAAAGACAATTTAATAAGGAGAGTAAAATAAGAACAGTTGTCTTCATAATGACAACAATAGTAACTGATTTAACAAAAAAGAGAGAGAAAAATGAAGGCCAAGGAGAAAAGTCACATGATGTACAATGGCTCACCACTTGCCCCGCCTGTCTCCCAACAGCAATCAGCAGCTCTCAGCCAACTGCCCCCATTTTATAAACTGGGCATGATATTCCATGGTAGGAAATATCCCTTGGCCAGTTTGGGTCAGCTGTCCTGGCTGTGATCCCTCTCAGCTTCTTGTGCACCTGCAAAGCCTTTGGCTTAGGGTAAGCACTACTTAGCAACAACCAAAACATCAGTGTGTTGTCAACATTATTCTCATACTGAATCCAAACAACAGCACTGCAACAGCTACTAGGAAGAAAAATAACTCTGTCTCATCCAAAACAAAAACCACGTAATGATTTCAACAAAGGCAGGAAACAAAAAACACCATGGTAAAGAAATCAGTAACATACCACAAAATATTAAGCAAGTGCTTAAAATCTCATATAAAATGGAATGGAGAACTTCAAAAGTTATATAAAAGTATGTGGAACTCAATTTTCCACATGCACAAAATTCTTAGAAAATCAGAAACTTGCAAAGATCCAAAATTATTTGAAACTAATATAAGTAAGGGTAAACATGTCCATGGATATTAGGAAGATATTTGAGCATGCAACACTTAAGGAAAGTAAAAAAAAGTAAACAAATAAGTAAAACCAGAGCACTAACACGAGATTCAGCTTTAACAGTGAATTAATATACTAAGATCAGGCTCTGACATGCCAAAGAGCTATAAACAAACAGTCGCTGGCTGAAAACACAGACCTTGGCCCTGTGCCTATCTAATTGGGTTATGCCTCAGCCTTTGGTACTGTTACACAAATATACTAAGGAGATGATAACATATTTTTCATAATTGCCTGTTAAATATCACTTTATCTAAGAAATTAGTTCACAATATATGGTTAAAGCATATTTCATAACTTAAGAGAAAGCACCTTTCATAACTTAAAAGTAACCATCTACTTTCAGTTATAGCCATTTGCTTAAGAGCAGCAATCAATCCTGTTGCAACCCCTGTATCGACATAAATCTTTGCAAACACCACTTGAACTGAGTACAAAGGAAAATGCATTTACATATAATGATAATAAAAAGCAAGCTGTATTCTAAATTTCAAAACAAAATGGAAAGATGCTCACTGCAGTATTTTAGTGGACAGAAAAACAGTTTGGCATGAAGGCTGCCACGTATATTTCCTACATAAGAAAGTAATTCAAATTAATAAAACCAATTTTTTTCAAGTATATTCCTGAAGTTATCTAAATGCGGATATATGATTTTTAAGCCAAAATGGATATTGATATTCTTCCATGTAAGATTAGCTATCATAATTTATTAGCATGACTTGATATCTGCAGTTTTTGCACATATGACCTCTGTGTCACAGAAACATTCCTGAGAACTATCCAACTGTGAAAAACAAACAAAATGTCTGCAATTCCTATATATTTAAGTCTGTGGCAAGATGCCAGTCCTAAACATTCCCTGTGGTAAAATGGCAGCATTATAGCTCCACTGTAAATAATCTTACATATCTTGCAATAATTTACATGCAGATCAGCACATTTAAAGCACTATCTGCTATATCAGTTCTCCTAAATAGGATATTTCAAAGGTACAACCTCATGGATAGAGGGGGAGGGGTTGCCTTTTTTTTTTCTGTTAAACTTTTGAATTCTGAGACTTTCTGAAAGACCCAGGTGCTATTTCACACAGGTTTCTACCTAAAATACAGGAGTCCTGAATATAAACAACTTCATATTTAAAGGGTCAACAATCTTCTTCCAATGCCCATGCAAATTCAGACCAGCCATAGATTAAAGTAAGCTGGCTCTTTTTCCATCCTGTGTGTCCAGCTCTAAATTTAGACACATACAGCAACATTCCTCCTGCTAACTTCTTCAGCTGCAAAAAAAAAGAGAGTTTACACCTCACACGTGTTTCCTGAACTCATCTTCACTTGCAGAAGTAGGGGAAAAAAGAATCATTATAAAGATACAAATGTCATCTCTTATAAATAAAGTCAATTTTTTCCCCAAACTCATCATCCAGCCACTCCCCAGTCCCTTCTCTCTTTCTTTGTGAAACTCATCATCCAGCCACTCCCCAGTCCCTTCTCTCTTACAGCTCCTATTACAACAGGAGTTCCTAAAGTTTCCTCCATGAAACATGAAATAGACCAGTTGTGCTGGTTTTGGCTGGGGTAGAGGTAATTATTTTTCTTTTCAACTGGAATGGGGCTGTATTTTGGATTTATGCTGAGCACAGAGTTGATAATATAGAGATGTCCTTGTTATTGCTGAGTAGGACTTACACAGAGCCAAGGCCTCTTCTGCTTTTCATACTGCTGTACTGGTGAGGAGATGGAGGGTACACTGGAAATTGGGATGGGACACAGACAGGACAGGTGACTACAACTGACCAAGGGGATATTCCAGACCACATGACATCATGCTCAGGATATATAGTGTGATGGAAGAAGAAGGAAATGAAGAACATTTAGAGTGATGACATTTTTCTTTCATTGTCACACTTGGTGCGGCCCTGCTCTCCTGCCGAAGGCTGAACGCCTGACTGTCCATGGGAAGTTGTGAATGAATGTCTTGTTTTAGTTTTCTTGTGTTTCTTTTGATTTCCCACTTAAACTGTCTTTATTTCAGTCCATAGGTTTTCTAACTTTTACTCTTCCAATTCACTCTTTAATTCCACTGGTGAGGGCATGAGCAAGCAGTTGTGTGTGCTTAGTTCCCAGCTGGGGTTAAACCACACCACCAGTACTGGTAGAAAAGTATGACGATAGGACAGTTACATGTTTCCAAACAGTAAATTAAGACATTATTTTTGATTCTGTACTATGTCTCAGTTCTACTCATTTCTGTCCGGCTAAAAAATCAGGACTACCAGAAGACCAGCACAAAGGCTGCATAATTTTTGGCTCTCAGATGGTTACAGAATCAGTGTAGAAGATCCAGAAAGAGAAAATGGTGGTAGCAGTAGTGAACATCAGCTGCTAAGTTGCTAGGACCCCCAACCATGGGCCTTTAAAACAACCAAATCATGACAAACTTGTGTGCTCCAAGCTTAGAGTAACATCTTATAAAACATCCCAGCTGCAGGATAAGATTGTGAGTTTACAACTCACATCATGGTAAAGATAAATATCAGCATTTAATAAAAAACAATGCATGTTACAATCATTATTCAACACTGAGCTTTTTCTTAAAAAAAAAAAGAAAAAGTAAAGCTCTTTCCTGTAACACTTGTATTTCTACGTTATTTCCACAACAAGCATTACAGAAGTATTGAGTACTTCTTTAGTCATTGTGGTAGTCTGAAAACTCAACTTCAACTTCCCCAAACAACTTTTCATTTTCAAGTTCAACCTTCACTAGGCGAACTTCTACATTACACATAACTGAATTCTTATACAGAATAGCAGAGTTCAAGCTAGACAACCACAACAGCTGTATTTTACCCTACTCTTTACCTCCAAACTAATGGTGCAATTATTTCTTGTGATTTCTATTAATACTACATCTTCCAAAACAAAATCCTCTGAAGAGATCAGCACCAAAGTTGCTTTTTTAAACAAAAAATTTGAACTAATTTACTTAATAGAATAATCATATATGGCTATTCTAATAACATTACCACTGAAAGAAATAGCATTAATGTAGTACCACATCTCATTTGTATATATTGCAACAGCTTTGCAGTAAAATCTGCTAACATCTAATCCCTATAATAACAACTGACACACAATTTTCTATCTTCTGATTCACAAGAAAACATTCCCAAAACTTGCTAATGGTGAGAATTTTCATCTTTATTCTCGAACCTTAAATGAATATTCAGACTAAATATTCTTAGTAAGTACTACTAAGCCTTTCAACTCAAAAAAAACTATGAACACACCTAAAATTCTCAGCAACCTGTTTGCTGCACAATTTCTAGTAAATTCAGTAATCAACAAAAAGACATTTCATAGCACTATCACAGATGACTGACTCAAATATTTTGCATATACTGTACATCTGAGCATGGCAGATATGGGGTTTTAACATAAAAAGGAATCGATACTGATGGGTTTATCTTTTTTTGATTAGCAATAAGTACAAAAATAGTTTACTAACAGCACACCCAGTTTTATGAGCTGTAAACAGAAAAGGAGGAAGTGTGCTGTGTGAAAAGAAGAGAAAGAATTTCTTCTAAAGAAGTCCTGAAATCAGTATTCTAAATATATATAAATGCTATTTAAGAAAGAAGGAATTTTTTCCTGATGAAAACCATGGTTTGAACTGCTAGACCACTTGAATGCAGACAAAGACATGAGTGAAATTCTTTTTCTTCTTTTTCACTACTTTTCATTCCTTCCCTTGATTTCGCAGGCATCACCCTGTATCTCTTTTTTTTTTTTTCCCCCCAAATAATCTGTATTTGTCATGATGGTATATTAGCTGTCAGCTTCCCACAGGTCATGATTCAGTGACACTGAAATCTGTGCTGCTATGCAGCAAGTGATACTTTCAGTGGAACATTTAAAGAAGCTGATAAATAATACATACAGTATAGGAAAATACAGACACCTTCTAAAGAATATCTGGAACAATAATCACATTCCGTTGTCCCCAAATTACAAAATAACCATATCTCTGCATACATCAGACTGCAAACAAACTTGAAGAAAGACTTGAAGTAAGGGCCTTAGAAAGACTGCATGAAGTAAAAACTGAGTTTGACTAGAAACCTTTTCAAGCTACACTAGGTAAGAAGAACATGGATCTTTCTGGAAAAACCCTTCTCTCCAAACGGGAGAAGAAGCACCTTCTGGTGCTTCTTAAAGATATAGCTTTGGCCACTCTAGGTCTATCCAGAAAACTTAAATCTTGGACTTTAAAAAAAAAACCCAAAACATATGAAAATGTTGGCACTCCTGCACCTCTGGCTCAAATTAATACTGGGACAGCACTTAAGGACAAAGTCTTCCCATTCTACACAGTACAATGTGTCCTTCTGCATGAAACTAAGGACAAGTAAATATCTGAGCCATGAACAGGAACATCTCTTAATTATCCTTTGTTCACACAAAACTCAGACATGAAAACAGCAGCTGCAATTCTATTTGTCAGTACACCAAGTTAAGCAGTTCACAAGTAGTGCTTCCCCTCACTCCCAGTGTCCCCAAAGGCTTCAAACTGACTCAAAAAAAAAAAAAAATCAAAAAGCTTGCAAATAGCAAAATTTCCCATCCACTGTATATATTTTCAGCACCAATACTGCAAACTGAATTCTAAGGACTTGTTATTTTAAAATACTTCAGAGATACTTGATCTCTTCTATTTATGAAAGACCATCCAACAGACTTGTCAGCAAATTACTTTAGAGAAAGAAAGGAAAAGAAAAGGAGATCCAACATGGGAGTATTACCTGCTATCTAGAGGGATTTAAGAAATTATACAGATGGCTGATATTTGCACCCAGAGCTCAATCACTTAAAAACTATGTCCATCCATATGTATTCAGCAAGTTCCAGCTGGTGACAAGACCCCACAAAGAAATCTTAAAATATCAAAAAAAAAAAAATTATTTTAGATCTTATTTTCTTATATGCTACAAAACCCTGACGCTTCACTATTAATATGAGCTACATACATTAGACTGGAAGATGCTGAGGGAAATTGTAGACAACTAATTATCTACCTTCTGACAGACAAAAGAGATAGAAATTTTCAGTTCCATGAAGCCGCAAAATAAAGCTCAAAATTCTAACGCGGAAATTAGATAAAAGAATGTAAAAGCAGACATACAGGATGCTAAACTAGTAGCTGAAACCCAGTGGATAAACAGATAATGAGGAACAGAAGTGGTTTTTGTGGCAAAGTTATGTAACAAGAAACAACAGCGCATGACCTAAGAGAAGTTCAAGGCAAAGTCATTACAACATTGGGGGCACCCAGTGAAAATGACGACCAGAGACCCCTATGGACTATCCTCTAGGATCATAAAAGGACTTCCAGTAGGAGGCCAATGCATGCAAATCAGTTCTAGGAAAAGTGATGTTTATGTATTACCTAGGAAGTATGCTGTAATGAATATGTATGATCACGATGGAATAAATACCCTGTTGTAAAGTTTCATGACACACATTCAATTAGAGGAAAAATCCTCCAAATGTGTCCAGACCTGCAATAAAGAATGCCTGCTTTCTAATACCTCAAATTGTGTTAGAAGTTCATTCTTAGCCAACTTCAGTATCAATGCAGCTTTTTAATCATTAAATACATTTGGGGCAACTGCATTTTGCTACAACAGGCAGGATGTGACTAGAAGTCACAGCATTTCTTTTACTTGTCTTACAAATTTGGTGCAAGACAACAAAAGAGTCACCCAATCTGCATAAAGAGAAGCACCCATGTATTCCTATTAATTAATCACACACATGGAATCAGTGTTTAACTAGAAAAAAAAGTAAAAATTTCACAAGGAGGAAACCAAAATAGAAATTTCAGAATTTCTTCATTTTCATACTACTTGTACTACTTTTAAAATTAAAAATTTTTTAATGTTTTAATAAATATCTAAATGTTCTGTTCAAAACAAATGTCCACAGATTGCACACTAAAAAAAAACCTAGATAAAAAAATTATGTATGTAACCAAACAAAAAAATCAAACCATTTTCACTATGGATAGGTATCTAAATTTTCCTGCATCACTCTATGAACATATTATAACGGTGATGTTACACATGCATATATATATATAAGCAACTCCATACTCCAATTATGTAAATTCAGTTGCTTTTTTCTCCTTCAGCTTTCAAGAGCTACACATTCAATTTAGATACTACCAAAAAAAGTCTTTTACTGCAGTAAATATACAACAAAGGTATTCTTAAAGTAAACAAGTGTCAGCTGCAGGCCAAGACAAGAGAAGAGAGTAAAAAATTTTAATTATTGTAAGTTTTTCTTCATATTTGTGGCAATTAACACACATATATATAGCTACATTGTGTCCAATTCTATGCCATCTATAAAAGCAGATGTGAAACTGACTGTTGCAAACTGTCTTACGATGAAAATGTTATAGATTCAGATATGTCTAAGTAAAATCTATAGATTCAGATATGTCTGCTACATGCCACTTTTATTCACTCTTTTCAAAAGCAAATGGGAAAGAATTCTTTACCATGTAATAACTATTTTTGCCATGTGTTGCGCACATGTGTTCTATTTCCAGCACACTACCACCAAGCACATGAGATCAGATTATTTTTGCCAGCAGGTTTTCTCTGCCAAGGATATAAACAGCTAAGCAGGCTCAGTTCCCTCGCCAATAAAGAAATCAGGTGCCACAGGCACTTAGTACTCCAGAAAAAAGGCGTTACTTAACTCATACAATGCACTGTGACAATCTGCCTCATAAAACCGTGAAGAAAACTAGCGTCCTTTCTTCACAAATCAACATGACAAATATCCACAGATGTGAAATGAGCATTTCAAATGGAAGTGACTACTTGATTTGACTTAATGTTTATGGAAGAGATTTGGACCTTAGACACTGCAGTAGGAAGTCAAATATTCAGAAGTACATAACAGAAACAAAGAAGAATTAAGTTCCTCATGTAAGAACAAATGCATTTATCAGGACCTCACCAAATTTATCTTATCATTTAGTATGATCTGGACTAATCAATAATCTGTAACTTCCTGTTAAAATGAACTTCACATGGTTTTAGTCCCTTTAAAACTACAAAGTTTTTCATCTAATCCATTTTAAATGGATCATAGATGAGTGAGTTTAAGATCTGAAAAAAAATTGATCCATGAGCATGCTATGGCCCTCTTTTTTAACTAAGATTTGAACAGTGAAAATTACATTAACTAAAGTAGCTAGCCTCCACCATAATCATGTCAAAATGGCTTTTGTATCATGAAATCAGAGGATTTTTTAGGCTGAAAAAGACCTTCAAGATCATTGAGTCCAATAATTTACCTTGCCCATGTCCCTAAGTGCCATATCTATACAATTTTTAAATAACTCCAGGGATCTTGCTGGACTCAGCCAATTCATTCAACACCCCTACTAACCCATTACAATCATCCTCAAACCATGAAGAACATGCTATTACAAAAAGACAGAATTCTACCAAATACAGTCCTCTGTGCTTTCCAGGTAATTATATAAAACTCTATTTCAGAATATACAAAGTTGTCTTGGAAATCTAAAAATGTATTTATTACAGAAAGTGGAAGTAATTTGAAAATATAAAGTTCCTGGATTGTCTTAATGCCAGTTATGATACTAAACAAGCTCTCAAGAGATCTGATAAAAAGAAAAAAAAGTGAAAAATTAAATGTTTTCTATCTTAAATATAGACAACTTTTTCTCTATTCCAAGATTTGAAATGAAAGGCTTAAAGCAAAGCCATATTTGCTGATGAAGGTCTACAAAGACAGTCAAACAATATTTTCTGATTCAGGAATATATCTCAAATTCATAATCCAATACATAATATTCTAAGGTGCTACAATTCCAGACTCCAAGAAAAAAAAATGCAATATGTGAAGCAGTGAGAATAACAATACCCATAAATCATCTCAGAATTTCTCTAACTGCTAACCATGAAGGGCTAAAGTACAGAAAGAATCTTTTTCCAAAACCCGGGTTTCTACCAGAAGAGTGCCAATGGTACTCTTGGATTAAAAATAGCTAAGGAGCACCTCCCTAAATACTAAGTTTTAATTAAGAATGCACCACTGTATTCTGAAAATAGAATGGGGAAAAAGAATAACCCTCTAGGGCAGTAACACCTGTCAGAAAAGGCTTGAAGTGACTTCAAACATCCCTCTAGCAAAACTAGAACGAGTACAGTAGCATTATGGCAATGTTGGTATTCATAACCATGCAGGAAATGTTTGGAACTAATCCAGCCAATAACTCCAGATTTCATCTTTCATGTCATACAAAGCCATAGTTTTGTACTGCTTGACTCTGGATAGCAGGTAAACTCCCACTCAGTCACTTTTCCACTGCACAGCAGGATGGAGAACTGAAAAGAACCTCAAAAGCAGTGGGGAGAGAGAGGGGGGATCCACCTTGCAGGTTGAGATAAAGGCAGTTTATTAAATACAAGGGGAAAAGGAAGAAAACAAATGATGCAAAAGCAGTCATTCCCCACCAGCAGACCAATGTCTCTCCAGTCCTGAGCAAGGTCTACTTTGGAAAAACAACTACCCAATTTTACTACTGAGTATGATGTTATATGTTACGGAATATCCCCCGCTCAATTCACATCGTCTGTGCCAGCTGTGCCCTGCCCCAGCCTCATGCTTACCCTCAGCTGACTGACTGGCACAGTCAGAAGCATAGGGGACCTTGATGCTGTGCAAGAACTATTCAGTGACAACTATAAAACACTGGTGTCTTTTCAACGCTGTTCTGGTCACCAGTCTATAACACAGCACCATATGGGCTGCTACATGGGAAGTGAACTCTAAACCAGACATGGCCAGTACAAGTTTTAAAGATAAGACCACTAGTAATTAATGCATTTGTTAGTACACACATCAACCACAGAGGAAAAAACTCATACACTTCAAAATAGCTACAGAGAGATACAGAAATCGGAAAGTTGATATATACAAGGCTATCAGAGGACTCATCTGAACTGCCCTGTGACTTCAAAGAGTTTAAAGATACCAACAATGACTACAAAGTTATTCCTGTAGGTTTAGATATCAAATCAACAGTATTTAATACACCTGCAGGACACAGAGTATAGCTTGCTTAAAGGTGACCAATTATACCATACTAAGAATTTTTCTGAACAGGAGAATCTCAAGAAGACTTTGCTCACTTCCATGGAAGCAAAACTGCTCAGATACAGCATCCTGTCCACTAGTCTACCCTACCAAATCAAAGACTTCAGCAGCACTGAATTCCACAGTCCTCTCTCTTTGATCCACACACAAACATCAGAGGCAGTCTGGTGATAGTTATGTAGGTTTCCAGTTAAGTCTTGCTTTACAACTTTCTACACATCTCTAACATGTCAGCAATTACAGGAATTTCTTACGTGGTGTCATGTATACCAATAGTCTTCTAATTACATGCTTCAATAACACAAGACAAAAAAGGAGGGGAAAAAGAAGTGTGATGCATGTGAGTACCTATACATGAAATTCAATGCAACTCCCAAGCAGCCCTAAGCAGTGTCACAAGGACTACACTCCAGAAGTCAAACCCAACTGTAACAGCTATATGAAATATAGGAATTCATCTACTCATGCAACCTAGAAAATATGGGTTTGGATAAATCTTATAGAAATAGTACAGAACAAATTTTTTTAATCAAAAATGAAAGGCATTGCACTTGCAGCACATACATAGCCATTAAAGATACATTCTCAAGCAGCAAAACCTGCAACAAGCCAGTGACATCACCAAAGACAGAGGAGCAAACCCTTGAGAAGCATATTTAAAAAAAAAAGACAAACAAATGCAAAGGAAAACTATTTCTGATTATTCTCAAAATACTTTATATCCAGAAAGCAGAACCTCTTTGTAAGAGCAAATGGGAAAACAAGTTGTCCAACCATCTAGGGACACTGCAGAACAGTTTTCCCAATATAAAATCTTCTGCATCATCTTGTATCTTTTCCATTTTAATTTAGTCTGTTCTGGTTTATGCACTCCAGAACATATTTCACTGTTTGAAAACTCATTATAGCATTGTAAGTAAGGTCAGTATGTGTGTTTCTCTGTTCTAGGTAGTCAGGTGAGGTACTCCAGTAAGGTACCTTTCATTGCTCCATAATCACCAAGATGTCACTTCTATTAAAATTCTGGGATATGCTGAAGTTGCATATCCCAGATAATCACCATTCCTGCCTGTGTCAAGTTTGGACAACAAGCCACTACAAATGTCTACTCTGGAAATTTCTTTATTATTTCTGTAACAATCCAAAAAATCTAGAGCATTGCATCAATTTCAAGCATCACAAGAAACTTTAGAATTTCTCCAGCTGTTGAGGATCATATTTGATTTACTTATTTGTAAGCTGTATGGTTACACTTATTTTCATTCATTAAATGACTTTCAGTCATTTGTTATAAAAGTCTTAGTTCTAAGTTAGTCTCCAATCTTCAATTTACCATTATAAAAGGCAAGCTACACCTCCAAAATTTTTACTCAACATAATACAAACAAGATGTAGGAAGGCAACCCCAAAATGGCCAGCTGTTTCCTTCAGACATTTTTCTCCCTAGGTTTTCTGTACAGCTACTCAGAGGATACTCTGAGCATGATTCTGTCTGCCATACACAGAGTCCAAAGAAATAAATTTATTTTATCACCAGTATATTTATTTGTAACTGCTTCTCCAGACACAACAAATTACTTTGTACCGAACATTTCAATTTAACAATTTTAGGCATTCAATTTGATCAATTTTTTCCCGTGCTTTCATAATTTTTCATAGCTTGAGGAAAGTCACTCCCTTTCTTGTTACCCTCCTCTGGATAAAGAACTAACCAAATACCTCTACCTCAGAAATACATCTTTTACCTAGAACTTAGTATTTTTAGTATTTTAGATGGCTTTCACTGGAAAAAAAATTTCCATAAAATACCACATGAATTGTGTGCATTTGTTGTAATGGACTAAAAACCCAAGACTTTAAATTGTTAATTTAAATTTGTTAAACTACTAAATTTGTTAAACTACTAAAACGGAAAAAAATATTTAAAATATATTTTTTAATCAGCAGGTAAAACATCCTCACTATGTTTTCCAATAGCCAAAGATACACTTTAATCCTGCCTGTATACTTCCCAGAACATATAAGCCAGCTGAATGATACCAAATATAGTATAGCCACCTGTTGCTTAAAATGAGTTCTAAAGACAGATATCCATCACATAAAATAATCCCACATTTCCAGTGACTGAAGTAGGTGCTGTATTTCCACACAACTGTCTGACAGAGTCCAGCCTTTGGTAAATATTATACCAGTAAAGCACTAGCTTGATCAATCAAATTAGCTAACTGTCTACAAAATGCTGATTTGGTTTGGCAAAGCGCACCACACAACCAGAGAACCAACTCAGACAGATTTGCATCTTTTTAGTCAATTTTAAGTAATAGCACAGATCTCAAGTTCAAGATGGCTTCAAATCCTATTGAGGAAGGAAAAAGAAGAATGCTTGTATCATTGGAATAAATAAACTTTTAAATTTCCATTTTTTATCAGATATTACAAGCCACAGAAGAGAAGGAATGGTCAGATGTTGTTTCACCAGCTTGAAAAAGCAAATCTCAAAATTGCACTAATCAAGGAAAAATATTGCTAAAAAAATTACTCTCTAGCTGGAGCTCACAATTTATCTTTCACTAATGGCCTGATCTTAAATTCGTTTTTTTTATTTGTGTGCACAAATCACAGTAAGCTGTGGTCTACAGCTCATTCAAGACCAAAAAAGGAAGAAAAATGGCACAGAAATATCCACAACTAGCATTACAGCAGAATATATCCAATTACCAGAAGTTTTTTTTTTTTAAGCTTTTATGCTATGGTAATATTAGCTATGAATTAAGTTGTCTCTACTTCCACTAGACCCTTAGAAATCTTTGACACAGGAGACAAGCACATGGTGGTTGAAAGTACTTTCAATTCAGTCTGTATTCAGTGAAACAATGGAGTCCCTCTCAGACAGAAATACAATACTTTTATAAATTGCTCCTGATACTAAAAGAGTACCTAAACTGAAGTTGTCATTAAAGAACTTGAAAACTAGAGGACAAACAATATTTCATACACAAGTCTTCAGAGCACACAAGGTAGGAAGAGTGAGTCATCTAAACAGAAGCCATATACAAGCCTTAAGAAAAAAATCCTGCCCCTCAAGTAAAGGATAGAAAAAAAGAACAAAAGTAGTTACACATTTTGTCTTTTCTGTTGTTGAAGTGATTCCACTTTAACTTCTGTACCATACTTACTACACAACTCTGGTCACTACTCACTCAACTGGAGAAAAATCTTCCTGACTTTTATTTTAGACCATTTTTTACACAAGTTCCTCTGAGGCTTTATATAACCAATCCACCCTCAATTCATAGCTCTTCAAGAATAAAGGTCTTCCTTCAATCTTACTTTGAAAAATCCATAATAACTGGATGTGTAGGTTAACTTAGGCTCTCTGCATGTTCCCCTCTGTCTTTTGGTCTCCCTGCAAGCCTCACAGGGACCCCAGCCAGCCTCGGGTTGGCACACAACGGGGAGGGCTCCCCCGATGCGTCCAACAGCGGGGGGACACTCTGAGGACACTCAGA